>CM068291.1:33902267-34123555 GCA_034703905.1 Chenopodium berlandieri | reverse complement strand
TTGGCTTAAATTTGATTCATAAAGCTTGTTTGAATGTGTTTGACTTGCATTTCATTCTATTAGCTTTGTTTGAATATGTTTGACTTTCATTTGATTTAAATAGCTTTGTTTGAATGTGTTTGGCTTAAATTTAAATCATAAAGCTTGTTTGAATGTGTTTGACTTTCATTCGATTCAATTAGCTTTGGTTGAATGTGTTTGACTTTCATTTGATTCAATTAGCTTTGTTGAATGCATTAGACGTTAATTTGATTCAAAAAGCTTTATTTGAATGTGTTTGACTTTCATTGGACTCAATTAGGTTGTTTGAATGTCTTTAACTTTCATTCGATTCAATAAGCTTAATAAATGCATTTGACTTTCATTTGATTCAAAAAGCTCTGGTTGAATGTGTTTGACTTTCATTTGATTCAATTAGGTTTGTTTGACTGTGCTTGACTTTCATTTGATTCAAATTGCTTTATTTGAATTTTTTTGAATTTCATTTGATTCAATTAGCTTTGTAGAATGCATTTGTCTTTTATATAATTCAATTAGCATTGTTGAATGCATTTGGTTTTTATTTGATTTACAAAAGCTTTGTTTGAATGTGTTTGTCTTTAATTTGATTTAAAAAGCTTTATTTGAATGTGTTTGACTTTCATTGGATTCAATTAGCTTTGTTTGAATGTGTTTGACTTTCATTTGATTCAATTAGGTTTGTTTAAGTGTGTTTGACTTTCATTGGATTCAATTAGCTTTGTTTGAATATGTTTGACTTTCATTTAATTCAATTAGCTTTGTTGAATGCATTTGACGTTAATTTGATTCACAAAGCTTTGTTTGAATCGGTTTGACTTTCATTGGATTCAATTAGCTTTGTTTGAATGTGTTTGACTTTCATTTGATTCAATTAGCTTTGTTGAACGCATTAGACTTTAATTTGATTTAAAAAGCTTTATTTGAATGTGTTTGACTTTCATTGGATTCAATTAGCTTTGTTTGAATGTGTTTGACTTTCATTTGATTCAATTAGGTTTGTTTAAGTGTGTTTGACTTTCATTGGATTCAATTAGCTTTGTTTGTATATGTTTGACTTTCATTTAATTCAATTAGCTTTGTTGAATGCATTTGACGTTAATTTGATTCACAAAGCTTTGTTTGAATCGGTTTGACTTTCATTGGATTCAATTAGCTTTGTTTGAATGTGTTTGACTTTCATTTGATTCAATTAGGTTTGTTTGAGTGTGTTTGACTTTCATTGGATTCAATTAGCTTTATTTGAATGTGTTTTACTTTCATTTGATTCAATTAGCTTTGTAGAACGCATTTGACTTTCATTCGATTCATTTAGCTTTGTGGAATGCATTTGACATTCATTTTATTCAAAAAGCTTTGTTTGAATGTGTTTGACTTTCATTTGATTTAGTTAGCTTAGTTTGAATGTGTTTGGCTTAAATTTGATTCATAAAGCTTGTTTGAATGTGTTTGACTTGCATTTCATTCTATTAGCTTTGTTTAAATATGTTTGACTTTCATTTGATTTAAATAGCTTTGTTTGAATGTGTTTGGCTTAAATTTAAATCATAAAGCTTGTTTGAATGTGTTTGACTTTCATTCGATTCAATTAGCTTTGGTTGAATGTGTTTGACTTTCATTTGATTCAATTAGCTTTGTTGAATGCATTAGACGTTAATTTGATTCAAAAAGCTTTATTTGAATGTGTTTGACTTTCATTGGACTCAATTAGCTTTGTTTGAATGTGTTTGACTTTCATTTGATTCAATTAGGTTTGTTTGAGTGTGTTTGACTTTCATTGGATTCAATTAGCTTTATTTGAATGTGTTTGACTTTCATTTGATTCAATTAGCATTGTAGAACGCATTTGACTTTCATTTGATTCATTTAGCTTTGTGGAATGCATTTGACATTCATTTTATTCAAAAAGCTTTGTTTGAATGTGTTTTACTTTCATTTGATTTAATTAGCTTAGTTTGAATGTGTTTGGCTTAAATTTGATTCATAAAGCTTGTTTGAATGTGTTTGACTTGCATTTCATTCTATTAGCTTTGTTTGAATGTGTTTGACTTTCATTTGATTTAAATAGCTTTGTTTGAATGTGTTTGGCTTAAATTTAAATCATAAAGCTTGTTTGAATGTGTTTGACTTTCATTCGATTCAATTAGCTTTGGTTGAATGTGTTTGACTTTTATTTTATTCAATTAGCTTTGTTGAATGCATTAGACATTAATTTGATTCAAAAAGCTTTATTTGAATGTGTTTGACTTTCATTGGACTCAATTAGGTTTGTTTGAATGTCTTTAACTTTCATTCGATTCAATTAGCTTAAATAAATGCATTTGACTTTCATTTGATTCAAAAAGCTCTGGTTGAATGTGTTTGACTTTCATTTTATTCAATTAGGTTTGTTTGACTGTGCTTGACTTTCATTTGATTAAAATTGCTTTATTTGAATTTCATTTGATTCAATTAGCTTTGTAGAATGCATTTGTCTTTTATATAATTCAATTAGCATTGTTGAATGCATTTGGTTTTTATTTGATTTACAAAAGCTTTGTTTGAATGTGTTTGACTTTAATTTGATTCAATTAGCTTTGTTTGAATGTGTTTGACTTTCATTGGATTCAATTAGTTTTGTTTGAATATGTTTGACTTAAATTTTATGCAAAAAGCTTTGTTTGAATGTGTTGAACTATAATTTGATTCAATTAGCTTTGTTTGAATGTGTTTGACTTTCATTTGATTCAATAAGCTTTGTAGAATGCATTTGAATTTCTTTTGATTCAATTAGCTTTGTTGAATGCATTAGACGTTAATTTGATTCAAAAAGCTTTATTTGAATGTGTTTGACTTTCATTGGACTCAATTAGGTTTGTTTGAATGTCTTTAACTTTCATTCGATTCAATTAGCTTAAATAAATGCATTTGACATTCATTTTATTCAAAAAGCTTTGTTTGAATGTGTTTGACTTTCATTTGATTTAGTTAGCTTAGGTTGAATGTGCTTGGCTTAAATTTTATTCATAAAGCTTGTTTGAATGTGTTTGACTTGCATTTCATTCTATTAGCTTTGTTTGAATATGTTTGACTTTCATTTGATTTAAATAGCTTTGTTTGAATGTGTTTGGCTTAAATTTAAATCATAAAGCTTGTTTGAATGTGTTTGACTTTCATTCGATTCAATTAGCTTTGGTTGAATGTGTTTGACTTTCATTTGATTCAATTAGCTTTGTTGAATGCATTAGACGTTAATTTGATTCAAAAAGCTTTATTTGAATGTGTTTGACTTTCATTGGACTCAATTAGGTTTGTTTGAATGTCTTTAACTTTCATTCGATTCAATTAGCTTAAATAAATGCATTTGACTTTCATTTGATTCAAAAAGCTCTGGTTGAATGTGTTTGACTTTCATTTGATTCAATTAGGTTTGTTTGACTGTGCTTGACTTTCATTTGATTCAAATTGCTTTATTTGAATTTTTTTGAATTTTATTTGATTCAATTAGCTTTGTAGAATGCATTTGTCTTTTATATAATTCAATTAGCATTGTTGAATGCATTTGGTTTTTATTTGATTTACAAAAGCTTTGTTTGAATGTGTTTGACTTTAATTTGATTCAATTAGCTTTGTTTGAATGTGTTTGACTTTCATTGGATTCAATTAGTTTTGTTTGAATGTGTTTGTCTCAAATTTGATTCATAAAGCTTGTTTGAATGTGTTTGACTTTCATTTGATTTAATTAGCTTTGTTTGAATATGTTTGACTTTCATTTGATTCAATAAGCTTTGTAGAATGCATTTGACGTTAATTTGATTCACAAAGCTTTGTTTGAATCGGTTTGACTTTCATTGGATTCAATTAGCTTTGTTTGAATGTGTTTGACTTTCATTTGATTCAATTAGCTTTGTTGAACGCATTAGACTTTAATTTGATTTAAAAAGCTTTATTTGAATGTGTTTGACTTTCATTGGATTCAATTAGCTTTGTTTGAATGTGTTTGAGTTTCATTTGATTCAATTAGGTTTGTTTAAGTGTGTTTGACTTTCATTGGATTCAATTAGCTTTGTTTGAATATGTTTGACTTTCATTTAATACAATTAGATTTGTTGAATGCATTTGACGGTAATTTGATTCACAAAGCTTTGTTTGAATCGGTTTGACTTTCATTGGATTCAATTAGCTTTGTTTGAATGTGTTTGACTTTCATATTATTCAATTAGCTTTGTTGAACGCATTAGACTTTAATTTGATTTAAAAAGCTTTCTTTGAATGTGTTTGACTTTCATTGGATTCATTTAGCTTTGTTTGAATGTGTTTGAGTTTCATTTGATTCAATTAGGTTTGTTTAAGTGTGTTTGACTTTCATTGGATTCAATTAGCTTTGTTTGAATATGTTTGACTTTCATTTAATTCAATTAGCTTTGTTGAATGCATTTGACGTTAATTTGATTCACAAAGCTTTGTTTGAATCGGTTTGACTTTCATTGGATTCAATTAGCTTTGTTTGTTGACTTTCATTTGATTCAATTAGCTTTGTTGAACGCATTAGACTTTAATTTGATTTAAAAAGCTTTATTTGAATGTGTTTGACTTTCATTGGATTCAATTAGCTTTGTTTGAATGTGTTTGACTTTCATTTGATTCAATTAGGTTTGTTTAAGTGTGTTTGACTTTCATTGGATTCAATTAGCTTTGTTTGTATATGTTTGACTTTCAATTAATTCAATTAGCTTTGTTGAATGCATTTGACGTTAATTTGATTCACAAAGCTTTGTTTGAATCGGTTTGACTTTCATTGGATTCAATTAGCTTTGTTTGAATGTGTTTGACGTTCATTTGATTCAATTAGGTTTGTTTAAGTGTGTTTGACTTTCATTGGATTCAATTAGCTTTGTTTGTATATGTTTGACTTTCATTTAATTTAATTAGCTTTGTTGAATGCATTTGACGTTAATTTGATTCACAAAGCTTTGTTTGAATCGGTTTGACTTTCATTGGATTCAAATAGCTTTGTTTGAATGTGTTTGACTTTCATTTGATTCAATTAGCTTTGTTGAACGCATTAGACTTTAATTTGATTTAAAAAGCTTTCTTTGAATGTGTTTGACTTTCATTGGATTCAATTAGCTTTGTTTGAATGTGTTTGACTTTCATTTGATTCAATTAGGTTTGTTTAAGTGTGTTTGACTTTCATTGGATTCAATTAGCTTTATTTGAATGTGTTTGACTTTCATTTGATTTAATTAGCTTTGTAGAACGCATTTGACTTTCATTCGATTCATTTAGCTTTGTGGAATGCATTTGACATTCATTTTAGTCAAAAAGCTTTGTTTGAATGTGTTTGACTTTCATTTGATTTAGTTAGCTTAGTTTGAATGTGTTTGGCTTAAATTTGATTCATAAAGCTTGTTTGAATGTGTTTGACTTGCATTTCATTCTATTAGCTTTGTTTGAATATGTTTGACATTCATTTGATTTAAATAGCTTTGTTTGAATGTGTTTGGCTTAAATTTAAATCATAAAGCTTGTTTGAATGTGTTTGACTTTCATTCGATTCAATTAGCTTTGGTTGAATGTGTTTGACTTTCATTTGATTCAATTAGCTTTGTTGAATGCATTAGACGTTAATTTGATTCAAAAAGCTTTATTTGAATGTGTTTGACTTTCATTGGACTCAATTAGGTTTGTTTGAATGTCTTTAACTTTCATTCGATTCAATTAGCTTAAATAAATGCATTTGACTTTCATTTGATTCAAAAAGCTCTGGTTGAATGTGTTTGACTTTCATTTGATTCAATTAGGTTTGTTTGACTGTGCTTGACTTTCATTTGATTCAAATTGCTTTATTTGAATTTTTTTGAATTTCATTTGATTCAATTAGCTTTGTAGAATGCATTTGTCTTTTATATAATTCAATTAGCATTGTTGAATGCATTTGGTTTTTATTTGATTTACAAAAGCTTTGTTTGAATGTGTTTGTCTTTAATTTGATTTAAAAAGCTTTATTTGAATGTGTTTGACTTTCATTGGATTCAATTAGCTTTGTTTGAATGTGTTTGACTTTCATTTGATTCAATTAGGTTTGTTTAAGTGTGTTTGACTTTCATTGGATTCAATTAGCTTTGTTTGAATATGTTTGACTTTCATTTAATTCAATTAGCTTTGTTGAATGCATTTGACGTTAATTTGATTCACAAAGCTTTGTTTGAATCGGTTTGACTTTCATTGGATTCAATTAGCTTTGTTTGAATGTGTTTGACTTTCATTTGATTCAATTAGCTTTGTTGAACGCATTAGACTTTAATTTGATTTAAAAAGCTTTATTTGGATGTGTTTGACTTTCATTGGATTCAATTAGCTTTGTTTGAATGTGTTTGACTTTCATTTGATTCAATTAGGTTTGTTTAAGTGTGTTTGACTTTCATTGGATTCAATTAGCTTTGTTTGTATATGTTTGACTTTCATTTAATTCAATTAGCTTTGTTGAATGCATTTGACGTTAATTTGATTACAAAGCTTTGTTTGAATCGGTTTGACTTTCATTGGATTCAATTAGCTTTGTTTGAATGTGTTTGACTTTCATTTGATTCAATTAGGTTTGTTTGAGTGTGTTTGACTTTCATTGGATTCAATTAGCTTTATTTGAATGTGTTTGACTTTCATTTGATTCAATTAGCTTTGTAGAACGCATTTGACTTTCATTCGATTCATTTAGCTTTGTGGAATGCATTTGACATTCATTTTATTCAAAAAGCTTTGTTTGAATGTGTTTGACTTTCATTTGATTTAGTTAGCTTAGTTTGAATGTGTTTGGCTTAAATTTGATTCATAAAGCTTGTTTGAATGTGTTTGACTTGCATTTCATTCTATTAGCTTTGTTTAAATATGTTTGACTTTCATTTGATTTAAATAGCTTTGTTTGAATGTGTTTGGCTTAAATTTAAATCATAAAGCTTGTTTGAATGTGTTTGACTTTCATTCGATTCAATTAGCTTTGGTTGAATGTGTTTGACTTTCATTTGATTCAATTAGCTTTGTTGAATGCATTAGACGTTAATTTGATTCAAAAAGCTTTATTTGAATGTGTTTGACTTTCATTGGACTCAATTAGCTTTGTTTGAATGTGTTTGACTTTCATTTTATTCAATTAGGTTTGTTTGAGTGTGTTTGACTTTCATTGGATTCAATTAGCTTTATTTGAATGTGTTTGACTTTCATTTGATTCAATTAGCATTGTAGAACGCATTTGACTTTCATTTGATTCATTTAGCTTTGTGGAATGCATTTGACATTCATTTTATTCAAAAAGCTTTGTTTGAATGTGTTTTACTTTCATTTGATTTAATTAGCTTAGTTTGAATGTGTTTGGCTTAAATTTGATTCATAAAGCTTGTTTGAATGTGTTTGACTTGCATTTCATTCTATTAGCTTTGTTTGAATGTGTTTGACTTTCATTTGATTTAAATAGCTTTGTTTGAATGTGTTTGGCTTAAATTTAAATCATAAAGCTTGTTTGAATGTGTTTGACTTTCATTCGGTTCAATTAGCTTTGGTTGAATGTGTTTGACTTTTATTTTATTCAATTAACTTTGTTGAATGCATTAGACATTAATTTGATTCAAAAAGCTTTATTTGAATGTGTTTGACTTTCATTGGACTCAATTAGGTTTGTTTGAATGTCTTTAACTTTCATTCGATTCAATTAGCTTAAATAAATGCATTTGACTTTCATTTGATTCAAAAAGCTCTGGTTGAATGTGTTTGACTTTCATTTTATTCAATTAGGTTTGTTTGACTGTGCTTGACTTTCATTTGATTTAAATTGCTTTATTTGAATTTCATTTGATTCAATTAGCTTTGTAGAATGCATTTGTCTTTTATATAATTCAATTAGCATTGTTGAATGCATTTGGTTTTTATTTGATTTACAAAAGCTTTGTTTGAATGTGTTTGACTTTAATTTGATTCAATTAGCTTTGTTTGAATGTGTTTGACTTTCATTGGATTCAATTTAGTTTTGTTTGAATATGTTTGACTTAAATTTTATGCAAAAAGCTTTGTTTGAATGTGTTGAACTATAATTTGATTCAATTAGCTTTGTTTGAATGTGTTTGACTTTCATTTGATTCAATAAGCTTTGTAGAATGCATTTGAATTTCTTTTGATTCAATTAGCTTTGTTGAATGCATTAGACGTTAATTTGATTCAAAAAGCTTTATTTGAATGTGTTTGACTTTCATTGGACTCAATTAGGTTTGTTTGAATGTCTTTAACTTTCATTCGATTCAATTAGCTTAAATAAATGCATTTGACATTCATTTTATTCAAAAAGCTTTGTTTGAATGTGTTTGACTTTCATTTGATTTAGTTAGCTTAGTTTGAATGTGTTTGGCTTAAATTTGATTCATAAAGCTTGTTTGAATGTGTTTGACTTGCATTTCATTCTATTAGCTTTGTTTGAATATGTTTGACTTTCATTTGATTTAAATAGCTTTGTTTGAATGTGTTTGGCTTAAATTTAAATCATAAAGCTTGTTTGAATGTGTTTGACTTTCATTCGATTCAATTAGCTTTGGTTGAATGTGTTTGACTTTCATTTGATTCAATTAGCTTTGTTGAATGCATTAGACGTTAATTTGATTCAAAAAGCTTTATTTGAATGTGTTTGACTTTCATTGGACTCAATTAGGTTTGTTTGAATGTCTTTAACTTTCATTCGATTCAATTAGCTTAAATAAATGCATTTGACTTTCATTTGATTCAAAAAGCTCTGGTTGAATGTGTTTGACTTTCATTTGATTCAATTAGGTTTGTTTAAGTGTGTTTGACTTTCATTGGATTCAATTAGCTTTGTTTGCATATGTTTGACTTTCATTTAATTCAATTAGCTTTGTTAAATGCATTTGACGTTAATTTGATTCACAAAGCTTTGTTTGAATCGTTTGACTTTCATTGGATTCAATTAGCTTTGTTTGAATGTGTTTGACTTTCATTTGATTCAATTAGCTTTGTTGAACGCATTAGACTTTAATTTGATTTAAAAAGCTTTATTTGAATGTGTTTGACTTTCATTGGATTCAATTAGCTTTGTTTGAATGTGTTTGAGTTTCATTTGATTCAATTAGGTTTGTTTAAGTGTGTTTGACTTTCATTGGATTCAATTAGCTTTGTTTGAATATGTTTGACTTTCATTTAATTCAATTAGCTTTGTTGAATGCATTTGACGGTAATTTGATTCACAAAGCTTTGTTTGAATCGGTTTGACTTTCATTGGATTCAATTAGCTTTGTTTGAATGTGTTTGACTTTCATATTATTCAATTAGCTTTGTTGAACGCATTAGACTTTAATTTGATTTAAAAAGCTTTCTTTGAATGTGTTTGACTTTCATTGGATTCATTTAGCTTTGTTTGAATGTGTTTGACTTTCATTTGATTCAATTAGGTTTGTTTAAGTGTGTTTGAATTTCATTGGATTCAATTAGCTTTGTTTGAATATGTTTGACTTTCATTTAATTCAATTAGCTTTGTTGAATGCATTTGACGTTAATTTGATTCACAAAGCTTTGTTTGAATCGGTTTGACTTTCATTGGATTCAGTTAGCTTTGTTTGAATGTGTTTGACTTTCATTTGATTCAATTAGCTTTGTTGAACGCATTAGACTTTAATTTGATTTAAAAAGCTTTATTTGAATGTGTTTGACTTTCATTGGATTCAATTAGCTTTGTTTGAATGTGTTTGACTTTCATTTGATTCAATTAGGTTTGTTTAAGTGTGTTTGACTTTCATTGGATTCAATTAGCTTTGTTTGTATATGTTTGACTTTCATTTAATTCAATTAGCTTTGTTGATTGCATTTGACGTTAATTTGAATCACAAAGCTTTGTTTGAATCGGTTTGACTTTCATTGGATTCAATTAGCTTTGTTTGAATGTGTTTGACGTTCATTTGATTCAATTAGGTTTGTTTAAGTGTGTTTGACTTTCATTGGATTCAATTAGCTTTGTTTGTATATGTTTCTTTCATTTAATTTAATTAGCTTTGTTGAATGCATTTGACGTTAATTTGATTCACAAAGCTTTGTTTGAATCGGTTTGACTTTCATTGGATTCAAATAGCTTTGTTTGAATGTGTTTGACTTTCATTTGATTCAATTAGCTTTGTTGAACGCATTAGACTTTAATTTGATTTAAAAAGCTTTCTTTGAATGTGTTTGACTTTCATTGGATTCAATTAGCTTTGTTTGAATGTGTTTGACTTTCATTTGATTCAATTAGGTTTGTTTAAGTGTGTTTGACTTTTATTGGATTCAATTAGCTTTATTTGAATGTTTTTGACTTTCATTTGATTTAATTAGCTTTGTAGAACGCATTTGACTTTCATTCGATTCATTTAGCTTTGTGGAATGCATTTGACATTCATTTTAGTCAAAAAGCTTTGTTTGAATGTGTTTGACTTTCATTTGATTTAGTTAGCTTAGTTTGAATGTGTTTGGCTTAAATTTGATTCATAAAGCTAGTTTGAATGTGTTTGACTTGCATTTCATTCTATTAGCTTTGTTTGAATGTGTTTGACTTTCATTTGATTTAAATAGCTTTGTTTGAATGTGTTTGGCTTAAATTTAAATCATAAAGCTTGTTTGAATGTGTTTGACTTTCATTCGGTTCAATTAGCTTTGGTTGAATGTGTTTGACTTTCATTTGATTCAATTAGCTTTGTTGAATGCATTAGACGTTAATTTGATTCAAAAACCTTTATTTGAATGTGTTTGACTTTCATTGGACTCAATTAGGTTTGTTTGAATGTCTTTAACTTTCATTCGATTCAATTAGCTTAAATAAATGCATTTGACTTTCATTTGATTCAAAAAGCTCTGGTTGAATGTGTTTGACTTTCATTTGATTCAATTAGGTTTGTTTGACTGTGCTTGACTTTCATTTGATTCAAATTGCGTTATTTGAATTTTTTTGAATTTCATTTGATTCAATTAGCTTTGTAGAATGCATTTGTCTTTTATATAATTCAATTAGCATTGTTGAATGCATTTGGTTTTTATTTGATTTACAAAAGCTTTGTTTGAATGTGTTTGACTTTAATTTGATTCAATTGGCTTCGTTTGAATGTGTTTGACTTTCATTGGATTCAATTAGTTTTGTTTGAATGTGTTTGTCTCAAATTTGATTCATAAAGCTTGTTTGAATGTGTTTGACTTTCATTTGATTCAATTAGCTTTGTTTGAATATGTTTGACTTTCATTTAATTCAATTAGCTTTAGTGAATGCATTTGACGTTAATTTGATTCACAAAGCTTTGTTTGAATCGGTTTGACTTTCATTGGATTCAATTAGCTTTGTTTGAATGTGTTTGACTTTCATTTTATTCAATTAGCTTTGTTGAACGCATTAGACTTTAATTTGATTTAAAAAGCTTTATTTGAATGTGTTTGACTTTCATTGGATTCAATTAGCTTTGTTTGAATGTGTTTGACTTTCATTTGATTCAATTAGGTTTGTTTAAGTGTGTTTGACTTTCATTGGATTCAATTAGCTTTGTTTGTATATGTTTGACTTTCATTTCATTCAATTAGCTTTGTTGAATGCATTTGACGTTAATTTGATTCACAAAGCTTTGTTTGAATCGGTTTGACTTTCATTGGATTCAATTAGCTTTGTTTGAATGTGTTTGACTTTCATTTGATTCAATTAGCTTTGTTGAACGCATTAGACTTTAATTTGATTTAAAAAGCTTTCTTTGAATGTGTTTGACTTTCATTGGATTCAATTAGCTTTGTTTGAATGTGTTTGACTTTCATTTGATTCAATTAGGTTTGTTTGAGTGTGTTTGACTTTCATTGGATTCAATTAGCTTTATTTGAATGTGTTTGACTTTCAATTGATTCAATTAGCTTCGTAGAACGCATTTGACTTTGATTCGATTCATTTAGCTTTGTGGAATGCATTTGACATTCATTTTATTCAAAAAGCATTGTTTGAATGTGTTTGACTTTCATTTGATTTAATTAGCTTAGTTTGAATGTGTTTGGCTTAAATTGGATTAATAAAGCTTGTTTGAATGTGTTTGACTTGCATTTCATTCTATTAGCTTTGTTTGAATGTGTTTGACTTTCATTTGATTTAAATAGCTTTGTTTGAATGTGTTTGGCTTAAATTTAAATCATAAAGCTTGTTTGAATGTGTTTGACTTTCATTCGATTCAATTAGCTTTGGTTGAATGTGTTTGACTTTCATTTGATTCAATTAGCTTTGTTGAATGCATTAGACGTTAATTTGATTCAAAAAGCATTATTTGAATGTGTTTGACTTTCATTAGACTAAATTAGGTTTGTTTGAATGTCTTTAACTTTCATTCGATTCAATTAGCTTAAATAAATGCATTTGACTTTCATTTGATTCAAAAAGCTCTGTTTGAATGTGTTTGACGTTCATTTGATTCAATTAGGTTTGTTTGACTGTGCTTGACTTTCATTTGATTCAAATTGCTTTATTTGAATTTTTTTGATCATTTGATTCAATTAGCTTTGTAGAATGCATTTGTCTTTTATATAATTCAATTAGCATTGTTGAATGCATTTGGTTTTTATTTTATTTACAAAAGCTTTGTTTGAATGTGTTTGACTTTAATTTGATTCAATTGGCTTCGTTTGAATGTGTTTGACTTTCATTGGATTCAATTAGTTTTGTTTGAATGTGTTTGTCTCAAATTTGATTCATAAAGCTTGTTTGAATGTGTTTGACTTTCATTTGATTCAATTAGTTTTGTTTGAATGTGTTTGTCTCAAATTTGATTCATAAAGCTTGTTTGAATGTGTTTGACTTTCATTTAATTCAATTAGCTTTGTTGAATGCATTTGACGTTAATTTGATTCAGAAAGCTTTATTTGAATCGGTTTGACTTTCATTGGATTCAATTAGCTTTGTTTGAATGTGTTTGACTTTCATTTGATTCAATTAGCTTTGTTGAACGCATTAGACTTCAATTTGATTTAAAAAGCTTTATTTGAATGTGTTTGACTTTCATTGGATTCAATTAGCTTTGTTTGAATGTGTTTGACTTTCATTTGATTCAATTAGGTTTGTTTAAGTGTGTTTGACTTTCATTGGATTCAATTAGCTTTGTTTGTATATGTTTGACTTTCATTTAATTCAATTAGCTTTGTTGAATGCATTTGACGTTAATTTGATTCACAAAGCTTTGTTTGAATCGGTTTGACTTTCATTGGATTCAATTAGCTTTGTTTGAATGTGTTTGACTTTCATTTGATTCAATTAGGTTTGTTTGAGTGTGTTTGACTTTCATTGGATTCAATTAGCTTTATTTGAATGTGTTTGACTTTCATTTGATTCAATTAGCTTTGTAGAACGCATTTGACTTTCATTTGATTCATTTAGCTTTGTGGAATGCATTTGACATTCATTTTATTCAAAAAGCTTTGTTTGAATGTGTTTGACTTTCATTTGATTTAATTAGCTTAGTTTGAATGTGTTTGGCTTAAATTTGATTCATAAAGCTTGTTTGAATGTGTTTGACTTGCATTTCATTCTATTAGCTTTGTTTGAATATGTTTGACTTTCATTTAATTCAATTAGGTTTGTTGAATGCATTTGACGGTAATTTGATTCACAAAGCTTTGTTTGAATCGGTTTGACTTTCATTGGATTCAATTAGCTTTGTTTGAATGTGTTTGACTTTCATATTATTCAATTAGCTTTGTTGAACGCATTAGACTTTAATTTGATTTAAAAAGCTTTCTTTGAATGTGTTTGACTTTCATTGGATTCATTTAGCTTTGTTTGAATGTGTTTGACTTTCATTTGATTCAATTAGGTTTGTTTAAGTGTGTTTGACTTTCATTGGATTCAATTAGCTTTGTTTGAATATGTTTGACTTTCATTTAATTAAATTAGCTTTGTTGAATGCATTTGACGTTAATTTGATTCACAAAGCTTTGTTTGAATCGGTTTGACTTTCATTGGATTCAATTAGCTTTGTTTGAATGTGTTGACTTTCATTTGATTCAATTAGCTTTGTTGAACGCATTAGACTTTAATTTGATTTAAAAAGCTTTATTTGAATGTGTTTGACTTTCATTGGATTCAATTAGCTTTGTTTGAATGTGTTTGACTTTCATTTGATTCAATTAGGTTTGTTTAAGTGTGTTTGACTTTCATTGGATTCAATTAGCTTTGTTTGAATATGTTTGACTTTCATTTAATTCAATTAGCTTTGTTGAATGCATTTGACGTTAATTTGATTCACAAAGCTTTGTTTGAATCGGTTTGACTTTCATTGGATTCAATTAGCTTTGTTTGAATGTGTTTGACTTTCATTTGATTCAATTAGCTTTGTTGAACGCATTAGACTTTAATTTGATTTAAAAAGCTTTATTTGAATATGTTTGACTTTCATTGGATTCAATTAGCTTTGTTTGAATGTGTTTGACTTTCATTTGATTCAATTAGGTTTGTTTAAGTGTGTTTGACTTTCATTGGATTCAATTAGCTTTGTTTGTATATGTTTGACTTTCATTTAATTCAATTAGCTTTGTTGATTGCATTTGACGTTAATTTGAATCACAAAGCTTTGTTTGAATCGGTTTGACTTTCATTGGATTCAATTAGCTTTGTTTGAATGTGTTTGACGTTCATTTGATTCAATTAGGTTTGTTTAAGTGTGTTTGACTTTCATTGGATTCAATTAGCTTTGTTTGTATATGTTTGACTTTCATTTCATTCAATTAGCTTTGTTGAATGCATTTGACGTTAATTTGATTCACAAAGCTTTGTTTGAATCGGTTTGACTTTCATTGGATTCAATTAGCTTTGTTTGAATGTGTTTGACTTTCATTTGATTCAATTAGCTTTGTTGAACGCATTAGACTTTAATTTGATTTAAAAAGCTTTCTTTGAATGTGTTTGACTTTCATTGGATTCAATTAGCTTTGTTTGAATGTGTTTGACTTTCATTTGATTCAATTAGGTTTGTTTGAGTGTGTTTGACTTTCATTGGATTCAATTAGCTTTATTTGAATGTGTTTGACTTTCAATTGATTCAATTAGCTTCGTAGAACGCATTTGACTTTCATTCGATTCATTTAGCTTTGTGGAATGCATTTGACATTCATTTTATTCAAAAAGCATTGTTTGAATGTGTTTGACTTTCATTTGATTTAATTAGCTTAGTTTGAATGTGTTTGGCTTAAATTGGATTAATAAAGCTTGTTTGAATGTGTTTGACTTGCATTTCATTCTATTAGCTTTGTTTGAATGTGTTTGACTTTCATTTGATTTAAATAGCTTTGTTTGAATGTGTTTGGCTTAAATTTAAATCATAAAGCTTGTTTGAATGTGTTTGACTTTCATTCGATTCAATTAGCTTTGGTTGAATGTGTTTGACTTTCATTTGATTCAATTAGCTTTGTTGAATGCATTAGACGTTAATTTGATTCAAAAAGCATTATTTGAATGTGTTTGACTTTCATTAGACTAAATTAGGTTTGTTTATGTCTTTAACTTTCATTCGATTCAATTAGCTTAAATAAATGCATTTGACTTTCATTTGATTCAAAAAGCTCTGTTTGAATGTGTTTGACGTTCATTTGATTCAATTAGGTTTGTTTGACTGTGCTTGACTTTCATTTGATTCAAATTGCTTTATTTGAATTTTTTTGAATTTCATTTGATTCAATTAGCTTTGTAGAATGCATTTGTCTTTTATATAATTCAATTAGCATTGTTGAATGCATTTGGTTTTTATTTTATTTACAAAAGCTTTGTTTGAATGTGTTTGACTTTAATTTGATTCAATTGGCTTCGTTTGAATGTGTTTGACTTTCATTGGATTCAATTAGTTTTGTTTGAATGTGTTTGTCTCAAATTTGATTCATAAAGCTTGTTTGAATGTGTTTGACTTTCATTTGATTCAATTAGTTTTGTTTGAATGTGTTTGTCTCAAATTTGATTCATAAAGCTTGTTTGAATGTGTTTGACTTTCATTTAATTCAATTAGCTTTGTTGAATGCATTTGACGTTAATTTGATTCAGAAAGCTTTATTTGAATCGGTTTGACTTTCATTGGATTCAATTAGCTTTGTTTGAATGTGTTTGACTTTCATTTGATTCAATTAGCTTTGTTGAACGCATTAGACTTCAATTTGATTTAAAAAGCTTTATTTGAATGTGTTTGACTTTCATTGGATTCAATTAGCTTTGTTTGAATGTGTTTGACTTTCATTTGATTCAATTAGGTTTGTTTAAGTGTGTTTGACTTTCATTGGATTCAATTAGCTTTGTTTGTATATGTTTGACTTTCATTTAATTCAATTAGCTTTGTTGAATGCATTTGACGTTAATTTGATTCACAAAGCTTTGTTTGAATCGGTTTGACTTTCATTGGATTCAATTAGCTTTGTTTGAATGTGTTTGACTTTCATTTGATTCAATTAGGTTTGTTTGAGTGTGTTTGACTTTCATTGGATTCAATTAGCTTTATTTGAATGTGTTTTCATTTGATTCAATTAGCTTTGTAGAACGCATTTGACTTTCATTTGATTCATTTAGCTTTGTGGAATGCATTTGACATTCATTTTATTCAAAAAGCTTTGTTTGAATGTGTTTGACTTTCATTTGATTTAATTAGCTTAGTTTGAATGTGTTTGGCTTAAATTTGATTCATAAAGCTTGTTTGAATGTGTTTGACTTGCATTTCATTCTATTAGCTTTGTTTGAATATGTTTGACTTTCATTTAATTCAATTAGGTTTGTTGAATGCATTTGACGGTAATTTGATTCACAAAGCTTTGTTTGAATCGGTTTGACTTTCATTGGATTCAATTAGCTTTGTTTGAATGTGTTTGACTTTCATATTATTCAATTAGCTTTGTTGAACGCATTAGACTTTAATTTGATTTAAAAAGCTTTCTTTGAATGTGTTTGACTTTCATTGGATTCATTTAGCTTTGTTTGAATGTGTTTGACTTTCATTTGATTCAATTAGGTTTGTTAGTGTGTTTGACTTTCATTGGATTCAATTAGCTTTGTTTGAATATGTTTGACTTTCATTTAATTAAATTAGCTTTGTTGAATGCATTTGACGTTAATTTGATTCACAAAGCTTTGTTTGAATCGGTTTGACTTTCATTGGATTCAATTAGCTTTGTTTGAATGTGTTTGACTTTCATTTGATTCAATTAGCTTTGTTGAACGCATTAGACTTTAATTTGATTTAAAAAGCTTTATTTGAATGTGTTTGACTTTCATTGGATTCAATTAGCTTTGTTTGAATGTGTTTGACTTTCATTTGATTCAATTAGGTTTGTTTAAGTGTGTTTGACTTTCATTGGATTCAATTAGCTTTGTTTGAATATGTTTGACTTTCATTTAATTCAATTAGCTTTGTTGAATGCATTTGACGTTAATTTGATTCACAAAGCTTTGTTTGAATCGGTTTGACTTTCATTGGATTCAATTAGCTTTGTTTGAATGTGTTTGACTTTCATTTGATTCAATTAGCTTTGTTGAACGCATTAGACTTTAATTTGATTTAAAAAGCTTTATTTGAATATGTTTGACTTTCATTGGATTCAATTAGCTTTGTTTGAATGTGTTTGACTTTCATTTGATTCAATTAGGTTTGTTTAAGTGTGTTTGACTTTCATTGGATTCAATTAGCTTTGTTTGTATATGTTTGACTTTCATTTAATTCAATTAGCTTTGTTGATTGCATTTGACGTTAATTTGAATCACAAAGCTTTGTTTGAATCGGTTTGACTTTCATTGGATTCAATTAGCTTTGTTTGAATGTGTTTGACGTTCATTTGATTCAATTAGGTTTGTTTAAGTGTGTTTGACTTTCATTGGATTCAATTAGCTTTGTTTGTATATGTTTGACTTTCATTTAATTTAATTAGCTTTGTTGAATGCATTTGACGTTAATTTGATTCACAAAGCTTTGTTTGAATCGGTTTGACTTTCATTGGATTCAAATAGCTTTGTTTGAATGTGTTTGACTTTCATTTGATTCAATTAGCTTTGTTGAACGCATTAGACTTTAATTTGATTTAAAAAGCTTTCTTTGAATGTGTTTGACTTTCATTGGATTCAATTAGCTTTGTTTGAATGTGTTTGACTTTCATTTGATTCAATTAGGTTTGTTTAAGTGTGTTTGACTTTCATTGGATTCAATTAGCTTTATTTGAATGTTTTTGACTTTCATTTGATTTAATTAGCTTTGTAGAACGCATTTGACTTTCATTCGATTCATTTAGCTTTGTGGAATGCATTTGACATTCATTTTAGTCAAAAAGCTTTGTTTGAATGTGTTTGACTTTCATTTGATTTAGTTAGCTTAGTTTGAATGTGTTTGGCTTAAATTTGATTCATAAAGCTAGTTTGAATGTGTTTGACTTGCATTTCATTCTATTAGCTTTGTTTGAATGTGTTTGACTTTCATTTGATTTAAATAGCTTTGTTTGAATGTGTTTGGCTTAAATTTAAATCATAAACTTGTTTGAATGTGTTTGACTTTCATTCGGTTCAATTAGCTTTGGTTGAATGTGTTTGACTTTCATTTGATTCAATTAGCTTTGTTGAATGCATTAGACGTTAATTTGATTCAAAAAGCTTTATTTGAATGTGTTTGACATTCATTGGACTCAATTAGGTTTGTTTGAATGTCTTTAACTTTCATTCGATTCAATTAGCTTAAATAAATGCATTTGACTTTCATTTGATTCAAAAAGCTCTGGTTGAATGTGTTTGACTTTCATTTGATTCAATTAGGTTTGTTTGACTGTGCTTGACTTTCATTTGATTCAAATTGCGTTATTTGAATTTTTTTGAATTTCATTTGATTCAATTAGCTTTGTAGAATGCATTTGTCTTTTATATAATTCAATTAGCATTGTTGAATGCATTTGGTTTTTATTTGATTTACAAAAGCTTTGTTTGAATGTGTTTGACTTTAATTTGATTCAATTGGCTTCGTTTGAATGTGTTTGACTTTATTGGATTCAATTAGTTTTGTTTGAATGTGTTTGTCTCAAATTTGATTCATAAAGCTTGTTTGAATGTGTTTGACTTTCATTTGATTCAATTAGCTTTGTTTGAATATGTTTGACTTTCATTTAATTCAATTAGCTTTAGTGAATGCATTTGACGTTAATTTGATTCACAAAGCTTTGTTTGAATCGGTTTGACTTTCATTGGATTCAATTAGCTTTGTTTGAATGTGTTTGACTTTCATTTTATTCAATTAGCTTTGTTGAACGCATTAGACTTTAATTTGATTTAAAAAGCTTTATTTGAATGTGTTTGACTTTCATTGGATTCAATTAGCTTTGTTTGAATGTGTTTGACTTTCATTTGATTCAATTAGGTTTGTTTAAGTGTGTTTGACTTTCATTGGATTCAATTAGCTTTGTTTGAATATGTTTGACTTTCATTTAATTCAATTAGCTTTGTTGAATGCATTTGACGGTAATTTGATTCACAAAGCTTTGTTTGAATCGGTTTGACTTTCATTGGATTCAATTAGCTTTGTTTGAATGTGTTTGACTTTCATATTATTCAATTAGCTTTGTTGAACGCATTAGACTTTAATTTGATTTAAAAAGCTTTCTTTGAATGTGTTTGACTTTCATTGGATTCATTTAGCTTTGTTTGAATGTGTTTGACTTTCATTTGATTCAATTAGGTTTGTTTGAGTGTGTTTGACTTTCATTGGATTCAATTAGCTTTATTTGAATGTGTTTGACTTTCAATTGATTCAATTAGCTTCGTAGAACGCATTTGACTTTCATTCGATTCATTTAGCTTTGTGGAATGCATTTGACATTCATTTTATTCAAAAAGCATTGTTTGAATGTGTTTGACTTTCATTTGATTTAATTAGCTTAGTTTGAATGTGTTTGGCTTAAATTTGATTAATAAAGCTTGTTTGAATGTGTTTGACTTGCATTTCATTCTATTAGCTTTGTTTGAATGTGTTTGACTTTCATTTGATTTAAATAGCTTTGTTTGAATGTGTTTGGCTTAAATTTAAATCATAAAGCTTGTTTGAATGTGTTTGACTTTCATTCGATTCAATTAGCTTTGGTTGAATGTGTTTGACTTTCATTTGATTCAATTAGCTTTGTTGAATGCATTAGACGTTAATTTGATTCAAAAAGCATTATTTGAATGTGTTTGACTTTCATTAGACTAAATTAGGTTTGTTTGAATGTCTTTAACTTTCATTCGATTCAATTAGCTTAAATAAATGCATTTGACTTTCATTTGATTCAAAAAGCTCTGTTTGAATGTGTTTGACGTTCATTTTATTCAATTAGGTTTGTTTGACTGTGCTTGACTTTCATTTGATTCAAATTGCTTTATTTGAATTTTTTTGAATTTCATTTGATTCAATTAGCTTTGTAGAATGCATTTGTCTTTTATATAATTCAATTAGCATTGTTGAATGCATTTGGTTTTTATTTTATTTACAAAAGCTTTGTTTGAATGTGTTTGCTTTAATTTGATTCAATTGGCTTCGTTTGAATGTGTTTGACTTTCATTGGATTCAATTAGTTTTGTTTGAATGTGTTTGTCTCAAATTTGATTCATAAAGCTTGTTTGAATGTGTTTGACTTTCATTTGATTCAATTAGCTTTGTTTGAATATGTTTGACTTTCATTTAATTCAATTAGCTTTGTTGAATGCATTTGACGTTAATTTGATTCAGAAAGCTTTGTTTGAATCGGTTTGACTTTCATTGGATTCAATTAGCTTTGTTTGAATGTGTTTGACTTTCATTTGATTCAATTAGCTTTGTTGAACGCATTAGACTTCAATTTGATTTAAAAAGCTTTATTTGAATGTGTTTGACTTTCATTGGATTCAATTAGCTTTGTTTGAATGTGTTTGACTTTCATTTGATTCAATTAGGTTTGTTTAAGTGTGTTTGACTTTCATTGGATTCAATTAGCTTTGTTTGTATATGTTTGACTTTCATTTAATTCAATTAGCTTTGTTGAATGCATTTGACGTTAATTTGATTCACAAAGCTTTGTTTGAATCGGTTTGACTTTCATTGGATTCAATTAGCTTTGTTTGAATGTGTTTGACTTTCATTTGATTCAATTAGGTTTGTTTGAGTGTGTTTTACTTTCATTGGATTCAATTAGCTTTATTTGAATGTGTTTGACTTTCATTTGATTCAATTAGCTTTGTAGAACGCATTTGACTTTCATTCGATTCATTTAGCTTTGTGGAATGCATTTGACATTCATTTTATTCAAAAAGCTTTGTTTGAATGTGTTTGACTTTCATTTGATTTAGTTAGCTTAGTTTGAATGTGTTTGGCTTAAATTTAATTCATAAAGCTTGTTTGAATGTGTTTGACTTGCATTTCATTCTATTAGCTTTGTTTGAATATGTTTGACTTTCATTTGATTTAAATAGCTTTGTTTGAATGTGTTTGGCTTAAATTTAAATCATAAAGCTTGTTTGAATGTGTTTGACTTTCATTCGATTCAATTAGCTTTGGTTGAATGTGTTTGACTTTCATTTGATTCAATTAGCTTTGTTGAATGCATTAGACGTTAATTTGATTCAAAAAGCTTTATTTGAATGTGTTTGACTTTCATTGGACTCAATTAGCTTTGTTTGAATGTGTTTGACTTTCATTTGATTCAATTAGGTTTGTTTGAGTGTGTTTGACTTTCATTGGATTCAATTAGCTTTATTTGAATGTGTTTGACTTTCATTTGATTCAATTAGCTTTGTAGAACGCATTTGACTTTCATTTGATTCATTTAGCTTTGTGGAATGCATTTGACATTCATTTTATTCAAAAAGCTTTGTTTGAATGTGTTTGACTTTCATTTGATTTAATTAGCTTAGTTTGAATGTGTTTGGCTTAAATTTGATTCATAAAGCTTGTTTGAATGTGTTTGACTTGCATTTCATTCTATTAGCTTTGTTTGAATGTGTTTGACTTTCATTTGATTTAAATAGCTTTGTTGGAATGTGTTTGGCTTAAATTTAAATCATAAAGCTTGTTTGAATGTGTTTGACTTTCATTCGATTCAATTAGCTTTGGTTGAATGTGTTTGACTTTCATTTGATTCAATTAGCTTTGTTGAATGCATTAGACGTTAATTTGATTCAAAAAGCATTATTTGAATGTGTTTGACTTTCATTAGACTAAATTAGGTTTGTTTGAATGTCTTTAACTTTCATTCGATTCAATTAGCTTAAATAAATGCATTTGACTTTCATTTGATTCAAAAAGCTCTGTTTGAATGTGTTTGACGTTCATTTGATTCAATTAGGTTTGTTTAACTGTGCTTGACTTTCATTTGATTCAAATTGCTTTATTTGAATTTTTTTGAATTTCATTTGATTCAATTAGCTTTGTAGAATGCATTTGTCTTTTATATAATTCAATTAGCATTGTTGAATGCATTTGGTTTTTATTTTATTTACAAAAGCTTTGTTTGAATGTGTTTGACTTTAATTTGATTCAAGGCTTCGTTTGAATGTGTTTGACTTTCATTGGATTCAATTAGTTTTGTTTGAATGTGTTTGTCTCAAATTTGATTCATAAAGCTTGTTTGAATGTGTTTGACTTTCATTTGATTCAATTAGCTTTGTTTGAATATGTTTGACTTTCATTTAATTCAATTAGCTTTGTTGAATGCATTTGACGTTAATTTGATTCAGAAAGCTTTGTTTGAATCGGTTTGACTTTCATTGGATTCAATTAGCTTTGTTTGAATGTGTTTGACTTTCATTTGATTCAATTAGCTTTGTTGAACGCATTAGACTTCAATTTGATTTAAAAAGCTTTATTTGAATGTGTTCGACTTTCATTGGATTCAATTAGCTTTGTTTGAATGTGTTTGACTTTCATTTGATTCAATTAGGTTTGTTTAAGTGTGTTTGACTTTCATTGGATTCAATTAGCTTTGTTTGTATATGTTTGACTTTCATTTAATTCAATTAGCTTTGTTGAATGCATTTGACATTAATTTGATTCACAAAGCTTTGTTTGAATCGGTTTGACTTTCATTGGATTCAATTAGCTTTGTTTGAATGTGTTTGACTTTCATTTGATTCAATTAGGTTTGTTTGAGTGTGTTTGACTTTCATTGGATTCAATTAGCTTTATTTGAATGTGTTTGACTTTCATTTGATTCAATTAGCTTTGTAGAACGCATTTGACTTTCATTCGATTCATTTAGCTTTGTGGAATGCATTTGACATTCATTTTATTCAAAAAGCTTTGTTTGAATGTGTTTGACTTTCATTTGATTTAGTTAGCTTAGTTTGAATGTGTTTGGCTTAAATTTAATTCATAAAGCTTGTTTGAATGTGTTTGACTTGCATTTCATTCTATTAGCTTTGTTTGAATATGTTTGACTTTCATTTGATTTAAATAGCTTTGTTTGAATGTGTTTGGCTTAAATTTAAATCATAAAGCTTGTTTGAATGTGTTTGACTTTCATTCGATTCAATTAGCTTTGGGAATGTGTTTGACTTTCATTTGATTCAATTAGCTTTGTTGAATGCATTAGACGTTAATTTGATTCAAAAAGCTTTATTTGAATGTGTTTGACTTTCATTGGACTCAATTAGCTTTGTTTGAATGTGTTTGACTTTCATTTGATTCAATTAGGTTTGTTTGAGTGTGTTTGACTTTCATTGGATTCAATTAGCTTTATTTGAATGTGTTTGACTTTCATTTGATTCAATTAGCTTTGTAGAACGCATTTGACTTTCATTTGATTCATTTAGCTTTGTGGAATGCATTTGACATTCATTTTATTCAAAAAGCTTTGTTTGAATGTGTTTGACTTTCATTTGATTTAATTAGCTTAGTTTGAATGTGTTTGGCTTAAATTTGATTCATAAAGCTTGTTTGAATGTGTTTGACTTGCATTTCATTCTATTAGCTTTGTTTGAATGTGTTTGACTTTCATTTGATTTAAATAGCTTTGTTTGAATGTGTTTGGCTTAAATTTAAATCATAAAGCTTGTTTGAATGTGTTTGACTTTCATTCGATTCAATTAGCTTTGGTTGAATGTGTTTGACTTTCATTTTATTCAATTAGCTTTGTTGAATGCATTAGACATTAATTTGATTCAAAAAGCTTTATTTGAATGTGTTTGACTTTCATTGGACTCAATTAGGTTTGTTTGAATGTCTTTAACTTTCATTCGATTCAATTAGCTTAAATAAATGCATTTGACTTTCATTTGATTCAAAAAGCTCTGGTTGAATGTGTTTGACTTTCATTTGATTCAATTAGGTTTGTTTGACTGTGCTTGACTTTCATTTGATTCAAATTGCTTTATTTGAATTTCATTTGATTCAATTAGCTTTGTAGAATGCATTTGTCTTTTATATAATTCAATTAGCATTGTTGAATGCATTTGGTTTTTATTTGATTTACAAAAGCTTTGTTTGAATGTGTTTGAATTTAATTTGATTCAATTAGCTTTGTTTGAATGTGTTTGACTTTCATTGGATTCAATTAGTTTTGTTTGAATATGTTTGACTTAAATTTTATGCAAAAAGCTTTGTTTGAATGTGTTGAACTATAATTTGATTCAATTAGCTTTGTTTGAATGTGTTTGACTTTCATTTGATTCATTAAGCTTTGTAGAATGCATTTGAATTTCTTTTTATTCAATTAGCTTTGTTGAATGCATTAGACGTTAATTTGATTCAAAAAGCTTTATTTGAATGTGTTTGACTTTCATTGGACTCAATTAGGTTTGTTTGAATGTCTTTAACTTTCATTCGATTCAATTAGCTTAAATAAATGCATTTGACATTCATTTTATTCAAAAAGCTTTGTTTGAATGTGTTTGACTTTCATTTGATTTAGTTAGCTTAGTTTGAATGTGTTTGGCCTAAATTTGATTCATAAAGCTTGTTTGAATGTGTTTGACTTGCATTTCATTCTATTAGCTTTGTTTGAATATGTTTGACTTTCATTTGATTTAAATAGCTTTGTTTGAATGTGTTTGGCTTAAATTTAAATCATAAAGCTTGTTTGAATGTGTTTGACTTTCATTCGATTCAATTAGCTTTGGTTGAATGTGTTTGACTTTCATTTGATTCAATTAGCTTTGTTGAATGCATTAGACGTTAATTTGATTCAAAAAGCTTTATTTGAATGTGTTTGACTTTCATTGGACTCAATTAGGTTTGTTTGAATGTCTTTAACTTTCATTCGATTCAATTAGCTTAAATAAATGCATTTGACTTTCATTTGATTCAAAAAGCTCTGGTTGAATGTGTTTGACTTTCATTTGATTCAATTAGGTTTGTTTGACTGTGCTTGACTTTCATTTGATTCAAATTGCTTTATTTGAATTTTTTTGAATTTCATTTGATTCAATTAGCTTTGTAGAATGCATTTGTCTTTTATATAATTCAATTAGCATTGTTGAATGGATTTGGTTTTTATTTGATTTACAAAAGCTTTGTTTGAATGTGTTTGACTTTAATTTGATTCAATTGGCTTCGTTTGAATGTGTTTGACTTTCATTGGATTCAATTAGTTTTGTTTGAATGTGTTTGTCTCAAATTTGATTCATAAAGCTTGTTTGAATGTGTTTGACTTTCATTTGATTCAATTAGCTTTGTTTGAATATGTTTGACTTTCATTTAATTCAATTAGCTTTGTTGAATGCATTTGACGTTAATTTGATTCAGAAAGCTTTGTTTGAATCGGTTTGACTTTCATTGGATTCAATTAGCTTTGTTTGAATGTGTTTGACTTTCATTTGATTCAATTAGCTTTGTTGAACGCATTAGACTTTAATTTGATTTAAAAAGCTTTATTTGAATGTGTTTGACTTTCATTGGATTCAATTAGCTTTGTTTGAATGTGTTTGACTTTCATTTGATTTAATTAGGTTTGTTTAAGTGTGTTTGACTTTCATTGGATTCAATTAGCTTTGTTTGTATATGTTTGACTTTCATTTAATTCAATTAGCTTTGTTGAATGCATTTGACGTTAATTTGATTCACAAAGCTTTGTTTGAATCGGTTTGACTTTCATTGGTCTCAATTAGCTTTGTTTGAATGTGTTTGACTTTCATTTGATTCAATTAGGTTTGTTTGAGTGTGTTAGACTTTCATTGGATTCAATTAGCTTTATTTGAATGTGTTTGACTTTCATTTGATTCAATTAGCTTTGTTTGAATGTGTTTGACTTTCATTTGATTCAATTAGGTTTGTTTGAGTGTGTTTTACTTTCATTGGATTCAATTAGCTTTATTTGAATGTGTTTGACTTTCAATTGATTCAATTAGCTTTGTAGAACGCATTTGACTTTCATTCGATTCATTTAGCTTTGTGGAATGCATTTGACATTCATTTTATTCAAAAAGCTTTGTTTGAATGTGTTTGACTTTCATTTGATTCAATTAGCTTAGTTTGAATGTGTTTGGCTTAAATTTGATTCATAAAGCTTGTTTGAATGTGTTTGACTTGCATTTCATTCTATTAGCTTTGTTTGAATGTGTTTGACTTTCATTTGATTTAAATAGCTTTGTTTGAATGTGTTTGGCTTAAATTTAAATCATAAAGCTTGTTTGAATGTGTTTGACTTTCATTCGATTCAATTAGCTTTGGTTGAATGTGTTTGACTTTCATTTGATTCAATTAGCTTTGTTGAATGCATTAGACGTTAATTTTATTCAAAAAGCATTATTTGAATGTGTTTGACTTTCATTAGACTCAATTAGGTTTGTTTGAATGTCTTTAACTTATATTCGATTCAATTAGCTTAAATAAATGCATTTGACTTTCATTTGATTCAAAAAGCTCTGTTTGAATGTGTTTGACGTTCATTTGATTCAATTAGGTTTGTTTGACTGTGCTTGACTTTCATTTGATTCAAATTGCTTTATTTGATTTTTTTTGAATTTCATTTGATTCAATTAGCTTTGTAGAATGCATTTGTCTTTTATATAATTCAATTAGCATTGTTGAATGCATTTGGTTTTTATTTGATTTACAAAAGCTTTGTTTGAATGTGTTTGACTTTAATTTGATTTAAAAAGCTTTATTTGAATGTGTTTGACTTTCATTGGATTCAATTAGCTTTGTTTGAATGTGTTTGACTTTCATTTGATTCAATTAGGTTTGTTTAAGTGTGTTTTACTTTCATTGGATTCAATTAGCTTTGTTAGAATATGTTTGACTTTCATTTAATTCAATTAGCTTTGTTGAATGCATTTGACGTTAATTTGATTCACAAAGCTTTGTTTGAATCGGTTTGACTTTCATTGGATTCAATTAGCTTTGTTTGAATGTGTTTGACTTTCATTTGATTCAATTAGGTGTGTTTAAGTGTGTTTGACTTTCATTGGATTCAATTAGCTTTGTTTGAATATGTTTGACTTTCATTTAATTCAATTAGCATTGTTGAATGCATTTGACGTTAATTTGATTCAGAAAGCTTTGTTTGAATCGGTTTGACTTTCATTGGATTCAATTAGCTTTGTTTGATGTGTTTGACTTTCATTTGATTCAATTAGCTTTGTTGAACGCATTAGACTTTAATTTGATTTAAAAAGCTTTATTTGAATGTGTTTGACTTTCATTGGATTCAATTAGCTTTGTTTGAATGTGTTTGACTTTCATTTGATTCAATTAGGTTTGTTTAAGTGTGTTTGACTTTCATTGGATTCAATTAGCTTTGTTTGTATATGTTTGACTTTCATTTAATTCAATTAGCTTTGTTGAATGCATTTGACGTTAATTTGATTCACAAAACTTTGTTTGAATCGGTTTGACTTTCATTGGATTCAATTAGCTTTGTTTGAATGTGTTTGACTTTCATTTGATTCAATTAGGTTTGTTTGAGTGTGTTTGACTTTCATTGGATTCAATTAGCTTTATTTGAATGTGTTAGACTTTCATTTGATTCAATTAGCTTTGTAGAACGCATTTGACTTTCAATCGATTCATTTAGCTTTGTGGAATGCATTTGACATTCATTTTATTCAAAAAGCTTTGTTTGAATGTGTTTGACTTTCATTTGATTTAGTTAGCTTAGTTTGAATGTGTTTGGCTTAAATTTGATTCATAAAGCTTGTTTGAATGTGTTTGACTTGCATTTCATTCTATTAGCTTTGTTTGAATATGTTTGACTTTCATTTAATTTAAGTAGCTTTGTTTGAATGTGTTTGGCTTAAATTTAAATCATAAAGCTTGTTTGAATGTGTTTGACTTTCATTCGATTCAATTAGCTTTGGTTGAATGTGTTTGACTTTCATTTGATTCAATTAGCTTTGTTGAATGCATTAGACGTAAATTTGATTCAAAAACCTTTATTTGAATGTGTTTGACTTTCATTGGACTCAATTAGGTTTGTTTGAATGTCTTTAACTTTCATTCGATTCAATTAGCTTAAATAAATGCATTTGACTTTCATTTGATTCAAAAAGCTCTGGTTGAATGTGTTTGACTTTCATTTGATTCAATTAGGTTTGTTTGACTGTGCTTGCTTTCATTTGATTCAAATTGCTTTATTTGAATTTTTTTGAATTTCATTTGATTCAATTAGCTTTGTAGAATGCATTTGTCTTTTATATAATTCAATTAGCATTGTTGAATGCATTTGGTTTTTATTTGATTTACAAAAGCTTTGTTTGAATGTGTTTGACTTTAATTTGATTCAATTGGCTTCGTTTGAATGTGTTTGACTTTCATTGGATTCAATTAGTTTTGTTTGAATGTGTTTGTCTCAAATTTGATTCATAAAGCTTGTTTGAATGTGTTTGACTTTCATTTGATTCAATTAGCTTTGTTTGAATATGTTTGACTTTCATTTAATTCAATTAGCTTTGTTGAATGCATTTGACGTTAATTTGATTCAGAAAGCTTTGTTTGAATCGGTTTGACTTTCATTGGATTCAATTAGCTTTGTTTGAATGTGTTTGACTTTCATTTGATTCAATTAGCTTTGTTGAACGCATTAGACTTTAATTTGATTTAAAAAGCTTTTTTGAATGTGTTTGACTTTCATTGGATTCAATTAGCTTTGTTTGAATGTGTTTGACTTTCATTTGATTCAATTAGGTTTGTTTAAGTGTGTTTGACTTTCATTGGATTCAATTAGCTTTGTTTGTATATGTTTGACTTTCATTTAATTCAATTAGCTTTGTTGAATGCATTTGACGTTAATTTGATTCACAAAGCTTTGTTTGAATCGGTTTGACTTTCATTGGATTCAATTAGCTTTGTTTGAATGTGTTTGACTTTCATTTGATTCAATTTGGTTTGTTTGAGTGTGTTTGACTTTCATTGGATTCAATTAGCTTTATTTGAATGTGTTTGACTTTCATTTGATTCAATTAGCTTTGTTTGAATGTGTTTGACTTTCATTTGATTCAATTAGGTTTGTTTGAGTGTGTTTGACTTTCATTGGATTCAATTAGCTTTATTTGAATGTGTTTGACTTTCAATTGATTCAATAAGCTTTGTAGAACGCATTTGACTTTCATTCGATTCATTTAGCTTTGTGGAATGCATTTGACATTCATTTTATTCAAAAAGCTTTGTTTGAATGTGTTTGACTTTCATTTGATTTAATTAGCTTAGTTTGAATGTGTTTGGCTTAAATTTGATTCATAAAGCTTGTTTGAATGTGTTTGACTTGCATTTAATTCTATTAGCTTTGTTTGAATGTGTTTGACTTTCATTTGATTTAAATTGCTTTGTTTGAATGTGTTTGGCTTAAATTTAAATCATAAAGCTTGTTTGAATGTGTTTGACTTTCATTCGATTCAATTAGCTTTGGTTGAATGTGTTTGACTTTCATTTGATTCAATTAGCTTTGTTGAATGCATTAGACGTTAATTTGATTCAAAAAGTATTATTTGAATGTGTTTGACTTTCATTAGACTCAATTAGGTTTGTTTGAATATCTTTAACTTTCATTCGATTCAATTAGCTTAAATAAATGCATTTGACTTTCATTTGATTCAAAAAGCTCTGTTTGAATGTGTTTGACGTTCATTTGATTCAATTAGGTTTGTTTGACTGTGCTTGACTTTCATTTGATTCAAATTGCTTTATTTGAATTTTTTTGAATTTCATTTGATTCAATTAGCTTTGTAGAATGCATTTGTCTTTTATATAATTCAATTAGCATTGTTGAATGCATTTGGTTTTTATTTGATTTACAAAAGCTTTGTTTGAATGTGTTTGACTTTAATTTGATTTAAAAAGCTTTATTTGAATGTGTTTGACTTTCATTGGATTCAATTAGTTTTGTTTGAATGTGTTTGTCTCAAATTTGATTCATAAAGCTTGTTTGAATGTGTTTGACTTTCATTTGATTCAATTAGCTTTGTTTGAATATGTTTGACTTTCATTTAATTCAATTAGCTTTGTTGAATGCATTTGACGTTAATTTGATTCAGAAAGCTTTGTTTGAATCGGTTTGACTTTCATTGGATTCAATTAGCTTTGTTTGAATGTGTTTGACTTTCATTTGATTCAATTAGCTTTGTTGAACGCATTAGACTTTAATTTGATTTAAAAAGCTTTATTTGAATGTGTTTGACTTTCATTGGATTCAATTAGCTTTGTTTGAATGTGTTTGACTTTCATTTGATTCAATTAGGTTTGTTTAAGTGTGTTTGACTTTCATTGGATTCAATTAGCTTTGTTTGTATATGTTTGACTTTCATTTAATTCAATTAGCTTTGTTGAATGCATTTGACGTTAATTTGATTCACAAAGCTTTGTTTGAATCGGTTTGACTTTCATTGGATTCAATTAGCTTTGTTTGAATGTGTTTGACTTTCATTTGATTCAATTAGGTTTGTTTGAGTGTGTTTGACTTTCATTGGATTCAATTAGCTTTATTTGAATGTGTTTGACTTTCATTTGATTCAATTAGCTTTGTTTGAATGTGTTTGACTTTCATTTGATTCAATTAGGTTTGTTTGAGTGTGTTTGACTTTCATTGGATTCAATTAGCTTTATTTGAATGTGTTTACTTTCAATTGATTCAATTAGCTTTGTAGAACGCATTTGACTTTCATTCGATTCATTTAGCTTTGTGGAATGCATTTGACATTCATTTTATTCAAAAAGCTTTGTTTGAATGTGTTTGACTTTCATTTGATTTAATTAGCTTAGTTTGAATGTGTTTGGCTTAAATTTGATTCATAAAGCTTGTTTGAATGTGTTTGACTTGCATTTCATTCTATTAGCTTTGTTTGAATGTGTTTGACTTTCATTTGATTTAAATTGCTTTGTTTGAATGTGTTTGGCTTAAATTTAAATCATAAAGCTTGTTTGAATGTGTTTGACTTTCATTCGATTCAATTAGCTTTGGTTGAATGTGTTTGACTTTCATTTGATTCAATTAGCTTTGTTGAATGCATTAGACGTTAATTTGATTCAAAAAGTATTATTTGAATGTGTTTGACTTTCATTAGACTCAATTAGGTTTGTTTGAATATCTTTAACTTTCATTCGATTCAATTAGCTTAAATAAATGCATTTGACTTTCATTTGATTCAAAAAGCTCTGTTTGAATGTGTTTGACGTTCATTTGATTCAATTAGGTTTGTTTGACTGTGCTTGACTTTCATTTGATTCAAATTGCTTTATTTGAATTTTTTTGAATTTCATTTGATTCAATTAGCTTTGTAGAATGCATTTGTCTTTTATATAATTCAATTAGCATTGTTGAATGCATTTGGTTTTTATTTGATTTACAAAAGCTTTGTTTGAATGTGTTTGACTTTAATTTGATTTAAAAAGCTTTATTTGAATGTGTTTGACTTTCATTGGATTCAATTAGCTTTGTTTGAATGTGTTTGACTTTCATTTGATTCAATTAGGTTTGTTTAAGTGTGTTTTACTTTCATTGGATTCAATTAGCTTTGTTAGAATATGTTTGACTTTCATTTAATTCAATTAGCTTTGTTGAATGCATTTGACGTTAATTTGATTCACAAAGCTTTGTTTGAATCGGTTTGACTTTCATGGATTCAATTAGCTTTGTTTGAATGTGTTTGACTTTCATTTGATTCAATTAGGTGTGTTTAAGTGTGTTTGACTTTCATTGGATTCAATTAGCTTTGTTTGAATATGTTTGACTTTCATTTAATTCAATTAGCTTTGTTGAATGCATTTGACGTTAATTTGATTCACAAAGCTTTGTTTGAATCGGTTTGACTTTCATTGGATTCAATTAGCTTTGTTTGAATGTGTTTGACTTTCATTTGATTCAATTAGCTTTGTTGAACGCATTAGACTTTAATTTGATTTAAAAAGCTTTATTTGAATGTGTTTGACTTTCATTGGATTCAATTAGCTTTGTTTGAATGTGTTTGACTTTCATTTGATTCAATTAGGTTTGTTTAAGTGTGTTTGACTTTCATTGGATTCAATTAGCTTTGTTTGTATATGTTTGACTTTCATTTAATTCAATTAGCTTTGTTGAATGCATTTGACGTTAATTTGATTCACAAAGCTTTGTTTGAATCGGTTTGACTTTCATTGGATTCAATTAGCTTTGTTTGAATGTGTTTGACTTTCATTTGATTCAATTAGGTTTGTTTGAGTGTGTTTGACTTTCATTGGATTCAATTAGCTTTATTTGAATGTGTTTGACTTTCATTTGATTCAATTAGCTTTGTAGAACGCATTTGACTTTCAATCGATTCATTTAGCTTTGTGGAATGCATTTGACATTCATTTTATTCAAAAAGCTTTGTTTGAATGTGTTTGACTTTCATTTGATTTAGTTAGCTTAGTTTGAATGTGTTTGGCTTAAATTTGATTCATATGCTTGTTTGAATGTGTTTGACTTGCATTTCATTCTATTAGCTTTGTTTGAATATGTTTGACTTTCATTTAATTTAAATAGCTTTGTTTGAATGTGTTTGGCTTAAATTTAAATCATAAAGCTTGTTTGAATGTGTTTGACTTTCATTCGATTCAATTAGCTTTGGTTGAATGTGTTTGACTTTCATTTGATTCAATTAGCTTTGTTGAATGCATTAGACGTTAATTTGATTCAAAAACCTTTATTTGAATGTGTTTGACTTTCATTGGACTCAATTAGGTTTGTTTGAATGTCTTTAACTTTCATTCGATTCAATTAGCTTAAATAAATGCATTTGACTTTCATTTGATTCAAAAAGCTCTGGTTGAATGTGTTTGACTTTCATTTGATTCAATTAGGTTTGTTTGACTGTGCTTGACTTTCATTTGATTCAAATTGCTTTATTTGAATTTTTTTGAATTTCATTTGATTCAATTAGCTTTGTAGAATGCATTTGTCTTTTATATAATTCAATTAGCATTGTTGAATGCATTTGGTTTTTATTTGATTTACAAAAGCTTTGTTTGAATGTGTTTGACTTTAATTTGATTCAATTGGCTTCGTTTGAATGTGTTTGACTTTCATTGGATTCAATTTGTTTTGTTTGAATGTGTTTGTCTCAAATTTGATTCATAAAGCTTGTTTGAATGTGTTTGACTTTCATTTGATTCAATTAGCTTTGTTTGAATATGTTTGACTTTCATTTAATTCAATTAGCTTTGTTGAATGCATTTGACGTTAATTTGATTCAGAAAGCTTTGTTTGAATCGGTTTGACTTTCATTGGATTCAATTAGCTTTGTTTGAATGTGTTTGACTTTCATTTGATTCAATTAGCTTTGTTGAACGCATTAGACTTTAATTTGATTTAAAAAGCTTTATTTGAATGTGTTTGACTTTCATTGGATTCAATTAGCTTTGTTTGAATGTGTTTGACTTTCATTTGATTCAATTAGGTTTGTTTAAGTGTGTTTGACTTTCATTGGATTCAATTAGCTTTGTTTGTATATGTTTGACTTTCATTTAATTCAATTAGCTTTGTTGAATGCATTTGACGTTAATTTGATTCACAAAGCTTTGTTTGAATCGGTTTGACTTTCATTGGATTCAATTAGCTTTGTTTGAATGTGTTTGACTTTCATTTGATTCAATTAGGTTTGTTTGAGTGTGTTTGACTTTCATTGGATTCAATTAGCTTTATTTGAATGTGTTTGACTTTCATTTGATTCAATTAGCTTTGTTTGAATGTGTTTGACTTTCATTTGATTCAATTAGGTTTGTTTGAGTGTGTTTGACTTTCATTGGATTCAATTAGCTTTATTTGAATGTGTTTGACTTTCAATTGATTCAATTAGCTTTGTAGAACGCATTTGACTTTCATTCGATTCATTTAGCTTTGTGGAATGCATTTGACATTCATTTTATTCAAAAAGCTTTGTTTGAATGTGTTTGACTTTCATTTGATTTAATTAGCTTAGTTTGAATGTGTTTGGCTTAAATTTGATTCATAAAGCTTGTTTGAATGTGTTTGACTTGCATTTCATTCTATTAGCTTTGTTTGAATGTGTTTGACTTTCATTTGATTTAAATTGCTTTGTTTGAATGTGTTTGGCTTAAATTTAAATCATAAAGCTTGTTTGAATGTGTTTGACTTTCATTCGATTCAATTAGCTTTGGTTGAATGTGTTTGACTTTCATTTGATTCAATTAGCTTTGTTGAATGCATTAGACGTTAATTTGATTCAAAAAGTATTATTTGAATGTGTTTGACTTTCATTAGACTCAATTAGGTTTGTTTGAATATCTTTAACTTTCATTCGATTCAATTAGCTTAAATAAATGCATTTGACTTTCATTTGATTCAAAAAGCTCTGTTTGAATGTGTTTGACGTTCATTTGATTCAATTAGGTTTGTTTGACTGTGCTTGACTTTCATTTGATTCAAATTGCTTTATTTGAATTTTTTTGAATTTCATTTGATTCAATTAGCTTTGTAGAATGCATTTGTCTTTTATATAATTCAATTAGCATTGTTGAATGCATTTGGTTTTTATTTGATTTACAAAAGCTTTGTTTGAATGTGTTTGACTTTAATTTGATTTAAAAAGCTTTATTTGAATGTGTTTGACTTTCATTGGATTCAATTAGCTTTGTTTGATGTGTTTGACTTTCATTTGATTCAATTAGGTTTGTTTAAGTGTGTTTTACTTTCATTGGATTCAATTAGCTTTGTTAGAATATGTTTGACTTTCATTTAATTCAATTAGCTTTGTTGAATGCATTTGACGTTAATTTGATTCACAAAGCTTTGTTTGAATCGGTTTGACTTTCATTGGATTCAATTAGCTTTGTTTGAATGTGTTTGACTTTCATTTGATTCAATTAGGTGTGTTTAAGTGTGTTTGACTTTCATTGGATTCAATTAGCTTTTTTTGAATATGTTTGACTTTCATTTAATTCAATTAGCTTTGTTGAATGCATTTGACGTTAATTTGATTCACAAAGCTTTGTTTGAATCGGTTTGACTTTCATTCGATTCAATTAGCTTTGTTTGAATGTGTTTGACTTTCATTTGATTCAATTAGCTTTGTTGAACGCATTAGACTTTAATTTGATTTAAAAAGCTTTATTTGAATGTGTTTGACTTTCATTGGATTCATTAGCTTTGTTTGAATGTGTTTGACTTTCATTTGATTCAATTAGGTTTGTTTAAGTGTGTTTGACTTTCATTGGATTCAATTAGCTTTGTTTGTATATGTTTGACTTTCATTTAATTCAATTAGCTTTGTTGAATGCATTTGACGTTAATTTGATTCACAAAGCTTTGTTTGAATCGGTTTGACTTTCATTGGATTCAATTAGCTTTGTTTGAATGTGTTTGACTTTCATTTGATTCAATTAGGTTTGTTTGAGTGTGTTTGACTTTCATTGGATTCAATTAGCTTTATTTGAATGTGTTTGACTTTCATTTGATTCAATTAGCTTTGTAGAACGCATTTGACTTTCAATCGATTCATTTAGCTTTGTGGAATGCATTTGACATTCATTTTATTCAAAAAGCTTTGTTTGAATGTGTTTGACTTTCATTTGATTTAGTTAGCTTAGTTTGAATGTGTTTGGCTTAAATTTGATTCATAAAGCTTGTTTGAATGTGTTTGACTTGCATTTCATTCTATTAGCTTTGTTTGAATATGTTTGACTTTCATTTAATTTAAATAGCTTTGTTTGAATGTGTTTGGCTTAAATTTAAATCATAAAGCTTTTTTGAATGTGTTTGACTTTCATTCGATTCAATTAGCTTTGGTTGAATGTGTTTGACTTTCATTTGATTCAATTAGCTTTGTTGAATGCATTAGACGTTAATTTGATTCAAAAAGTATTATTTGAATGTGTTTGACTTTCATTAGACTCAATTAGGTTTGTTTGAATATCTTTAACTTTCATTCGATTCAATTAGCTTAAATAAATGCATTTGACTTTCATTTGATTCAAAAAGCTCTGTTTGAATGTGTTTGACGTTCATTTGATTCAATTAGGTTTGTTTGACTGTGCTTGACTTTCATTTGATTCAAATTGCTTTATTTGAATTTTTTTGAATTTCATTTGATTCAATTAGCTTTGTAGAATGCATTTGTCTTTTATATAATTCAATTAGCATTGTTGAATGCATTTGGTTTTTATTTGATTTACAAAAGCTTTGTTTGAATGTGTTTGACTTTAATTTGATTTAAAAAGCTTTATTTGAATGTGTTTGACTTTCATTGGATTCAATTAGCTTTGTTTGAATGTGTTTGACTTTCATTTGATTCAATTAGGTTTGTTTAAGTGTGTTTTACTTTCATTGGATTCAATTAGCTTTGTTAGAATATGTTTGACTTTCATTTAATTCAATTAGCTTTGTTGAATGCATTTGACGTTAATTTGATTCACAAAGCTTTGTTTGAATCGGTTTGACTTTCATTGGATTCAATTAGCTTTGTTTGAATGTGTTTGACTTTCATTTGATTCAATTAGGTGTGTTTAAGTGTGTTTGACTTTCATTGGATTCAATTAGCTTTGTTTGAATATGTTTGACTTTCATTTAATTCAATTAGCTTTGTTGAATGCATTTGACGTTAATTTGATTCACAAAGCTTTGTTTGAATCGGTTTGACTTTCAGATTCAATTAGCTTTGTTTGAATGTGTTTGACTTTCATTTGATTCAATTAGCTTTGTTGAACGCATTAGACTTTAATTTGATTTAAAAAGCTTTATTTGAATGTGTTTGACTTTCATTGGATTCAATTAGCTTTGTTTGAATGTGTTTGACTTTCATTTGATTCAATTAGGTTTGTTTAAGTGTGTTTGACTTTCATTGGATTCAATTAGCTTTGTTTGTATATGTTTGACTTTCATTTAATTCAATTAGCTTTGTTGAATGCATTTGACGTTAATTTGATTCACAAAGCTTTGTTTGAATCGGTTTGACTTTCATTGGATTCAATTAGCTTTGTTTGAATGTGTTTGACTTTCATTTGATTCAATTAGGTTTGTTTGAGTGTGTTTGACTTTCATTGGATTCAATTAGCTTTATTTGAATGTGTTTGACTTTCATTTGATTCAATTAGCTTTGTAGAACGCATTTGACTTTCAATCGATTCATTTAGCTTTGTGGAATGGCATTTGACATTCATTTTATTCAAAAAGCTTTGTTTGAATGTGTTTGACTTTCATTTGATTTAGTTAGCTTAGTTTGAATGTGTTTGGCTTAAATTTGATTCATATGCTTGTTTGAATGTGTTTGACTTGCATTTCATTCTATTAGCTTTGTTTGAATATGTTTGACTTTCATTTAATTTAAATAGCTTTGTTTGAATGTGTTTGGCTTAAATTTAAATCATAAAGCTTGTTTGAATGTGTTTGACTTTCATTCGATTCAATTAGCTTTGGTTGAATGTGTTTGACTTTCATTTGATTCAATTAGCTTTGTTGAATGCATTAGACGTTAATTTGATTCAAAAACCTTTATTTGAATGTGTTTGACTTTCATTGGACTCAATTAGGTTTGTTTGAATGTCTTTAACTTTCATTCGATTCAATTAGCTTAAATAAATGCATTTGACTTTCATTTGATTCAAAAAGCTCTGGTTGAATGTGTTTGACTTTCATTTGATTCAATAGGTTTGTTTGACTGTGCTTGACTTTCATTTGATTCAAATTGCTTTATTTGAATTTTTTTGAATTTCATTTGATTCAATTAGCTTTGTAGAATGCATTTGTCTTTTATATAATTCAATTAGCATTGTTGAATGCATTTGGTTTTTATTTGATTTACAAAAGCTTTGTTTGAATGTGTTTGACTTTAATTTGATTCAATTGGCTTCGTTTGAATGTGTTTGACTTTCATTGGATTCAATTTGTTTTGTTTGAATGTGTTTGTCTCAAATTTGATTCATAAAGCTTGTTTGAATGTGTTTGACTTTCATTTGATTCAATTAGCTTTGTTTGAATATGTTTGACTTTCATTTAATTCAATTAGCTTTGTTGAATGCATTTGACGTTAATTTGATTCAGAAAGCTTTGTTTGAATCGGTTTGACTTTCATTGGATTCAATTAGCTTTGTTTGAATGTGTTTGACTTTCATTTGATTCAATTAGCTTTGTTGAACGCATTAGACTTTAATTTGATTTAAAAAGCTTTATTTGAATGTGTTTGACTTTCATTGGATTCAATTAGCTTTGTTTGAATGTGTTTGACTTTCATTTGATTCAATTAGGTTTGTTTAAGTGTGTTTGACTTTCATTGGATTCAATTAGCTTTGTTTGTATATGTTTGACTTTCATTTAATTCAATTAGCTTTGTTGAATGCATTTGACGTTAATTTGATTCACAAAGCTTTGTTTGAATCGGTTTGACTTTCATTGGATTCAATTAGCTTTGTTTGAATGTGTTTGACTTTCATTTGATTCAATTAGGTTTGTTTGAGTGTGTTTGACTTTCATTGGATTCAATTAGCTTTATTTGAATGTGTTTGACTTTCATTTGATTCAATTAGCTTTGTAGAACGCATTTGACTTTCAATCGATTCATTTAGCTTTGTGGAATGCATTTGACATTCATTTTATTCAAAAAGCTTTGTTTGAATGTGTTTGACTTTCATTTGATTTAGTTAGCTTAGTTTGAATGTGTTTGGCTTAAATTTGATTCATAAAGCTTGTTTGAATGTGTTTGACTTGCATTTCATTCTATTAGCTTTGTTTGAATATGTTTGACTTTCATTTAATTTAAATAGCTTTGTTTGAATGTGTTTGGCTTAAATTTAAATCATAAAGCTTGTTTGAATGTGTTTGACTTTCATTCGATTCAATTAGCTTTGGTTGAATGTGTTTGACTTTCATTTGATTCAATTAGCTTTGTTGAATGCATTAGACGTTAATTTGATTCAAAAACCTTTATTTGAATGTGTTTGACTTTCATTGGACTCAATTAGGTTTGTTTGAATGTCTTTAACTTTCATTCGATTCAATTAGCTTAAATAAATGCATTTGACTTTCATTTGATTCAAAAAGCTCTGGTTGAATGTGTTTGACTTTCATTTGATTCAATTAGGTTTGTTTGACTGTGCTTGACTTTCATTTGATTCAAATTGCTTTATTTGAATTTTTTTGAATTTCATTTATTCAATTAGCTTTGTAGAATGCATTTGTCTTTTATATAATTCAATTAGCATTGTTGAATGCATTTGGTTTTTATTTGATTTACAAAAGCTTTGTTTGAATGTGTTTGACTTTAATTTGATTCAATTGGCTTCGTTTGAATGTGTTTGACTTTCATTGGATTCAATTAGTTTTGTTTGAATGTGTTTGTCTCAAATTTGATTCATAAAGCTTGTTTGAATGTGTTTGACTTTCATTTGATTCAATTAGCTTTGTTTGAATATGTTTGACTTTCATTTAATTCAATTAGCTTTGTTGAATGCATTTGACGTTAATTTGATTCAGAAAGCTTTGTTTGAATCGGTTTGACTTTCATTGGATTCAATTAGCTTTGTTTGAATGTGTTTGACTTTCATTTGATTCAATTAGCTTTGTTGAACGCATTAGACTTTAATTTGATTTAAAAAGCTTTATTTGAATGTGTTTGACTTTCATTGGATTCAATTAGCTTTGTTTGAATGTTTTGACTTTCATTTGATTCAATTAGGTTTGTTTAAGTGTGTTTGACTTTCATTGGATTCAATTAGCTTTGTTTGTATATGTTTGACTTTCATTTAATTCAATTAGCTTTGTTGAATGCATTTGACGTTAATTTGATTCACAAAGCTTTGTTTGAATCGGTTTGACTTTCATTGGATTCAATTAGCTTTGTTTGAATGTGTTTGACTTTCATTTGATTCAATTAGGTTTGTTTTAGTGTGTTTGACTTTCATTGGATTCAATTAGCTTTATTTGAATGTGTTTGACTTTCATTTGATTCAATTAGCTTTGTTTGAATGTGTTTGACTTTCATTTGATTCAATTAGGTTTGTTTGAGTGTGTTTGACTTTCATTGGATTCAATTAGCTTTATTTGAATGTGTTTGACTTTCAATTGATTCAATTAGCTTTGTAGAACGCATTTGACTTTCATTCGATTCATTTAGCTTTGTGGAATGCATTTGACATTCATTTTATTCAAAAAGCTTTGTTTGAATGTGTTTGACTTTCATTTGATTTAATTAGCTTAGTTTGAATGTGTTTGGCTTAAATTTGATTCATAAAGCTTGTTTGAATGTGTTTGACTTGCATTTCATTCTATTAGCTTTGTTTGAATGTGTTTGACTTTCATTTGATTTAAATTGCTTTGTTTGAATGTGTTTGGCTTAAATTTAAATCATAAAGCTTGTTTGAATGTGTTTGACTTTCATTCGATTCAATTAGCTTTGGTTGAATGTGTTTGACTTTCATTTGATTCAATTAGCTTTGTTGAATGCATTAGACGTTAATTTGATTTAAAAAGTATTATTTTAATGTGTTTGACTTTCATTAGACTCAATTAGGTTTGTTTGAATATCTTTAACTTTCATTCGATTAAATTAGCTTAAATAAATGCATTTGACTTTCATTTGATTCAAAAAGCTCTGTTTGAATGTGTTTGACGTTCATTTGATTCAATTAGGTTTGTTTGACTGTGCTTGACTTTCATTTGATTCAAATTGCTTTATTTGAATTTTTTTTAATTTCATTTGATTCAATTAGCTTTGTAGAATGCATTTGTCTTTTATATAATTCAATTAGCATTGTTGAATGCATTTGGTTTTTATTTGATTTACAAAAGCTTTGTTTGAATGTGTTTGACTTTAATTTGATTTAAAAAGCTTTATTTGAATGTGTTTGACTTTCATTGGATTCAATTAGCTTTGTTTGAATGTGTTTGACTTTCATTTGATTCAATTAGGTTTGTTTAAGTGTGTTTGACTTTCATTGGATTCAATTAGCTTTGTTTGAATATGTTTGACTTTCATTTAATTCAATTAGCTTTGTTGAATGCATTTGACGTTAATTTGATTCACAAAGCTTTGTTTGAATCGGTTTGACTTTCATTGGATTCAATTAGCTTTGTTTGAATGTGTTTGACTTTCATTTGATTCAATTAGGTTTGTTTAAGTGTGTTTGACTTTCATTGTATTCAATTAGCTTTGTTTATGTTTGACTTTCATTTAATTCAATTAGCTTTGTTGAATGCATTTGACGTTAATTTGATTCACAAAGCTTTGTTTGAATCGGTTTGACTTTCATTGGATTCAATTAGCTTTGTTTGAATGTGTTTGACTTTCATTTGATTCAATTAGCTTTGTAGAATGCATTTGTCTTTTATATAATTCAATTAGCATTGTTGAATGCATTTGGTTTTTATTTGATTTACAAAAGCTTTGTTTGAATGTGTTTGACTTTAATTTGATTTAAAAAGCTTTATTTGAATGTGTTTGACTTTCATTGGATTCAATTAGCTTTGTTTGAATGTGTTTGACTTTCATTTGATTCAATTAGGTTTGTTTAAGTGTGTTTGACTTTCATTGGATTCAATTAGCTTTGTTTGAATATGTTTGACTTTCATTTAATTCAATTAGCTTTGTTGAATGCATTTGACGTTAATTTGATTCACAAAGCTTTGTTTGAATCGGTTTGACTTTCATTGGATTCAATTAGCTTTGTTTGAATGTGTTTGACTTTCATTTGATTCAATTAGGTTTGTTTAAGTGTGTTTGACTTTCATTGTATTCAATTAGCTTTGTTTGAATATGTTTGACTTTCATTTAATTCAATTAGCTTTGTTGAATGCATTAGACGTTAATTTGATTCAAAAAGCTTTATTTGAATGTGTTTGACTTTCATTGGACTCAATTAGGTTTGTTTGAATGTCTTTAACTTTCATTCGATTCAATTAGCTTAAATAAATGCATTTGACATTCATTTTATTCAAAAAGCTTTGTTTGAATGTGTTTGACTTTCATTTGATTTAGTTAGCTTAGTTTGAATGTGTTTGGCTTAAATTTGATTCATAAAGCTTGTTTGAATGTGTTTGACTTGCATTTCATTCTATTAGCTTTGTTTGAATATGTTTGACTTTCATTTGATTTAAATAGCTTTGTTTGAATGTGTTTGGCTTAAATTTAAATCATAAAGCTTGTTTGAATGTGTTTGACTTTCATTCGATTCAATTAGCTTTGGTTGAATGTGTTTGACTTTCATTTGATTCAATTAGCTTTGTTGAATGCATTAGACGTTAATTTGATTCAAAAAGCTTTATTTGAATGTGTTTGACTTTCATTGGACTCAATTAGCTTTGTTTGAATGTGTTTGACTTTCATTTGATTCAATTAGGTTTGTTTGAGTGTGTTTGACTTTCATTGGATTCAATTAGCTTTATTTGAATGTGTTTGACTTTCATTTGATTCAATTAGCATTGTAGAACGCATTTGACTTTCATTTGATTCATTTAGCTTTGTGGAATGCATTTGACATTCATTTTATTCAAAAAGCTTTGTTTGAATGTGTTTTACTTTCATTTGATTTAGTTAGCTTAGTTTGAATGTGTTTGGCTTAAATTTGATTCATAAAGCTTGTTTGAATGTGTTTGACTTGCATTTCATTCTATTAGCTTTGTTTGAATATGTTTGACTTTCATTTGATTTAAATAGCTTTGTTTGAATGTGTTTGGCTTAAATTTAAATCATAAAGCTTGTTTGAATGTGTTTGACTTTCATTCGATTCAATTAGCTTTGGTTGAATGTGTTTGACTTTCATTTGATTCAATTAGCTTTGTTGAATGCATTAGACGTTAATTTGATTCAAAAAGCTTTATTTGAATGTGTTTGACTTTCATTGGACTCAATTAGCTTTGTTTGAATGTGTTTGACTTTCATTTGATTCAATTAGGTTTGTTTGAGTGTGTTTGACTTTCATTGGATTCAATTAGCTTTATTTGAATGTGTTTGACTTTCATTTGATTCAATTAGCATTGTAGAACGCATTTGACTTTCATTTGATTCATTTAGCTTTGTGGAATGCATTTGACATTCATTTTATTCAAAAAGCTTTGTTTGAATGTGTTTTACTTTCATTTGATTTAATTAGCTTAGTTTGAATGTGTTTGGCTTAAATTTGATTCATAAAGCTTGTTTGAATGTGTTTGACTTGCATTTCACTATTAGCTTTGTTTGAATGTGTTTGACTTTCATTTGATAAAAATAGCTTTGTTTGAATGTGTTTGGCTTAAATTTAAATCATAAAGCTTGTTTGAATGTGTTTGACTTTCATTCGATTCAATTAGCTTTGGTTGAATGTGTTTGACTTTTATTTTATTCAATTAGCTTTGTTGAATGCATTAGACATTAATTTGATTCAAAAAGCTTTATTTGAATGTGTTTGACTTTCATTGGACTCAATTAGGTTTGTTTGAATGTCTTTAACTTTCATTCGATTCAATTAGCTTAAATAAATGCATTTGACTTTCATTTGATTCAAAAAGCTCTAGTTGAATGTGTTTGACTTTCATTTTATTCAATTAGGTTTGTTTGACTGTGCTTGACTTTCATTTGATTCAAATTGCTTTATTTGAATTTCATTTGATTCAATTAGCTTTGTAGAATGCATTTGTCTTTTATATAATTCAATTAGCATTGTTGAATGCATTTGGTTTTTATTGATTTACAAAAGCTTTGTTTGAATGTGTTTGACTTTAATTTGATTCAATTAGCTTTGTTTGAATGTGTTTGACTTTCATTGGATTCAATTAGTTTTGTTTGAATATGTTTGACTTAAATTTTATGCAAAAACCTTTGTTTGAATGTGTTGAACTATAATTTGATTCAATTAGCTTTGTTTGAATGTGTTTGACTTTCATTTGATTCAATAAGCTTTGTAGAATGCATTTGAATTTCTTTTGATTCAATTAGCTTTGTTGAATGCATTAGACGTTAATTTGATTCAAAAAGCTTTATTTGAATGTGTTTGACTTTCATTGGACTCAATTAGGTTTGTTTGAATGTCTTTAACTTTCATTCGATTCAATTAGCTTAAATAAATGCATTTGACATTCATTTTATTCAAAAAGCTTTGTTTGAATGTGTTTGACTTTCATTTGATTTAGTTAGCTTAGTTTGAATGTGTTTGGCTTAAATTTGATTCATAAAGCTTGTTTGAATGTGTTTGACTTGCATTTCATTCTATTAGCTTTGTTTGAATATGTTTGACTTTCATTTGATTTAAATAGCTTTGTTTGAATGTGTTTGGCTTAAATTTAAATCATAAAGCTTGTTTGAATGTGTTTGACTTTCATTCGATTCAATTAGCTTTGGTTGAATGTGTTTGACTTTCATTTGATTCAATTAGCTTTGTTGAATGCATTAGACGTTAATTTGATTCAAAAAGCTTTATTTGAATGTGTTTGACTTTCATTGGACTCAATTAGGTTTGTTTGAATGTCTTTAACTTTCATTCGATTCAATTAGCTTAAATAAATGCATTTGACTTTCATTTGATTCAAAAAGCTCTGGTTGAATGTGTTTGACTTTCATTTGATTCAATTAGGTTTGTTTGACTGTGCTTGACTTTCATTTGATTCAAATTGCTTTATTTGATTTTTTTTGAATTTTATTTGATTCAATTAGCTTTGTAGAATGCATTTGTCTTTTATATAATTCAATTAGCATTGTTGAATGCATTTGGTTTTTATTTGATTTACAAAAGCTTTGTTTGAATGTGTTTGACTTTAATTTGATTCAATTGGCTTTGTTTGAATGTGTTTGACTTTCATTGGATTCAATTAGTTTTGTTTGAATGTGTTTGTCTCAAATTTGATTCATAAAGCTTGTTTGAATGTGTTTGACTTTCATTTTATTTAATTAGCTTTGTTTGAATATGTTTGACTTTCATTTGATTCAATAAGCTTTGTAAAATGCATTTGACGTTAATTTGATTCACAAAGCTTTGTTTGAATCGGTTTGACTTTCATTGGATTCAATTAGCTTTGTTTGAATGTGTTTGACTTTCATTTGATTCAATTAGCTTTGTTGAACGCATTAGACTTTAATTTGATTTAAAAAGCTTTATTTGAATGCGTTTGACTTTCATTGGATTCAATTAGCTTTGTTTGAATGTGTTTGACTTTCATTTGATTCAATTAGGTTTGTTTAAGTGTGTTTGATTTCATTGGATTCAATTAGCTTTGTTTGAATATGTTTGACTTTCATTTAATTCAATTAGCTTTGTTGAATGCATTTGACGGTAATTTGATTCACAAAGCTTTGTTTGAATCGGTTTGACTTTCATTGGATTCAATTAGCTTTGTTTGAATGTGTTTGACTTTCATATTATTCAATTAGCTTTGTTGAACGCATTAGACTTTAATTTGATTTAAAAAGCTTTCTTTGAATGTGTTTGACTTTCATTGGATTCAATTAGCTTTGTTTGAATGTGTTTGACTTTCATTTGATTCAATTAGGTTTGTTTAAGTGTGTTTGACTTTCATTGGATTCAATTAGCTTTGTTTGAATATGTTTGACTTTCATTTAATTCAATTAGCTTTGTTGAATGCATTTGACGTTAATTTGATTCACAAAGCTTTGTTTGAATCGGTTTGACTTTCATTGGATTCAATTAGCTTTGTTTGAATGTGTTTGACTTTCATTTGATTCAATTAGCTTTGTTGAACGCATTAGACTTTAATTTGATTTAAAAAGCTTTATTTGAATGTGTTTGACTTTCATTGGATTCAATTAGCTTTGTTTGAATGTGTTTGACTTTCATTTGATTCAATTAGGTTTGTTTAAGTGTGTTTGACTTTCATTGGATTCAATTAGCTTTGTTTGTATATGTTTGACTTTCATTTAATTCAATTAGCTTTGTTGAATGCATTTGACGTTAATTTGATTCACAAAGCTTTGTTTGAATCGGTTTGACTTTCATTGGATTCAATTAGCTTTGTTTGAATGTGTTTGACTTTCATTTGATTCAATTAGGTTTGTTTAAGTGTGTTTGACTTTCATTGGATTCAATTAGCTTTGGTTGTATATGTTTGACTTTCATTTAATTTAATTAGCTTTGTTGAATGCATTTGACGTTAATTTGATTCACAAAGCTTTGTTTGAATCGGTTTGACTTTCATTGGATTCAAATAGCTTTGTTTGAATGTGTTTGACTTTCATTTGATTCAATTAGCTTTGTTGAACGCATTAGACTTTAATTTGATTTAAAAAGCTTTCTTTGAATGTGTTTGACTTTCATTGGATTTAATTAGCTTTGTTTGAATGTGTTTGACTTTCATTTGATTCAATTAGGTTTGTTTAAGTGTGTTTGACTTTCATTGGATTCAATTAGCTTTATTTGAATGTGTTTGACTTTCATTTGATTCAATTAGCTTTGTAGAACGCATTTGACTTTCATTCGATTCATTTAGCTTTGTGGAATGCATTTGACATTCATTTTAGTCAAAAAGCTTTGTTTGAATGTGTTTGACTTTCATTTGATTTAGTTAGCTTAGTTTGAATGTGTTAGGCTTAAATTTGATTCATAAAGCTTGTTTGAATGTGTTTGACTTGCATTTCATTCTATTAGCTTTGTTTGAATGTGTTTGACTTTCATTTGATTTAAATAGCTTTGTTTGAATGTGTTTGGCTTAAATTTAAATCATAAAGCTTGTTTGAATGTGTTTGACTTTCATTCGGTTCAATTAGCTTTGGTTGAATGTGTTTGACTTTCATTTGATTCAATTAGCTTTGTTGAATGCATTAGACGTTAATTTGATTCAAAAAGCTTTATTTGAATGTGTTTGACTTTCATTGGACTCAATTAGGTTTGTTTGAATGTCTTTAACTTTCATTCGATTCAATTAGCTTAAATAAATGCATTTGACTTTCATTTGATTCAAAAAGCTCTGGTTGAATGTGTTTGACTTTCATTTGATTCAATTAGGTTTGTTTGACTGTGCTTGACTTTCATTTGATTCAAATTGCGTTATTTGAATTTTTTTGAATTTCATTTGATTCAATTAGCTTTGTAGAATGCATTTGTCTTTTATATAATTCAATTGGCATTGTTGAATGCATTTGGTTTTTATTTGATTTACAAAAGCTTTGTTTGAATGTGTTTGACTTTAATTTGATTCAATTGGCTTCGTTTGAATGTGTTTGACTTTCATTGGATTCAATTAGTTTTGTTTGAATGTGTTTGTCTCAAATTTGATTCATAAAGCTTGTTTGAATGTGTTTGACTTTCATTTGATTCAATTAGCTTTGTTTGAATATGTTTGACTTTCATTTAATTCAATTAGCTTTGTTGAATGCATTTGACGTTAATTTGATTCACAAAGCTTTGTTTGAATCGGTTTGACTTTCATTGGATTCAATTAGCATTGTTGAACGCATTAGACTTTAATTTGATTTAAAAAGCTTTATTTGAATGTGTTTGACTTTCATTGGATTCAATTAGCTTTGTTTGAATGTGTTTGACTTTCATTTGATTCAATTAGGTTTGTTTAAGTGTGTTTGACTTTCATTGGATTCAATTAGCTTTGTTTGTATATGTTTGACTTTCATTTCATTCAATTAGCTTTGTTGAATGCATTTGACGTTAATTTGATTCACAAAGCTTTGTTTGAATCGATTTGACTTTCATTGGATTCAATTAGCTTTGTTTGAATGTGTTTGACTTTCATTTGATTCAATTAGCTTTGTTGAACGCATTAGACTTTAATTTGATTTAAAAAGCTTTCTTTGAATGTGTTTGACTTTCATTGGATTCAATTAGCTTTGTTTGAATGTGTTTTACTTTCATTTGATTCAATTAGGTTTGTTTGAGTGTGTTTGACTTTCATTGGATTCAATTAGCTTTATTTGAATGTGTTTGACTTTCAATTGATTCAATTAGCTTTGTAGAACGCATTTGACTTTCATTCGATTCATTTAGCTTTGTGGAATGCATTTGACATTCATTTTATTCAAAAAGCTTTGTTTGAATGTGTTTGACTTTCATTTGATTTAATTAGCTTAGTTTGAATGTGTTTGGCTTAAATTTGATTCATAAAGCTTGTTTGAATGTGTTTGACTTGCATTTCATTCTATTAGCTTTGTTTGAATGTGTTTGACTTTCATTTGATTTAAATTGCTTTGTTTGAATGTGTTTGGCTTAAATTTAAATCATAAAGCTTGTTTGAATGTGTTTGACTTTCATTCGATTCAATTAGCTTTGGTTGAATGTGTTTGACTTTCATTTGATTCAATTAGCTTTGTTGAATGCATTAGACGTTAATTTGATTCAAAAAGTATTATTTGAATGTGTTTGACTTTCATTAGACTCAATTAGGTTTGTTTGAATATCTTTAACTTTCATTCGATTCAATTAGCTTAAATAAATGCATTTGACTTTCATTTGATTCAAAAAGCTCTGTTTGAATGTGTTTGACGTTCATTTGATTCAATTAGGTTTGTTTGACTGTGCTTGACTTTCATTTGATTCAAATTGCTTTATTTGAATTTTTTGAATTTCATTTGATTCAATTAGCTTTGTAGAATGCATTTGTCTTTTATATAATTCAATTAGCATTGTTGAATGCATTTGGTTTTTATTTGATTTACAAAAGCATTGTTTGAATGTGTTTGACTTTAATTTGATTTAAAAAGCTTTATTTGAATGTGTTTGACTTTCATTGGATTCAATTAGCTTTGTTTGAATGTGTTTGACTTTCATTTGATTCAATTAGGTTTGTTTAAGTGTGTTTTACTTTCATTGGATTCAATTAGCTTTGTTAGAATATGTTTGACTTTCATTTAATTCAATTAGCTTTGTTGAATGCATTTGACGTTAATTTGATTCACAAAGCTTTGTTTGAATCGGTTTGACTTTCATTGGATTCAATTAGCTTTGTTTGAATGTGTTTGACTTTCATTTGATTCAATTAGGTGTGTTTAAGTGTGTTTGACTTTCATTGGATTCAATTAGCTTTGTTTGAATATGTTTGACTTTCATTTAATTCAATTAGCTTTGTTGAATGCATTTGACGTTAATTTGATTCACAAAGCTTTGTTTGAATCGGTTTGACTTTCATTCGATTCAATTAGCTTTGTTTGAATGTGTTTGACTTTCATTTGATTCAATTAGCTTTGTTGAACGCATTAGACTTTAATTTGATTTAAAAAGCTTTATTTGAATGTGTTTGACTTTCATTGGATTCAATTAGCTTTGTTTGAATGTGTTTGACTTTCATTTGATTCAATTAGGTTTGTTTAAGTGTGTTTGACTTTCATTGGATTCAATTAGCTTTGTTTGTATATGTTTGACTTTCATTTAATTCAATTAGCTTTGTTGAATGCATTTGACGTTAATTTGATTCACAAAGCTTTGTTTGAATCGGTTTGACTTTCATTGGATTCAATTAGCTTTGTTTGAATGTGTTTGACTTTCATTTGATTCAATTAGGTTTGTTTGAGTGTGTTTGACTTTCATTGGATTCAATTAGCTTTATTTGAATGTGTTTGACTTTCATTTGATTCAATTAGCTTTGTAGAACGCATTTGACTTTCAATCGATTCATTTAGCTTTGTGGAATGCATTTGACATTCATTTTATTCAAAAAGCTTTGTTTGAATGTGTTTGACTTTCATTTGATTTAGTTAGCTTAGTTTGAATGTGTTTGGCTTAAATTTGATTCATAAAGCTTGTTTGAATGTGTTTGACTTGCATTTCATTCTATTAGCTTTGTTTGAATATGTTTGACTTTCATTTAATTTAAATAGCTTTGTTTGAATGTGTTTGGCTTAAATTTAAATCATAAAGCTTGTTTGAATGTGTTTGACTTTCATTCGATTCAATTAGCTTTGGTTGAATGTGTTTGACTTTCATTTGATTCAATTAGCTTTGTTGAATGCATTAGACGTTAATTTGATTCAAAAACCTTTATTTGAATGTATTTGACTTTCATTGGACTCAATTAGGTTTGTTTGAATGTCTTTAACTTTCATTCGATTCAATTAGCTTAAATAAATGCATTTGACTTTCATTTGATTCAAAAAGCTCTGGTTGAATGTGTTTGACTTTCATTTGATTCAATTAGGTTTGTTTGACTGTGCTTGACTTTCATTTGATTCAAATTGCTTTATTTGAATTTTTTTGAATTTCATTTGATTCAATTAGCTTTGTAGAATGCATTTGTCTTTTATATAATTCAATTAGCATTGTTGAATGCATTTGGTTTTTATTTGATTTACAAAAGCTTTGTTTGAATGTGTTTGACTTTAATTTGATTCAATTGGCTTCGTTTGAATGTGTTTGACTTTCATTGGGTTCAATTAGTTTTGTTTGAATGTGTTTGTCTCAAATTTGATTCATAAAGCTTGTTTGAATGTGTTTGACTTTCATTTGATTCAATTAGCTTTGTTTGAATATGTTTGACTTTCATTTAATTCAATTAGCTTTGTTGAATGCATTTGACGTTAATTTGATTCAGAAAGCTTTGTTTGAATCGGTTTGACTTTCATTGGATTCAATTAGCTTTGTTTGAATGTGTTTGACTTTCATTTGATTCAATTAGCTTTGTTGAACGCATTAGACTTTAATTTGATTTAAAAAGCTTTATTTGAATGTGTTTGACTTTCATTGGATTCAATTAGCTTTGTTTGAATGTGTTTGACTTTCATTTGATTCAATTAGGTTTGTTTAAGTGTGTTTGACTTTCATTGGATTCAATTAGCTTTGTTTGTATATGTTTGACTTTCATTTAATTCAATTAGCTTTGTTGAATGCATTTGACGTTAATTTGATTCACAAAGCTTTGTTTGAATCGGTTTGACTTTCATTGGATTCAATTAGCTTTGTTTGAATGTGTTTGACTTTCATTTGATTCAATTAGGTTTGTTTGAGTGTGTTTGACTTTCATTGGATTCAATTAGCTTTATTTGAATGTGTTTGACTTTCATTTGATTCAATTAGCTTTGTTTGAATGTGTTTGACTTTCATTTGATTCAATTAGGTTTGTTTGAGTGTGTTTGACTTTCATTGGATTCAATTAGCTTTATTTGAATGTGTTTGACTTTCAATTGATTCAATTAGCTTTGTAGAACGCATTTGACTTTCATTCGATTCATTTAGCTTTGTGGAATGCATTTGACATTCATTTTATTCAAAAAGCTTTGTTTGAATGTGTTTGACTTTCTTTGATTTAATTAGCTTAGTTTGAATGTGTTTGGCTTAAATTTGATTCATAAAGCTTGTTTGAATGTGTTTGACTTGCATTTCATTCTATTAGCTTTGTTTGAATGTGTTTGACTTTCATTTGATTTAAATTGCTTTGTTTGAATGTGTTTGGCTTAAATTTAAATCATAAAGCTTGTTTGAATGTGTTTGACTTTCATTCGATTCAATTAGCTTTGGTTGAATGTGTTTGACTTTCATTTGATTCAATTAGCTTTGTTGAATGCATTAGACGTTAATTTGATTCAAAAAGTATTATTTGAATGTGTTTGACTTTCATTAGACTCAATTAGGTTTGTTTGAATATCTTTAACTTTCATTCGATTCAATTAGCTTAAATAAATGCATTTGACTTTCATTTGATTCAAAAAGCTCTGTTTGAATGTGTTTGACGTTCATTTGATTCAATTAGGTTTGTTTGACTGTGCTTGACTTTCATTTGATTCAAATTGCTTTATTTGATTTTTGAATTTCATTTGATTCAATTAGCTTTGTAGAATGCATTTGTCTTTTATATAATTCAATTAGCATTGTTGAATGCATTTGGTTTTTATTTGATTTACAAAAGCTTTGTTTGAATGTGTTTGACTTTAATTTGATTTAAAAAGCTTTATTTGAATGTGTTTGACTTTCATTGGATTCAATTAGCTTTGTTTGAATGTGTTTGACTTTCATTTGATTCAATTAGGTTTGTTTAAGTGTGTTTTACTTTCATTGGATTCAATTAGCTTTGTTAGAATATGTTTGACTTTCATTTAATTCAATTAGCTTTGTTGAATGCATTTGACGTTAATTTGATTCACAAAGCTTTGTTTGAATCGGTTTGACTTTCATTGGATTCAATTAGCTTTGTTTGAATGTGTTTGACTTTCATTTGATTCAATTAGGTGTGTTTAAGTGTGTTTGACTTTCATTGGATTCAATTAGCTTTGTTTGAATATGTTTGACTTTCATTTAATTCATAGCTTTGTTGAATGCATTTGACGTTAATTTGATTCACAAAGCTTTGTTTGAATCGGTTTGACTTTCATTCGATTCAATTAGCTTTGTTTGAATGTGTTTGACTTTCATTTGATTCAATTAGCTTTGTTGAACGCATTAGACTTTAATTTGATTTAAAAAGCTTTATTTGAATGTGTTTGACTTTCATTGGATTCAATTAGCTTTGTTTGAATGTGTTTGACTTTCATTTGATTCAATTAGGTTTGTTTAAGTGTGTTTGACTTTCATTGGATTCAATTAGCTTTGTTTGTATATGTTTGACTTTCATTTAATTCAATTAGCTTTGTTGAATGCATTTGACGTTAATTTGATTCACAAAGCTTTGTTTGAATCGGTTTGACTTTCATTGGATTCAATTAGCTTTGTTTGAATGTGTTTGACTTTCATTTGATTCAATTAGGTTTGTTTGAGTGTGTTTGACTTTCATTGGATTCAATTAGCTTTATTTGAATGTGTTTGACTTTCATTTGATTCAATTAGCTTTGTAGAACGCATTTGACTTTCAATCGATTTATTTAGCTTTGTGGAATGCATTTGACATTCATTTTATTCAAAAAGCTTTGTTTGAATGTGTTTGACTTTCATTTGATTTAGTTAGCTTAGTTTGAATGTGTTTGGCTTAAATTTGATTCATAAAGCTTGTTTGAATGTGTTTGACTTGCATTTCATTCTATTAGCTTTGTTTGAATATGTTTGACTTTCATTTAATTTAAATAGCTTTGTTTGAATGTGTTTGGCTTAAATTTAAATCATAAAGCTTGTTTGAATGTGTTTGACTTTCATTCGATTCAATTAGCTTTGGTTGAATGTGTTTGACTTTCATTTGATTCAATTAGCTTTGTTGAATGCATTAGACGTTAATTTGATTCAAAAACCTTTATTTGAATGTGTTTGACTTTCATTGGACTCAATTAGGTTTGTTTGAATGTCTTTAACTTTCATTCGATTCAATTAGCTTAAAAATGCATTTGACTTTCATTTGATTCAAAAAGCTCTGGTTGAATGTGTTTGACTTTCATTTGATTCAATTAGGTTTGTTTGACTGTGCTTGACTTTCATTTGATTCAAATTGCTTTATTTGAATTTTTTTGAATTTCATTTGATTCAATTAGCTTTGTAGAATGCATTTGTCTTTTATATAATTCAATTAGCATTGTTGAATGCATTTGGTTTTTATTTGATTTACAAAAGCTTTGTTTGAATGTGTTTGACTTTAATTTGATTCAATTGGCTTCGTTTGAATGTGTTTGACTTTCATTGGATTCAATTAGTTTTGTTTGAATGTGTTTGTCTCAAATTTGATTCATAAAGCTTGTTTGAATGTGTTTGACTTTCATTTGATTCAATTAGCTTTGTTTGAATATGTTTGACTTTCATTTAATTCAATTAGCTTTGTTGAATGCATTTGACGTTAATTTGATTCAGAAAGCTTTGTTTGAATCGGTTTGACTTTCATTGGATTCAATTAGCTTTGTTTGAATGTGTTTGACTTTCATTTGATTCAATTAGCTTTGTTGAACGCATTAGACTTTAATTTGATTTAAAAAGCTTTATTTGAATGTGTTTGACTTTCATTGGATTCAATTAGCTTTGTTTGAATGTGTTTGACTTTCATTTGATTCAATTAGGTTTGTTTAAGTGTGTTTGACTTTCATTGGATTCAATTAGCTTTGTTTGTATATGTTTGACTTTCATTTAATTCAATTAGCTTTGTTGAATGCATTTGACGTTAATTTGATTCACAAAGCTTTGTTTGAATCGGTTTGACTTTCATTGGATTCAATTAGCTTTGTTTGAATGTGTTTGACTTTCATTTGATTCAATTAGGTTTGTTTGAGTGTGTTTGACTTTCATTGGATTCAATTAGCTTTATTTGAATGTGTTTGACTTTCATTTGATTCAATTAGCTTTGTTTGAATGTGTTTGACTTTCATTTGATTCAATTAGGTTTGTTTGAGTGTTGACTTTCATTGGATTCAATTAGCTTTATTTGAATGTGTTTGACTTTCAATTGATTCAATTAGCTTTGTAGAACGCATTTGACTTTCATTCGATTCATTTAGCTTTGTGGAATGCATTTGACATTCATTTTATTCAAAAAGCTTTGTTTGAATGTGTTTGACTTTCATTTGATTTAATTAGCTTAGTTTGAATGTGTTTGGCTTAAATTTGATTCATAAAGCTTGTTTGAATGTGTTTGACTTGCATTTCATTCTATTAGCTTTGTTTGAATGTGTTTGACTTTCATTTGATTTAAATTGCTTCGTTTGAATGTGTTTGGCTTAAATTTAAATCATAAAGCTTGTTTGAATGTGTTTGACTTTCATTCGATTCAATTAGCTTTGGTTGAATGTGTTTGACTTTCATTTGATTCAATTAGCTTTGTTGAATGCATTAGACGTTAATTTGATTCAAAAAGTATTATTTGAATGTGTTTGACTTTCATTAGACTCAATTAGGTTTGTTTGAATATCTTTAACTTTCATTCGATTAAATTAGCTTAAATAAATGCATTTGACTTTCATTTGATTCAAAAAGCTCTGTTTGAATGTGTTTGACGTTCATTTGATTCAATTAGGTTTGTTTGACTGTGCTTGACTTTCATTTGATTCAAATTGCTTTATTTGAATTTTTTTTAATTTCATTTGATTCAATTAGCTTTGTAGAATGCATTTGTCTTTTATATAATTCAATTAGCATTGTTGAATGCATTTGGTTTTTATTTGATTTACAAAAGCTTTGTTTGAATGTGTTTGACTTTAATTTGATTTAAAAAGCTTTATTTGAATGTGTTTGACTTTCATTGGATTCAATTAGCTTTGTTTGAATGTGTTTGACTTTCATTTGATTCAATTAGGTTTGTTTAAGTGTGTTTGACTTTCATTGGATTCAATTAGCTTTGTTTGAATATGTTTGACTTTCATTTAATTCAATTAGCTTTGTTGAATGCATTTGACGTTTAATTTGATTCACAAAGCTTTGTTTGAATCGGTTTGACTTTCATTGGATTCAATTAGCTTTGTTTGAATGTGTTTGACTTTCATTTGATTCAATTAGGTTGTTTAAGTGTGTTTGACTTTCATTGTATTCAATTAGCTTTGTTTGAATATGTTTGACTTTCATTTAATTCAATTAGCTTTGTTGAATGCATTTGACGTTAATTTGATTCACAAAGCTTTGTTTGAATCGGTTTGACTTTCATTGGATTCAATTAGCTTTGTTTGAATGTGTTTGACTTTCATTTGATTCAATTAGCTTTGTTGAACGCATTAGACTTTAATTTGATTTAAAAAGCTTTATTTGAATGTGTTTGACTTTCATTGGATTCAATTAGCTTTGTTTGAATGTGTTTGACTTTCATTTGATTCAATTAGGTTTGTTTAAGTGTGTTTGACTTTCATTGGATTCAATTAGCTTTGTTTGTATATGTTTGACTTTCATTAAATTCAATTAGCTTTGTAATGCATTTGACGTTAATTTGATTCACAAAGCTTTGTTTGAATCGGTTTGACTTTCATTGGATTCAATTAGCTTTGTTTGAATGTGTTTGACTTTCATTTGATTCAATTAGGTTTGTTTGAGTGTGTTTGACTTTCATTGGATTCAATTAGCTTTATTTGAATGTGTTTGACTTTCATTTGATTCAATTAGATTTGTAGAACGCATTTGACTTTCAATCGATTCATTTAGCTTTGTGGAATGCATTTGACATTCATTTTATTCAAAAAGCTTTGTTTGAATGTGTTTGACTTTCATTTGATTTAGTTAGCTTAGTTTGAATGTGTTTGGCTTAAATTTGATTCATAAAGCTTGTTTGAATGTGTTTGACTTGCATTTCATTCTATTAGCTTTGTTTGAATATGTTTGACTTTCATTTGATTTAAATAGCTTTGTTTGAATGTGTTTGGCTTAAATTTAAATCATAAAGCTTGTTTGAATGTGTTTGACTTTCATTCGATTAATTAGCTTTGGTTGAATGTGTTTGACTTTCATTTGATTCAATTAGCTTTGTTGAATGCATTAGACGTTAATTTGATTCAAAAAGCTTTATTTGAATGTGTTTGACTTTCATTGGACTCAATTAGCTTTGTTTGAATGTGTTTGACTTTCATTTGATTCAATTAGGTTTGTTTGAGTGTGTTTGACTTTCATTGGATTCAATTAGCTTTATTTGAATGTGTTTGACTTTCATTTGATTCAATTAGCATTGTAGAACGCATTTGACTTTCATTTGATTCATTTAGCTTTGTGGAATGCATTTGACATTCATTTTATTCAAAAAGCTTTGTTTGAATGTGTTTTACTTTCATTTGATTTAATTAGCTTAGTTTGAATGTGTTTGGCTTAAATTTGATTCATAAAGCTTGTTTGAATGTGTTTGACTTGCATTTCATTCTATTAGCTTTGTTTGAATGTGTTTGACTTTCATTTGATAAAAATAGCTTTGTTTGAATGTGTTTGCTTAAATTTAAATCATAAAGCTTGTTTGAATGTGTTTGACTTTCATTCGATTCAATTAGCTTTGGTTGAATGTGTTTGACTTTTATTTTATTCAATTAGCTTTGTTGAATGCATTAGACATTAATTTGATTCAAAAAGCTTTATTTGAATGTGTTTGACTTTCATTGGACTCAATTAGGTTTGTTTGAATGTCTTTAACTTTCATTCGATTCAATTAGCTTAAATAAATGCATTTGACTTTCATTTGATTCAAAAAGCTCTGGTTGAATGTGTTTGACTTTCATTTTATTCAATTAGGTTTGTTTGACTGTGCTTGACTTTCATTTGATTCAAATTGCTTTATTTGAATTTCATTTGATTCAATTAGCTTTGTAGAATGCATTTGTCTTTTATATAATTCAATTAGCATTGTTGAATGCATTTGGTTTTTATTTGATTTACAAAAGCTTTGTTTGAATGTGTTTGACTTTAATTTGATTCAATTAGCTTTGTTTGAATGTGTTTGACTTTCATTGGATTCAATTAGTTTTGTTTGAATATGTTTGACTTAAATTTTATGCAAAAACCTTTGTTTGAATGTGTTGAACTATAATTTGATTCAATTAGCTTTGTTTGAATGTGTTTGACTTTCATTTGATTCAATAAGCTTTGTAGAATGCATTTGAATTTCTTTTGATTCAATTAGCTTTGTTGAATGCATTAGACGTTAATTTGATTCAAAAAGCTTTATTTGAATGTGTTTGACTTTCATTGGACTCAATTAGGTTTGTTTGAATGTCTTTAACTTTCATTCGATTCAATTAGCTTAAATAAATGCATTTGACATTCATTTTATTCAAAAAGCTTTGTTTGAATGTGTTTGACTTTCATTTGATTTAGTTAGCTTAGTTTGAATGTGTTTGGCTTAAATTTGATTCATAAAGCTTGTTTGAATGTGTTTGACTTGCATTTCATTCTATTAGCTTTGTTTGAATATGTTTGACTTTCATTTGATTTAAATAGCTTTGTTTGAATGTGTTTGGCTTAAATTTAAATCATAAAGCTTGTTTGAATGTGTTTGACTTTCATTCGATTCAATTAGCTTTGGTTGAATGTGTTTGACTTTCATTTGATTCAATTAGCTTTGTTGAATGCATTAGACGTTAATTTGATTCAAAAAGCTTTATTTGAATGTGTTTGACTTTCATTGGACTCAATTAGGTTTGTTTGAATGTCTTTAACTTTCATTCGATTCAATTAGCTTAAATAAATGCATTTGACTTTCATTTGATTCAAAAAGCTCTGGTTGAATGTGTTTGACTTTCATTTGATTCAATTAGGTTTGTTTGACTGTGCTTGACTTTCATTTGATTCAAATTGCTTTATTTGAATTTTTTTGAATTTCATTTGATTCAATTAGCTTTGTAGAATGCATTTGTCTTTTATATAATTCAATTAGCATTGTTGAATGCATTTGGTTTTTATTTGATTTACAAAAGCTTTGTTTGAATGTGTTTGACTTAATTTGATTCAATTGGCTTCGTTTGAATGTGTTTGACTTTCATTGGATTCAATTAGTTTTGTTTGAATGTGTTTGTCTCAAATTTGATTCATAAAGCTTGTTTGAATGTGTTTGACTTTCATTTGATTCAATTAGCTTTGTTTGAATATGTTTGACTTTCATTTAATTCAATTAGCTTTGTTGAATGCATTTGACGTTAATTTGATTCACAAAGCTTTGTTTGAATCGGTTTGACTTTCATTGGATTCAATTAGCTTTGTTTGAATGTGTTTGACTTTCATTTGATTCAATTAGCTTTGTTGAACGCATTAGACTTTAATTTGATTTAAAAAGCTTTATTTGAATGTGTTTGACTTTCATTGGATTCAATTAGCTTTGTTTGAATGTGTTTGACTTTCATTTGATTCAATTAGGTTTGTTTAAGTGTGTTTGACTTTCATTGGATTCAATTAGCTTTGTTTGTATATGTTTGACTTTCATTTAATTCAATTAGCTTTGGAATGCATTTGACGTTAATTTGATTCACAAAGCTTTGTTTGAATCGGTTTGACTTTCATTGGATTCAATTAGCTTTGTTTGAATGTGTTTGACTTTCATTTGATTCAATTAGGTTTGTTGAGTGTGTTTGACTTTCATTGGATTCAATTAAGCTTTATTTGAATGTGTTTGACTTTCATTTGATTCAATTAGCTTTGTTTGAATGTGTTTGACTTTCATTTGATTCAATTAGGTTTGTTTGAGTGTGTTTGACTTTCATTGGATTCAATTAGCTTTATTTGAATGTGTTTGACTTTCAATTGATTCAATTAGCTTTGTAGAACGCATTTGACTTTCATTCGATTCATTTAGCTTTGTGGAATGCATTTGACATTCATTTTATTCAAAAAGCTTTGTTTGAATGTGTTTGACTTTCATTTGATTTAATTAGCTTAGTTTGAATGTGTTTGGCTTAAATTTGATTCATAAAGCTTGTTTGAATGTGTTTGACTTGCATTTCATCTATTAGCTTTGTTTGAATGTGTTTGACTTTCATTTGATTTAAATTGCTTCGTTTGAATGTGTTTGGCTTAAATTTAAATCATAAAGCTTGTTTGAATGTGTTTGACTTTCATTCGATTCAATTAGCTTTGGTTGAATGTGTTTGACTTTCATTTGATTCAATTAGCTTTGTTGAATGCATTAGACGTTAATTTGATTCAAAAAGTATTATTTGAATGTGTTTGACTTTCATTAGACTCAATTAGGTTTGTTTGAATATCTTTAACTTTCATTCGATTAAATTAGCTTAAATAAATGCATTTGACTTTCATTTGATTCAAAAAGCTCTGTTTGAATGTGTTTGACGTTCATTTGATTCAATTAGGTTTGTTTGACTGTGCTTGACTTTCATTTGATTCAAATTGCTTTATTTGAATTTTTTTTAATTTCATTTGATTCAATTAGCTTTGTAGAATGCATTTGTCTTTTATATAATTCAATTAGCATTGTTGAATGCATTTTTTTTATTTGATTTACAAAAGCTTTGTTTGAATGTGTTTGACTTTAATTTGATTTAAAAAGCTTTATTTGAATGTGTTTGACTTTCATTGGATTCAATTAGCTTTGTTTGAATGTGTTTGACTTTCATTTGATTCAATTAGGTTTGTTTAAGTGTGTTTGACTTTCATTGGATTCAATTAGCTTTGTTTGAATATGTTTGACTTTCATTTAATTCAATTAGCTTTGTTGAATGCATTTGACGTTAATTTGATTCACAAAGCTTTGTTTGAATCGGTTTGACTTTCATTGGATTCAATTAGCTTTGTTTGAATGTGTTTGACTTTCATTTGATTCAATTAGGTTTGTTTAAGTGTGTTTGACTTTCATTGTATTCAATTAGCTTTGTTTGAATATGTTTGACTTTCATTTAATTCAATTAGCTTTGTTGAATGCATTTGACGTTAATTTGATTCACAAAGCTTTGTTTGAATCGGTTTGACTTTCATTGGATTCAATTAGCTTGTTTGAATGTGTTTGACTTTCATTTGATTCAATTAGCTTTGTTGAACGCATTAGACTTTAATTTGATTTAAAAAGCTTTATTTGAATGTGTTTGACTTTCATTGGATTCAATTAGCTTTGTTTGAATGTGTTTGACTTTCATTTGATTCAATTAGGTTTGTTTAAGTGTGTTTGACTTTCATTGGATTCAATTAGCTTTGTTTGTATATGTTTGACTTTCATTAAATTCAATTAGCTTTGTTGAATGCATTTGACGTTAATTTGATTCACAAAGCTTTGTTTGAATCGGTTTGACTTTCATTGGATTCAATTAGCTTTGTTTGAATGTGTTTGACTTTCATTTGATTCAATTAGGTTTGTTTGAGTGTGTTTGACTTTCATTGGATTCAATTAGCTTTATTTGAATGTGTTTGACTTTCATTTGATTCAATTAGATTTGTAGAACGCATTTGACTTTCAATCGATTCATTTAGCTTTGTGGAATGCATTTGACATTCATTTATTCAAAAAGCTTTGTTTGAATGTGTTTGACTTTCATTTGATTTAGTTAGCTTAGTTTGAATGTGTTTGGCTTAAATTTGATTCATAAAGCTTGTTTGAATGTGTTTGACTTGCATTTCATTCTATTAGCTTTGTTTGAATATGTTTGACTTTCATTTGATTTAAATAGCTTTGTTTGAATGTGTTTGGCTTAAATTTAAATCATAAAGCTTGTTTGAATGTGTTTGACTTTCATTCGATTCAATTAGCTTTGGTTGAATGTGTTTGACTTTCATTTGATTCAATTAGCTTTGTTGAATGCATTAGACGTTAATTTGATTCAAAAAGCTTTATTTGAATGTGTTTGACTTTCATTGGACTCAATTAGCTTTGTTTGAATGTGTTTGACTTTCATTTGATTCAATTAGGTTTGTTTGAGTGTGTTTGACTTTCATTGGATTCAATTAGCTTTATTTGAATGTGTTTGACTTTCATTTGATTCAATTAGCATTGTAGAACATTTGACTTTCATTTGATTCATTTAGCTTTGTGGAATGCATTTGACATTCATTTTATTCAAAAAGCTTTGTTTGAATGTGTTTTACTTTCATTTGATTTAATTAGCTTAGTTTGAATGTGTTTGGCTTAAATTTGATTCATAAAGCTTGTTTGAATGTGTTTGACTTGCATTTCATTCTATTAGCTTTGTTTGAATGTGTTTGACTTTCATTTGATAAAAATAGCTTTGTTTGAATGTGTTTGGCTTAAATTTAAATCATAAAGCTTGTTTGAATGTGTTTGACTTTCATTCGATTCAATTAGCTTTGGTTGAATGTGTTTGACTTTTATTTTATTCAATTAGCTTTGTTGAATGCATTAGACATTAATTTGATTCAAAAAGCTTTATTTGAATGTGTTTGACTTTCATTGGACTCAATTAGGTTTGTTTGAATGTCTTTAACTTTCATTCGATTCAATTAGCTTAAATAAATGCATTTGACTTTCATTTGATTCAAAAAGCTCTGGTTGAATGTGTTTGACTTTCATTTTATTCAATTAGGTTTGTTTGACTGTGCTTGACTTTCATTTGATTCAAATTGCTTTATTTGAATTTCATTTGATTCAATTAGCTTTGTAGAATGCATTTGTCTTTTATATAATTCAATTAGCATTGTTGAATGCATTTGGTTTTTATTTGATTTACAAAAGCTTTGTTTGAATGTGTTTGACTTTAATTTGATTCAATTAGCTTTGTTTGAATGTGTTTGACTTTCATTGGATTCAATTAGTTTTGTTTGAATATGTTTGACTTAAATTTTATGCAAAAACCTTTGTTTGAATGTGTTGAACTATAATTTGATTCAATTAGCTTTGTTTGAATGTGTTTGACTTTCATTTGATTCAATAAGCTTTGTAGAATGCATTTGAATTTCTTTTGATTCAATTAGCTTTGTTGAATGCATTAGACGTTAATTTGATTCAAAAAGCTTTATTTGAATGTGTTTGACTTTCATTGGATCAATTAGGTTTGTTTGAATGTCTTTAACTTTCATTCGATTCAATTAGCTTAAATAAATGCATTTGACATTCATTTTATTCAAAAAGCTTTGTTTGAATGTGTTTGACTTTCATTTGATTTAGTTAGCTTAGTTTGAATGTGTTTGGCTTAAATTTGATTCATAAAGCTTGTTTGAATGTGTTTGACTTGCATTTCATTCTATTAGCTTTGTTTGAATATGTTTGACTTTCATTTGATTTAAATAGCTTTGTTTGAATGTGTTTGGCTTAAATTTAAATCATAAAGCTTGTTTGAATGTGTTTGACTTTCATTCGATTCAATTAGCTTTGGTTGAATGTGTTTGACTTTCATTTGATTCAATTAGCTTTGTTGAATGCATTAGACGTTAATTTGATTCAAAAAGCTTTATTTGAATGTGTTTGACTTTCATTGGACTCAATTAGGTTTGTTTGAATGTCTTTAACTTTCATTCGATTCAATTAGCTTAAATAAATGCATTACTTTCATTTGATTCAAAAAGCTCTGGTTGAATGTGTTTGACTTTCATTTGATTCAATTAGGTTTGTTTGACTGTGCTTGACTTTCATTTGATTCAAATTGCTTTATTTGAATTTTTTTGAATTTTATTTGATTCAATTAGCTTTGTAGAATGCATTTGTCTTTTATATAATTCAATTAGCATTGTTGAATGCATTTGGTTTTTATTTGATTTACAAAAGCTTTGTTTGAATGTGTTTGACTTTAATTTGATTCAATTGGCTTTGTTTGAATGTGTTTGACTTTCATTGGATTCAATTAGTTTTGTTTGAATGTGTTTGTCTCAAATTTGATTCATAAAGCTTGTTTGAATGTGTTTGACTTTCATTTTATTTAATTAGCTTTGTTTGAATATGTTTGACTTTCATTTGATTCAATAAGCTTTGTAAAATGCATTTGACGTTAATTTGATTCACAAAGCTTTGTTTGAATCGGTTTGACTTTCATTGGATTCAATTAGCTTGTTTGAATGTGTTTGACTTTCATTTGATTCAATTAGCTTTGTTGAACGCATTAGACTTTAATTTGATTTAAAAAGCTTTATTTGAATGCGTTTGACTTTCATTGGATTCAATTAGCTTTGTTTGAATGTGTTTGACTTTCATTTGATTCAATTAGGTTTGTTTAAGTGTGTTTGACTTTCATTGGATTCAATTAGCTTTGTTTGAATATGTTTGACTTTCATTTAATTCAATTAGCTTTGTTGAATGCATTTGACGGTAATTTGATTCACAAAGCTTTGTTTGAATCGGTTTGACTTTCATTGGATTCAATTAGCTTTGTTTGAATGTGTTTGACTTTCATATTATTCAATTAGCTTTGTTGAACGCATTAGACTTTAATTTGATTTAAAAAGCTTTCTTTGAATGTGTTTGACTTTCATTGGATTCAATTAGCTTTGTTTGAATGTGTTTGACTTTCATTTGATTCAATTAGGTTTGTTTAAGTGTGTTTGACTTTCAGGATTCAATTAGCTTTGTTTGAATATGTTTGACTTTCATTTAATTCAATTAGCTTTGTTGAATGCATTTGACGTTAATTTGATTCACAAAGCTTTGTTTTAATCGGTTTGACTTTCATTGGATTCAATTAGCTTTGTTTGAATGTGTTTGACTTTCATTTGATTCAATTAGCTTTGTTGAACGCATTAGACTTTAATTTGATTTAAAAAGCTTTATTTGAATGTGTTTGACTTTCATTGGATTCAATTAGCTTTGTTTGAATGTGTTTGACTTTCATTTGATTCAATTAGGTTTGTTTAAGTGTGTTTGACTTTCATTGGATTCAATTAGCTTTGTTTGTATATGTTTGACTTTCATTTAATTCAATTAGCTTTGTTAAATGCATTTGACGTTAATTTGATTCACAAAGCTTTGTTTGAATCGGTTTGACTTTCATTGGATTCAATTAGCTTTGTTTGAATGTGTTTGACTTTCATTTGATTCAATTAGGTTTGTTTAAGGTTTGACTTTCATTGGATTCAATTAGCTTTGGTTGTATATGTTTGACTTTCATTTAATTTAATTAGCTTTGTTGAATGCATTTGACGTTAATTTGATTCACAAAGCTTTGTTTGAATCGGTTTGACTTTCATTGGATTCAAATAGCTTTGTTTGAATGTGTTTGACTTTCATTTGATTCAATTAGCTTTGTTGAACGCATTAGACTTTAATTTGATTTAAAAAGCTTTCTTTGAATGTGTTTGACTTTCATTGGATTTAATTAGCTTTGTTTGAATGTGTTTGACTTTCATTTGATTCAATTAGGTTTGTTTAAGTGTGTTTGACTTTCATTGGATTCAATTAGCTTTATTTGAATGTGTTTGACTTTCATTTGATTCAATTAGCTTTGTAGAACGCATTTGACTTTCATTCGATTCATTTAGCTTTGTGGAATGCATTTGACATTCATTTTAGTCAAAAAGCTTTGTTTGAATGTGTTTGACTTTCATTTGATTTAGTTAGCTTAGTTTGAATGTGTTAGGCTTAAATTTGATTCATAAAGCTTGTTTGAATGTGTTTGACTTGCATTTCATTCTATTAGCTTTGTTTGAATGTGTTTGACTTTCATTTGATTTAAATAGCTTTGTTTGAATGTGTTTGGCTTAAATTTAAATCATAAAGCTTGTTTGAATGTGTTTGACTTTCATTCGGTTCAATTAGCTTTGGTTGAATGTGTTTGACTTTCATTTGATTCAATTAGCTTTGTTGAATGCATTAGACGTTAATTTGATTCAAAAAGCTTTATTTGAATGTGTTTGACTTTCATTGGACTCAATTAGGTTTGTTTGAATGTCTTTAACTTTCATTCGATTCAATTAGCTTAAATAAATGCATTTGACTTTCATTTGATTCAAAAAGCTCTGGTTGAATGTGTTTGACTTTCATTTGATTCAATTAGGTTTGTTTGACTGTGCTTGACTTTCATTTGATTCAAATTGCGTAATTTGAATTTTTTTGAATTTCATTTGATTCAATTAGCTTTGTAGAATGCATTTGTCTTTTATATAATTCAATTGGCATTGTTGAATGCATTTGGTTTTTATTTGATTTACAAAAGCTTTGTTTGAATGTGTTTGACTTTAATTTGATTCAATTGGCTTCGTTTGAATGTGTTTGACTTTCATTGGATTCAATTAGTTTTGTTTGAATGTGTTTGTCTCAAATTTGATTCATAAAGCTTGTTTGAATGTGTTTGACTTTCATTTGATTCAATTAGCTTTGTTTGAATATGTTTGACTTTCATTTAATTCAATTAGCTTTGTTGAATGCATTTGACGTTAATTTGATTCACAAAGCTTTGTTTGAATCGGTTTGACTTTCATTGGATTCAATTAGCATTGTTGAACGCATTAGACTTTAATTTGATTTAAAAAGCTTTATTTGAATGTGTTTGACTTTCATTGGATTCAATTAGCTTTGTTTGAATGTGTTTGACTTTCATTTGATTCAATTAGGTTTGTTAAGTGTGTTTGACTTTCATTGGATTCAATTAGCTTTGTTTGTATATGTTTGACTTTCATTTCATTCAATTAGCTTTGTTGAATGCATTTGACGTTAATTTGATTCACAAAGCTTTGTTTGAATCGATTTGACTTTCATTGGATTCAATTAGCTTTGTTTGAATGTGTTTGACTTTCATTTGATTCAATTAGCTTTGTTGAACGCATTAGACTTTAATTTGATTTAAAAAGCTTTCTTTGAATGTGTTTGACTTTCATTGGATTCAATTAGCTTTGTTTGAATGTGTTTGACTTTCATTTGATTCAATTAGGTTTGTTTGAGTGTGTTTGACTTTCATTGGATTCAATTAGCTTTATTTGAATGTGTTTGACTTTCAATTGATTCAATAAGCTTCGTAGAACGCATTTGACTTTCATTCGATTCATTTAGCTTTGTGGAATGCATTTGACATTCATTTTATTCAAAAAGCATTGTTTGAATGTGTTTGACTTTCATTTGATTTAATTAGCTTAGTTTGAATGTGTTTGGCTTAAATTTGATTAATAAAGCTTGTTTGAATGTGTTTGACTTGCATTTCATTCTATTAGCTTTCTTTGAATGTGTTTGACTTTCATTTGATTTAAATAGCTTTGTTTGAATGTGTTTGGCTTAAATTTAAATCATAAAGCTTGTTTGAATGTGTTTGACTTTCATTCGATTCAATTAGCTTTAGTTGAATGTGTTTGACTTTCATTTGATTCAATTAGCTTTGTTGAATGAATTAGACGTTAATTTGATTCAAAAAGCATTATGTGAATGTGTTTGACTTTCATTAGACTAAATTAGGTTTGTTTGAATGTCTTTAACTTTCATTCGATTCAATTAGCTTAAATAAATGCATTTGACTTTCATTTGATTTAAAAAGCTCTGTTTGAATGTGTTTGACGTTCATTTGATTCAATTAGGTTTGTTTGACTGTGCTTGACTTTCATTTGATTCAAATTGCTTTATTTGAATTTTTTTGAATTTCATTTGATTCAATTAGCTTTGTAGAATGCATTTGTCTTTTATATAATTCAATTAGCATTGTTGAATGCATTTGGTTTTTATTTGATTTACAAAAGCTTTGTTTGAATGTGTTTGACTTTAATTTGATTTAAAAAGCTTTATTTGAATGTGTTTGACTTTCATTGGATTCAATTAGCTTTGTTTGAATGTGTTTGACTTTCATTTGATTCAATTAGGTTTGTTTAAGTGTGTTTGACTTTCATTGGATTCAATTAGCTTTGTTTGAATATGTTTGACTTTCATTTAATTCAATTAGCTTTGTTGAATGCATTTGACGTTAATTTGATTCACAAAGCTTTGTTTGAATCGGTTTGACTTTCATTGGATTTAATTAGCTTTGTTTGAATGTGTTTGACTTTCATTTGATTCAATGAGGTTTGTTTAAGTGTGTTTGACTTTCATTGTATTCAATTAGCTTTGTTTGAATATGTTTGACTTTCATTTAATTCAATTAGCTGTTGAATGCATTTGACGTTAATTTGATTCACAAAGCTTTGTTTGAATCGGTTTGACTTTCATTGGATTCAATTAGCTTTGTTTGAATGTGTTTGACTTTCATTTGATTCAATTAGCTTTGTTGAACGCATTAGACTTTAATTTGATTTAAAAAGCTTTATTTGAATGTGTTTGACTTTCATTGGATTCAATTAGCTTTGTTTGAATGTGTTTGACTTTCATTTGATTCAATTAGGTTTGTTTAAGTGTGTTTGACTTTCATTGGATTCAATTAGCTTTGTTTGTATATGTTTGACTTTCATTAAATTCAATTAGCTTTGTTGAATGCATTTGACGTTAATTTGATTCACAAAGCTTTGTTTGAATCGGTTTGACTTTCATTGGATTCAATTAGCTTTGTTTGAATGTGTTTGACTTTCATTTGATTCAATTAGGTTTGTTTGAGTGTGTTTGACTTTCATTGGATTCAATTAGCTTTATTTGAATGTGTTTGACTTTCATTTGATTCAATTAGATTTGTAGAACGCATTTGACTTTCAATCGATTCATTTAGCTTTGTGGAATGCATTTGACATTCATTTTATTCAAAAAGCTTTGTTTGAATGTGTTTGACTTTCATTTGATTTAGTTAGCTTAGTTTGAATGTGTTTGGCTTAAATTTGATTCATAAAGCTTGTTTGAATGTGTTTGACTTGCATTTCATTCTATTAGCTTTGTTTGAATATGTTTGACTTTCATTTGATTTAAATAGCTTTGTTTGAATGTGTTTGGCTTAAATTTAAATCATAAAGCTTGTTTGAATGTGTTTGACTTTCATTCGATTCAATTAGCTTTGGTTGAATGTGTTTGACTTTCATTTGATTCAATTAGCTTTGTTGAATGCATTAGACGTTAATTTGATTCAAAAAGCTTTATTTGAATGTGTTTGACTTTCATTGGACTCAATTAGCTTTGTTTGAATGTGTTTGACTTTCATTTGATTCAATTAGGTTTGTTTGAGTGTGTTTGACTTTCATTGGATTCAATTAGCTTTATTTGAATGTGTTTGACTTTCATTTGATTCAATTAGCATTGTAGAACGCATTTGACTTTCATTTGATTCATTTAGCTTTGTGGAATGCATTTGACATTCATTTTATTCAAAAAGCTTTGTTTGAATGTGTTTTACTTTCATTTGATTTAATTAGCTTAGTTTGAATGTGTTTGGCTTAAATTTGATTCATAAAGCTTGTTTGAATGTGTTTGACTTGCATTTCATTCTATTAGCTTTGTTTGAATGTGTTTGACTTTCATTTGATAAAAATAGCTTTGTTTGAATGTGTTTGGCTTAAATTTAAATCATAAAGCTTGTTTGAATGTGTTTGACTTTCATTCGATTCAATTAGCTTTGGTTGAATGTGTTTGACTTTTATTTTATTCAATTAGCTTTGTTGAATGCATTAGACATTAATTTGATTCAAAAAGCTTTATTTGAATGTGTTTGACTTTCATTGGACTCAATTAGGTTTGTTTGAATGTCTTTAACTTTCATTCGATTCAATTAGCTTAAATAAATGCATTTGACTTTCATTTGATTCAAAAAGCTCTGGTTGAATGTGTTTGACTTTCATTTTATTCAATTAGGTTTGTTTGACTGTGCTTGACTTTCATTTGATTCAAATTGCTTTATTTGAATTTCATTTGATTCAATTAGCTTTGTAGAATGCATTTGTCTTTTATATAATTCAATTAGCATTGTTGAATGCATTTGGTTTTTATTTGATTTACAAAAGCTTTGTTTGAATGTGTTTGACTTTAATTTGATTCAATTAGCTTTGTTTGAATGTGTTTGACTTTCATTGGATTCAATTAGTTTTGTTTGAATATGTTTGACTTAAATTTTATGCAAAAACCTTTGTTTGAATGTGTTGAACTATAATTTGATTCAATTAGCTTTGTTTGAATGTGTTTGACTTTCATTTGATTCAATAAGCTTTGTAGAATGCATTTGAATTTCTTTTGTTCAATTAGCTTTGTTGAATGCATTAGACGTTAATTTGATTCAAAAAGCTTTATTTGAATGTGTTTGACTTTCATTGGACTCAATTAGGTTTGTTTGAATGTCTTTAACTTTCATTCGATTCAATTAGCTTAAATAAATGCATTTGACATTCATTTTATTCAAAAAGCTTTGTTTGAATGTGTTTGACTTTCATTTGATTTAGTTAGCTTAGTTTGAATGTGTTTGGCTTAAATTTGATTCATAAAGCTTGTTTGAATGTGTTTGACTTGCATTTCATTCTATTAGCTTTGTTTGAATATGTTTGACTTTCATTTGATTTAAATAGCTTTGTTTGAATGTGTTTGGCTTAAATTTAAATCATAAAGCTTGTTTGAATGTGTTTGACTTTCATTCGATTCAATTAGCTTTGGTTGAATGTGTTTGACTTTCATTTGATTCAATTAGCTTTGTTGAATGCATTAGACGTTAATTTGATTCAAAAAGCTTTATTTGAATGTGTTGACTTTCATTGGACTCAATTAGGTTTGTTTGAATGTCTTTAACTTTCATTCGATTCAATTAGCTTAAATAAATGCATTTGACTTTCATTTGATTCAAAAAGCTCTGGTTGAATGTGTTTGACTTTCATTTGATTCAATTAGGTTTGTTTGACTGTGCTTGACTTTCATTTGATTCAAATTGCTTTATTTGAATTTTTTTGAATTTTATTTGATTCAATTAGCTTTGTAGAATGCATTTGTCTTTTATATAATTCAATTAGCATTGTTGAATGCATTTGGTTTTTATTTGATTTACAAAAGCTTTGTTTGAATGTGTTTGACTTTAATTTGATTCAATTGGCTTTGTTTGAATGTGTTTGACTTTCATTGGATTCAATTAGTTTTGTTTGAATGTGTTTGTCTCAAATTTGATTCATAAAGCTTGTTTGAATGTGTTTGACTTTCATTTTATTTAATTAGCTTTGTTTGAATATGTTTGACTTTCATTTGATTCAATAAGTTTGTAAAATGCATTTGACGTTAATTTGATTCACAAAGCTTTGTTTGAATCGGTTTGACTTTCATTGGATTCAATTAGCTTTGTTTGAATGTGTTTGACTTTCATTTGATTCAATTAGCTTTGTTGAACGCATTAGACTTTAATTTGATTTAAAAAGCTTTATTTGAATGCGTTTGACTTTCATTGGATTCAATTAGCTTTGTTTGAATGTGTTTGACTTTCATTTGATTCAATTAGGTTTGTTTAAGTGTGTTTGACTTTCATTGGATTCAATTAGCTTTGTTTGAATATGTTTGACTTTCATTTAATTCAATTAGCTTTGTTGAATGCATTTGACGGTAATTTGATTCACAAAGCTTTGTTTGAATCGGTTTGACTTTCATTGGATTCAATTAGCTTTGTTTGAATGTGTTTGACTTTCATATTATTCAATTAGCTTTGTTGAACGCATTAGACTTTAATTTGATTTAAAAAGCTTTCTTTGAATGTGTTTGACTTTCTTGGATTCAATTAGCTTTGTTTGAATGTGTTTGACTTTCATTTGATTCAATTAGGTTTGTTTAAGTGTGTTTGACTTTCATTGGATTCAATTAGCTTTGTTTGAATATGTTTGACTTTCATTTAATTCAATTAGCTTTGTTGAATGCATTTGACGTTAATTTGATTCACAAAGCTTTGTTTGAATCGGTTTGACTTTCATTGGATTCAATTAGCTTTGTTTGAATGTGTTTGACTTTCATTTGATTCAATTAGCTTTGTTGAACGCATTAGACTTTAATTTGATTTAAAAAGCTTTATTTGAATGTGTTTGACTTTCATTGGATTCAATTAGCTTTGTTTGAATGTGTTTGACTTTCATTTGATTCAATTAGGTTTGTTTAAGTGTGTTTGACTTTCATTGGATTCAATTAGCTTTGTTTGTATATGTTTGACTTTCATTTAATTCAATTAGCTTTGTTGAATGCATTTGACGTTAATTTGATTCACAAAGCTTTGTTTGGGTTTGACTTTCATTGGATTCAATTAGCTTTGTTTGAATGTGTTTGACTTTCATTTGATTCAATTAGGTTTGTTTAAGTGTGTTTGACTTTCATTGGATTCAATTAGCTTTGGTTGTATATGTTTGACTTTCATTTAATTTAATTAGCTTTGTTGAATGCATTTGACGTTAATTTGATTCACAAAGCTTTGTTTGAATCGGTTTGACTTTCATTGGATTCAAATAGCTTTGTTTGAATGTGTTTGACTTTCATTTGATTCAATTAGCTTTGTTGAACGCATTAGACTTTAATTTGATTTAAAAAGCTTTCTTTGAATGTGTTTGACTTTCATTGGATTTAATTAGCTTTGTTTGAATGTGTTTGACTTTCATTTGATTCAATTAGGTTTGTTTAAGTGTGTTTGACTTTCATTGGATTCAATTAGCTTTATTTGAATGTGTTTGACTTTCATTTGATTCAATTAGCTTTGTAGAACGCATTTGACTTTCATTCGATTCATTAGCTTTGTGGAATGCATTTGACATTCATTTTAGTCAAAAAGCTTTGTTTGAATGTGTTTGACTTTCATTTGATTTAGTTAGCTTAGTTTGAATGTGTTAGGCTTAAATTTGATTCATAAAGCTTGTTTGAATGTGTTTGACTTGCATTTCATTCTATTAGCTTTGTTTGAATGTGTTTGACTTTCATTTGATTTAAATAGCTTTGTTTGAATGTGTTTGGCTTAAATTTAAATCATAAAGCTTGTTTGAATGTGTTTGACTTTCATTCGGTTCAATTAGCTTTGGTTGAATGTGTTTGACTTTCATTTGATTCAATTAGCTTTGTTGAATGCATTAGACGTTAATTTGATTCAAAAAGCTTTATTTGAATGTGTTTGACTTTCATTGGACTCAATTAGGTTTGTTTGAATGTCTTTAACTTTCATTCGATTCAATTAGCTTAAATAAATGCATTTGACTTTCATTTGATTCAAAAAGCTCTGGTTGAATGTGTTTGACTTTCATTTGATTCAATTAGGTTTGTTTGACTGTGCTTGACTTTCATTTGATTCAAATTGCTTTATTTGAATTTTTTTGAATTTTATTTGATTCAATTAGCTTTGTAGAATGCATTTGTCTTTTATATAATTCAATTAGCATTGTTGAATGCATTTGGTTTTTATTTGATTTACAAAAGCTTTGTTTGAATGTGTTTGACTTTAATTTGATTCAATTGGCTTTGTTTGAATGTGTTTGACTTTCATTGGATTCAATTAGTTTTGTTTGAATGTGTTTGTCTCAAATTTGATTCATAAAGCTTGTTTGAATGTGTTTGACTTTCATTTTATTTAATTAGCTTTGTTTGAATATGTTTGACTTTCATTTGATTCAATAAGCTTTGTAAAATGCATTTGACGTTAATTTGATTCACAAAGCTTTGTTTGAATCGGTTTGACTTTCATTGGATTCAATTAGCTTTGTTTGAATGTGTTTGACTTTCATTTGATTCAATTAGCTTTGTGAACGCATTAGACTTTAATTTGATTTAAAAAGCTTTATTTGAATGCGTTTGACTTTCATTGGATTCAATTAGCTTTGTTTGAATGTGTTTGACTTTCATTTGATTCAATTAGGTTTGTTTAAGTGTGTTTGACTTTCATTGGATTCAATTAGCTTTGTTTGAATATGTTTGACTTTCATTTAATTCAATTAGCTTTGTTGAATGCATTTGACGGTAATTTGATTCACAAAGCTTTGTTTGAATCGGTTTGACTTTCATTGGATTCAATTAGCTTTGTTTGAATGTGTTTGACTTTCATATTATTCAATTAGCTTTGTTGAACGCATTAGACTTTAATTTGATTTAAAAAGCTTTCTTTGAATGTGTTTGACTTTCATTGGATTCAATTAGCTTTGTTTGAATGTGTTTGACTTTCATTTGATTCAATTAGGTTTGTTTAAGTGTGTTTGACTTTCATTGGATTCAATTAGCTTTGTTTGAATATGTTTGACTTTCATTTTCAATTAGCTTTGTTGAATGCATTTGACGTTAATTTGATTCACAAAGCTTTGTTTGAATCGGTTTGACTTTCATTGGATTCAATTAGCTTTGTTTGAATGTGTTTGACTTTCATTTGATTCAATTAGCTTTGTTGAACGCATTAGACTTTAATTTGATTTAAAAAGCTTTATTTGAATGTGTTTGACTTTCATTGGATTCAATTAGCTTTGTTTGAATGTGTTTGACTTTCATTTGATTCAATTAGGTTTGTTTAAGTGTGTTTGACTTTCATTGGATTCAATTAGCTTTGTTTGTATATGTTTGACTTTCATTTAATTCAATTAGCTTTGTTGAATGCATTTGACGTTAATTTGATTCACAAAGCTTTGTTTGAATCGGTTTGACTTTCATTGGATTCAATTAGCTTTGTTTGAATGTGTTTGACTTTCATTTGATTCAATTAGGTTTGTTTAAGTGTGTTTGACTTTCATTGGATTCAATTAGCTTTGGTTGTATATGTTGACTTTCATTTAATTTAATTAGCTTTGTTGAATGCATTTGACGTTAATTTGATTCACAAAGCTTTGTTTGAATCGGTTTGACTTTCATTGGATTCAAATAGCTTTGTTTGAATGTGTTTGACTTTCATTTGATTCAATTAGCTTTGTTGAACGCATTAGACTTTATTTTGATTTAAAAAGCTTTCTTTGAATGTGTTTGACTTTCATTGGATTTAATTAGCTTTGTTTGAATGTGTTTGACTTTCATTTGATTCAATTAGGTTTGTTTAAGTGTGTTTGACTTTCATTGGATTCAATTAGCTTTATTTGAATGTGTTTGACTTTCATTTGATTCAATTAGCTTTGTAGAACGCATTTGACTTTCATTCGATTCATTTAGCTTTGTGGAATGCATTTGACATTCATTTTAGTCAAAAAGCTTTGTTTGAATGTGTTTGACTTTCATTTGATTTAGTTAGCTTAGTTTGAATGTGTTAGGCTTAAATTTGATTCATAAAGCTTGTTTGAATGTGTTTGACTTGCATTTCATTCTATTAGCTTTGTTTGAATGTGTTTGACTTTCATTTGATTTAAATAGCTTTGTTTGAATGTGTTTGGCTTAAATTTAAATCATAAAGCTTGTTTGAATGTGTTTGACTTTCATTCGGTTCAATTAGCTTTGGTTGAATGTGTTTGACTTTCATTTGATTCAATTAGCTTTGTTGAATGCATTAGACGTTAATTTGATTCAAAAAGCTTTATTTGAATGTGTTTGACTTTCATTGGACTCAATTAGGTTTGTTTGAATGTCTTTAACTTTCATTCGATTCAATTAGCTTAAATAAATGCATTTGACTTTCATTTGATTCAAAAAGCTCTGGTTGAATGTGTTTGACTTTCATTTGATTCAATTAGGTTTGTTTGACTGTGCTTGACTTTCATTTGATTCAAATTGCGTTATTTGAATTTTTTTGAATTTCATTTGATTCAATTAGCTTTGTAGAATGCATTTGTCTTTTTTCAATTGGCATTGTTGAATGCATTTGGTTTTTATTTGATTTACAAAAGCTTTGTTTGAATGTGTTTGACTTTAATTTGATTCAATTGGCTTCGTTTGAATGTGTTTGACTTTCATTGGATTCAATTAGTTTTGTTTGAATGTGTTTGTCTCAAATTTGATTCATAAAGCTTGTTTGAATGTGTTTGACTTTCATTTGATTCAATTAGCTTTGTTTGAATATGTTTGACTTTCATTTAATTCAATTAGCTTTGTTGAATGCATTTGACGTTAATTTGATTCACAAAGCTTTGTTTGAATCGGTTTGACTTTCATTGGATTCAATTAGCAATGTTGAACGCATTAGACTTTAATTTGATTTAAAAAGCTTTATTTGAATGTGTTTGACTTTCATTGGATTCAATTAGCTTTGTTTGAATGTGTTTGACTTTCATTTGATTCAATTAGGTTTGTTTAAGTGTGTTTGACTTTCATTGGATTCAATTAGCTTTGTTTGTATATGTTTGACTTTCATTTCATTCAATTAGCTTTGTTGAATGCATTTGACGTTAATTTGATTCACAAAGCTTTGTTTGAATCGATTTGACTTTCATTGGATTCAATTAGCTTTGTTTGAATGTGTTTGACTTTCATTTGATTCAATTAGCTTTGTTGAACGCATTAGACTTTAATTTGATTTAAAAAGCTTTCTTTGACTGTGTTTGACTTTCATTGGATTCAATTAGCTTTGTTTGAATGTGTTTGACTTTCATTTGATTCAATTAGGTTTGTTTGAGTGTGTTTGACTTTCATTGGATTCAATTAGCTTTATTTGAATGTGTTTGACTTTCAATTGATTCAATTAGCTTCGTAGAACGCATTTGACTTTCATTCGATTCATTTAGCTTTGTGGAATGCATTTGACATTCATTTTATTCAAAAAGCATTGTTTGAATGTGTTTGACTTTCATTTGATTTAATTAGCTTAGTTTGAATGTGTTTGGCTTAAATTTGATTAATAAAGCTTGTTTGAATGTGTTTGACTTGCATTTCATTCTATTAGCTTTCTTTGAATGTGTTTGACTTTCATTTGATTTAAATAGCTTTGTTTGAATGTGTTTGGCTTAAATTTAAATCATAAAGCTTGTTTGAATGTGTTTGACTTTCATTCGATTCAATTAGCTTTAGTTGAATGTGTTTGACTTTCATTTGATTCAATTAGCTTTGTTGAATGAATTAGACGTTAATTTGATTCAAAAAGCATTATGTGAATGTGTTTGACTTTCATTAGACTAAATTAGGTTTGTTTGAATGTCTTTAACTTTCATTCGATTCAATTAGCTTAAATAAATGCATTTGACTTTCATTTGATTTAAAAAGCTCTGTTTGAATGTGTTTGACGTTCATTTGATTCAATTAGGTTTGTTTGACTGTGCTTGACTTTCATTTGATTCAAATTGCTTTATTTGAATTTTTTTGAATTTCATTTGATTCAATTAGCTTTGTAGAATGCATTTGTCTTTTATATAATTCAATTAGCATTGTTGAATGCATTTGGTCTTTATTTGATTTACAAAAGCTTTGTTTGATTGTGTTTGACTTTAATTTGATTCAATTGGCTTCGTTTGAATGTGTTTGACTTTCATTGGATTCAATTAGTTTTGTTTGAATGTGTTTGTCTCAAATTTGATTCATAAAGCTTGTTTGAATGTGTTTGACTTTCATTTGATTCAATTAGCTTTGTTTGAATATGTTTGACTTTCATTTAATTCAATTAGCTTTGTTGAATGCATTTGACGTTAATTTGATTCAGAAAGCTTTGTTTGAATCGGTTTGACTTTCATTGGATTCAATTAGCTTTGTTTGAATGTGTTTGACTTTCATTTGATTCAATTAGCTTTGTTGAACGCATTAGACTTTAATTTGATTTAAAAAGCTTTATTTGAATGTGTTTGACTTTCATTGGATTCAATTAGCTTTGTTTGAATGTGTTTGACTTTCATTTGATTCAATTAGGTTTGTTTTGTGTTTGACTTTCATTGGATTCAATTAGCTTTGTTTGAATATGTTTGACTTTCATTTAATTCAATTAGCTTTGTTGAATGCATTTGACGTTAATTTGATTCACAAAGCTTTGTTTGAATCGGTTTGACTTTCATTGGATTCAATTAGCTTTGTTTGAATGTGTTTGACTTTCATTTGATTCAATTAGGTTTGTTTGAGTGTGTTTGACTTTCATTGGATTCAATTAGCTTTATTTGAATGTGTTTGACTTTCATTTGATTCAATTAGCTTTGTTTGAATGTGTTTGACTTTCATTTGATTCAATTAGGTTTGTTTGAGTGTGTTTGACTTTCATTGGATTCAATTAGCTTTATTTGAATGTGTTTGACTTTCAATTGATTCAATTAGCTTTGTAGAACGCATTTGACTTTCATTCGATTCATTTAGCTTTGTGGAATGCATTTGACATTCATTTTATTCAAAAAGCTTTGTTTGAATGTGTTTGACTTTCATTTGATTTAATTAGCTTAGTTTGAATGTGTTTGGCTTAAATTTGATTCATAAAGCTTGTTTGAATGTGTTTGACTTGCATTTCATTCTATTAGCTTTGTTTGAATGTGTTTGACTTTCATTTGATTTAAATAGCTTTGTTTGAATGTGTTTGGCTTAAATTTAAATCATAAAGCTTGTTTGAATGTGTTTGACTTTCATTCGATTCAATTAGCTTTGGTTGAATGTGTTTGACTTTCATTTGATTCAATTAGCTTTGTTGAATGCATTAGACGTTAATTTGATTCAAAAAGCATTATTTGAATGTGTTTGACTTTCATTAGACTCAATTAGGTTTGTTTGAATGTCTTTAACTTTCATTCGATTCAATTAGCTTAAATAAATGCATTTGACTTTCATTTGATTCAAAAAGCTCTGTTTGAATGTGTTTGACGTTCATTTGATTCAATTAGGTTTGTTTGACTGTGCTTGACTTTCATTTGATTCAAATTGCTTTATTTGAATTTTTTTGAATTTCATTTGATTCAATTAGCTTTGTAGAATGCATTTGTCTTTTATATAATTCAATTAGCATTGTTGAATGCATTTGGTTTTTATTTGATTTACAAAAGCTTTGTTTGAATGTGTTTGACTTTAATTTGATTTAAAAAGCTTTATTTGAATGTGTTTGACAGTCATTGGATTCAATTAGCTTTGTTTGAATGTTTTTGACTTTCATTTGATTCAATTAGGTTTGTTTAAGTGTGTTTGACTTTCATTGGATTCAATTAGCTTTGTTTGAATATGTTTGACTTTCATTTAATTCAATTAGCTTTGTTGAATGCATTTGACGTTAATTTGATTCACAAAGCTTTGTTTGAATCGGTTTGACTTTCATTGGATTCAATTAGCTTTGTTTGAATGTGTTTGACTTTCATTTGATTCAATTAGGTTTGTTTAAGTGTGTTTGACTTTCATTGGATTCAATTAGCTTTGTTTGTATATGTTTGACTTTCATTTAATTCAATTAGCTTTGTTGAATGCATTTGACGTTAATTTGATTCACAAAGCTTTGTTTGAATCGGTTTGACTTTCATTTGATTCAATTAGCTTTGTTTGAATGTATTTGAGTTTCATTTGATTTAATTAGCTTTGTTGAATGCATTTGACGTTAATTTGATTCACAAAGCTTTGTTTGAATGTGTTTGACTTTCATTGGATTCAATTAGCTTTGTTTGAATGTGTTTGACTTTCATTTGATTCAATTAGCTTTGTTGAACGCATTAGACTTTAATTTGATTTAAAAAGCTTTATTTGAATGTGTTTGACTTTCATTGGATTCAATTAGCTTTGTTTAAATGTGTTTGACTTTCATTTGATTCAATTAGGTTTGTTTGAGTGTGTTTGACTTTCATTGGATTCAATTAGCTTTATTTAAATGTGTTTGACTTTCATTTGATTCAATTAGCATTGTAGAACGCATTGGACTTTCATTTGATTCATTTAGCTTTGTGGAATGCATTTGACATTCATTTTATTCAAAAAGCTTTGTTTGAATGTGTTTTACTTTCATTTGATTTAATTAGCTTAGTTTGAATGTGTTTGGCTTAAATTTGATTCATAAAGCTTGTTTGAATGTGTTTGACTTGCATTTCATTCTATTAGCTTTGTTTGAATGTGTTTGGCTTTCATTTGATTAAAATAGCTTTGTTTGAATGTGTTTGGCTTAAATTTAAATCATAAAGCTTGTTTGAATGTGTTTGACTTTCATTCGATTCAATTAGCTTTGGTTGAATGTGTTTGACTTTTATTTTATTCAATTAGCTTTGTTGAATGCATTAGACATTAATTTGATTCAAAAAGCTTTATTTGAATGTGTTTGACTTTCATTGGACTCAATTAGGTTTGTTTGAATGTCTTTAACTTTCATTCGATTCAATTAGCTTAATTAAATGCATTTGACTTTCATTTGATTCTAAAAGCTCTGGTTGAATGTGTTTGACTTTCATTTTATTCAATTAGGTTTGTTTGACTGTGCTTGACTTTCATTTGATTAAAATTGCTTTATTTGAATTTCATTTGATTCAATTAGCTTTGTAGAATGCATTTGTCTTTTATATAATTCAATTAGCATTGTTGAATGCATTTGGTTTTTATTTGATTTACAAAAGCTTTGTTTGAATGTGTTTGACTTTAATTTGATTCAATTAGCTTTGTTTGAATGTGTTTGACTTTCATTGGATTCAATTAGTTTTGTTTGAATATGTTTGACTTAAATTTTATGCAAAAAGCTTTGTTTGAATGTGTTGAACTATAATTTGATTCAATTAGCTTTGTTTGAATGTGTTTGACTTTCATTTGATTCAATAAGCTTTGTAGAATGCATTTGAATTTCTTTTGATTCAATTAGCTTTGTTGAATGCATTAGACGTTAATTTGATTCAAAAAGCTTTATTTGAATGTGTTTGACTTTCATTGGACTCAATTAGGTTTGTTTGAATGTCTTTAACTTTCATTCGATTCAATTAGCTTAAATAAATGCATTTGACATTCATTTTATTCAAAAAGCTTTGTTTGAATGTGTTTGACTTTCATTTGATTTAATTAGCTTAGTTTGAATGTGTTTGGCTTAAATTTGATTCATAAAGCTTGTTTGAATGTGTTTGACTTGCATTTCATTCTATTAGCTTTGTTTGAATATGTTTGACTTTCATTTGATTTAAATAGCTTTGTTTGAATATGTTTGGCTTAAATTTAAATCATAAAGCTTGTTTGAATGTGTTTGACTTTCATTTGATTCAATTAGGTTTGTTTAAGTGTGTTTGACTTTCATTGGATTCAATTAGCTTTGTTTGAATATGTTTGACTTTCATTTAATTCAATTAGCTTTGTTGAATGCATTTGACGTTAATTTGATTCACAAAGCTTTGTTTGAATCGGTTTGACTTTCATTGGATTCAATTAGCTTTGTTTGAATGTGTTTGACTTTCATTTGATTCAATTAGGTTTGTTTAAGTGTGTTTGACTTTCATTGGATTCAATTAGCTTTGTTTGTATATGTTTGACTTTCATTTAATTCAATTAGCTTTGTTGAATGCATTTGACGTTAATTTGATTCACAAAGCTTTGTTTGAATCGGTTTGACTTTCATTTGATTCAATTAGCTTTGTTTGAATGTATTTGAGTTTCATTTGATTTAATTAGCTTTGTTGAATGCATTTGACGTTAATTTGATTCACAAAGCTTTGTTTGAATGTGTTTGACTTTCATTGGATTCAATTAGCTTTGTTTGAATGTGTTTGACTTTCATTTGATTCAATTAGCTTTGTTGAACGCATTAGACTTTAATTTGATTTAAAAAGCTTTATTTGAATGTGTTTGACTTTCATTGGATTCAATTAGCTTTGTTTAAATGTGTTTGACTTTCATTTGATTCAATTAGGTTTGTTTGAGTGTGTTTGACTTTCATTGGATTCAATTAGCTTTATTTAAATGTGTTTGACTTTCATTTGATTCAATTAGCATTGTAGAACGCATTGGTTTCATTTGATTCATTTAGCTTTGTGGAATGCATTTGACATTCATTTTATTCAAAAAGCTTTGTTTGAATGTGTTTTACTTTCATTTGATTTAATTAGCTTAGTTTGAATGTGTTTGGCTTAAATTTGATTCATAAAGCTTGTTTGAATGTGTTTGACTTGCATTTCATTCTATTAGCTTTGTTTGAATGTGTTTGGCTTTCATTTGATAAAAATAGCTTTGTTTGAATGTGTTTGGCTTAAATTTAAATCATAAAGCTTGTTTGAATGTGTTTGACTTTCATTCGATTCAATTAGCTTTGGTTGAATGTGTTTGACTTTTATTTTATTCAATTAGCTTTGTTGAATGCATTAGACATTAATTTGATTCAAAAAGCTTTATTTGAATGTGTTTGACTTTCATTGGACTCAATTAGGTTTGTTTGAATGTCTTTAACTTTCATTCGATTCAATTAGCTTAAATAAATGCATTTGACTTTCATTTGATTCTAAAAGCTCTGGTGACTTTAATTTGAATCCAAAAAGCAATGTTTGAAATTGTTTGACTTTCATTTGATTCATGTAGCTTTGTAGAATTTGTTTGAATTTCATTTGATTCTATTAGCTTTGTTGAATGCATTAGACTTTAATTTGATTTAAAAAGATTTGTTTGAATGTGTTTGACTTTCATTTGATTCAATTAGCGTTGTTTGACTGTGTTTGACTTTCATTTGATTCAATTAGGTTTGTTAAATGCATTAGACTTTCAATGGATTCAATTAGCTTTGTTTGAACGTGTTTGACTTTCAATTGATTCAATTAGCTTTGTAGAATGCATTTGACATTCATTTTATTAAAATGATTTGTTTGAATGGATTTGATTTTCATTTGATTTAATTAGCTTTGTTTGAATGTGTTTGACTTAAATTTAATTCATAAATCTTGTTTGAATGTGTTTGACTTTGATTTGATTCAATTAGCTTTATTTGAATGTGTTTTCGCTTTCATTGGATTCAATTAGGTTTTGTTTGAATGTCTTTGACTTTCAATTGATTCAATTAGCTTTAGTTGAATGTGTTTGGCTTAAATTTGATTCAAAAACCTTTGTTTGAATGTGTTTGACTTTCATTTGATTCAGTTAGCTTAGTTTGAATGTGTTTGACTTTTAATTGATTCAATTAGCTTTGTTTGAATGTGTTTGGCTTGCATTTCATTCTATTAGCTTTGTTTGAATGTGTTTGACTTTCATTTGATTTAAATAGCTTTGTTTGAATGTGTTTGGCTTAAATTTAAATCATAAAGCTTGTTTGAATGTGTTTGACTTTCATTCGATTCAATTAGCTTTGGTTGAATGTGTTTGACTTTCATTTGATTCAATTAGCTTTGTTGAATGCATTAGACGTTAATTTGATTCAAAAAGCTTTATTTGAATGTGTTTGACTTTCATTGGACTCAATTAGGTTTGTTTGAATGTCTTTAACTTTCATTCGATTCAATTAGCTTAAATAAATGCATTTGACTTTCATTTGATTCAAAAAGCTCTGGTTGAATGTGTTTGACTTTCATTTGATTCAATTAGGTTTGTTTGACTGTGCTTGACTTTCATTTGATTCAAATTGCTTTATTTGAATTTTTTTGAATTTCATTTGATTCAATTAGATTTGTAGAATGCATTTGTCTTTTATATAATTCAATTAGCATTGTTGAATGCATTTGGTTTTTATTTGATTTACAAAAGCTTTGTTTGAATGTGTTTGACTTTAATTTGATTCAATTAGCTTTGTTTGAATGTGTTTGACTTTCATTGGATTCAATTACTTTTGTTTGAATGTGTTTGTCTCAAATTTGATTCATAAAGCTTGTTTGATTGTGTTTGACTTTCATTTGATTCAATTAGCTTTGTTTGAATATGTTTGACTTTCATTTAATTCAATTAGCTTTGTTAGAATCGGTTTGACTTTCATTGGATTCAATTAGCTTTGTTTGAATCGTGTTTGACTTTCATTTGATTCAATTAGCTTTGTTTGTAATTTGATTTAAAAAGCTTTATTGAATGTGTTTGACTTTCATTGGATTCAATTAGCTTTGTTTAAATGTGTTTGACTTCATTTGATTCAATTAGGTTTGTTTAAGTGTGTTTGGACTTTCATTGATTCAATTAGCTTTGTTTGAATATGTTTGACTTTCATTTAATTCAATTAGCTTTGTTGAATGCATTTGACGTTAATTTGATTCACAAAGCTTTGTTTGAATCGGTTTAACTTTCATTGGATTCAATTAGCTTTGTTTGAATGTGTTTGACTTTCATTTGATTCAATTAGCTTTGTTGAACGCATTAGGCTTTAATTTGATTTAAAAAGCTTTCTTTGAATGTGTTTGACTTTCATTGGATTCAATTAGCTTTGTTTGAATGTGTTTGACTTTCATTTGATTCAATTAGGTTTGTTTGAGTGTGTTTGACTTTCATTGGATTCAATTAGCTTTATTTGAATGTGTTTCGCTTTCATTGGATTCAATTAGGTTTGTTTTAGCTTTGTTTGAATGTGTTTGGCTTAAATTTGATTCAAAAACCTTTGTTTGAATGTGTTTGACTTTCATTTGATTCAGTTAGCTTTGTTTGAATGTGTTTGAGTTTTAATTGATTCAATTAGCTTTCTTTGAATGTGTTTGGCTTGCATTTCATTCTATTAGCTTTGTTTGAATGTGTTTGACTTTCATTTGATTTAAATAGTTTTGTTTGAATGTGTTTGGCTTAAATTTAAATCATAAAGCTTGTTTGAATGTGTTTGACTTTCATTCGATTCAATTAGCTTTGGTTGAATGTGTTTGACTTTCATTTGATTCAATTAGCTTTGTTGAATGCATTAGACGTTAATTTGATTCAAAAAGCTTTATTTGAATGTGTTTGACTTTCATTGGACTCAATTAGGTTTGTTTGAATGTCTTTAACTTTCATTCGATTCAATTAGCTTAAATAAATGCATTTGACTTTCATTTGATTCAAAAAGCTCTGGTTGAATGTGTTTGTGATTCAATTAGGTTTGTTTGACTGTGCTTGACTTTCATTTGATTCAAATTGCTTTATTTGAATTTTTTTGAATTTCATTTGATTCAATTAGCTTTGTAGAATGCATTTGTCTTTTATATAATTCAATTAGCATTGTTGAATGCATTTGGTTTTTATTTGATTTACAAAAGCTTTATTTGAATGTGTTTGACTTTAATTTGATTCAATTAGCTTTGTTTGAATGTGTTTGACTTTCATTGGATTCAATTAGTTTTGTTTGAATATGTTTGACTTAAATTTTATGCAAAAAGCTTTGTTTGAATGTGTTGAACTATAATTTGATTCAATTAGCTTTGTTTGAATGTGTTTGACTTTCATTTGATTCAATAAGCTTTGTAGAATGCATTTGATTTTCTTTTGATTCAATTAGCTTTGTTGAATGCATTAGACGTTAATTTGATTGAAAAAGCTTTATTTGAATGTGTTTGACTTTCATTGGACTCAATTAGGTTTGTTTGAATGTCTTTAACTTTCATTCGATTCAATTAGCTTAAATAAATTCATTTGACTTTCATTTGATTCAAAAAGCTCTGGTTGAATGTGTTTGACTTTCATTTGATTCAATTAGCTTTGTTTGAATGTGCTTGACTTTCATTTGATTGAAATTGCTTTATTTGAATGTTTTTGAATTTCATTTGATTCAATTAGCTTTGTAGATTGCATTTGTCTTTTATATGATTCAATTAGCATTGTTGAATTCATTTAGTTTTTATTTGATTTACAAAAGCTTTGTTTAAATGTGTTTGACTTTCATTTGATTCAATTAGCTTTGTATGAATGTGTTTGACTTTCATTTGATTCAATTAGCTTTGTTGAATGCATTAGACTTTAATGTGATTTAAAAAGCTATATTTGAATGTGTTTGATTTTCATTGGATTCAATTAGCTTTGTTTGAATGTGTTTCACTTTTAATTGATTCAATTAGCTTTGTAGAATGCATTTGACAGTCATTTTATTCACATAACTTTGTTTAAATGTGTTTGAATTTCATTTGATTTAATTAGCTTTGTTTGAATGTGTTTGGCTTAAATTTGATTCAAAAACCTTTGTTTTAATGTGTTTGGCTTAAATTTGATTCATAAAGCTTGTTTGAATGTGTTTGACTTTCAATTGATTCAATTAGCTTTGTAAAATGCATTTGACATTCATTTTATTCAAAAAGCTTTGTTTGAATGTGTTTGACTTTCATTTGATTTAATTAGCTTTGTTCGAATGTGTTTGGCAAAAATTTGATTCGTAAAGCTTGTTTGAATGTGTTTGACTTTCATTTGATTCATAAAGCTTGTTTGAATGTGTTTGACTTTCATTTGATTCAATTAGCTTTGTTGAATGCATTTGACTTTAATTTGATTCAAAACGCTTTGTTTGAATGTGTTTGACTTTCATTTGATTTAATTAGCTTCGTTTGAATATGTTTGACTTTAATTTGAATCAATAAGCATTGTTTGAAATTGTTTGACTTTCATTTGATTCATGTATCTTTGTAGAATTTGTTTGAATTTCATTTGATTCAATTACCTTTGTTGAATGCACTAGACTTTCATTGGATTCAATTAGCTATTTTTTAATGTTTTTGACTTTCATTTGATTCAATAAACTTTGTAGAACACATTTGACTTTCAATTGATTTAATTAGCTTTCTTGAATGCATTTGACTTTCAATTGATTCATTTAGATTTGTTGAATGCATTAGACATTCATTTTATTCAAAAAGCTTTGTTTAAATGTGTTGACTTTCATTTGATTTAATTAGCTTTGTTTGAATGTGTTTGAATTAAATTTGATTGAAAAAGCTTTGTTTGAATGTGTTTGACTTGCATTTGATTCAATTAGGTTTTTTTGAATGTGTTTGACTTTCATTTGATTCAATTAGGTTTTTAGAACGCATTTGACTTTCATTTGATAAAATTAGCTTTGTTGAATGCTGATGAGTGACATTTATGTCACTCTTAGGGGTAGTATTTAGGTCTTTTTCCTTTTATTTTTCTTAGGTTTTTCCACCTCATTTATCCTCTTTTGGCTTCTTTATGTGTTGGTGAAAAGTAATGCTTATTTGCGCTTATTTTGATAATCTTTATGCATTATTTTATCATCCCCATGCACTCGTGAACTTTGGTATCTTCTGCAGGTTCCATGACGGTCCTATGCACGGTGGGAGGCCCCTTGGCCAAGTATGGAAGCCATGGACAAAGGCAAAAGGAGCAAAGGGGAAGGAGAGGAAGCAAGAAAAGGAAGTGCAAGAGGAGGTGTGGCCGAACCTCTGAAAGGTCCGGTCGAACCTAGGTGTGGTCAAACTTTTGAAAAGTTTGACCGAACCTCCAGGGTGCAGCGAAGGCAGTGTCAAACCAGTTTTCAGCAATTTTGCAGGAGAGGTCGAACCTCAAAAGTTCGACCAAACAAGGATCAGGGAGGTTCGACCGAACCTACACTGAGTTCGACCGAACCTACCCTGAGTCCGACCGAACCTACCTAGAGTTCGGTCGGACCTTTTCCCGATCTCAGCCAATTTTGTACGGACTATTTAAGGTCCTTTTGAGATTGTTTTTCGAGAGAGGAGAAAAACAGTAGAATAGTTTTCAGCAAAAAAAGGATACCCTCTCTTAGTTAGCAACTTCATTAAATTAGTTGATTTAGTTTTAGAAACACTAAAATCTAATCATTGTAGAAGCAAATTTCAAGATTTATCTCAAGAATTTCAGCAATTATCCAACATTTTTGAAGCTTCAATAGTAACTTCTTTCATTTGTCCTTCATTATTTTCTGATTTTATTTCTTTGTTTTGTAAGCACTTGATTTTCTCTCAATCTTGATATATTGTTGTTGCATGTTAGCTTTGTCCATTGATAATCACTTGTTTTTCCAAATCTTAGAATCACTTATAATCCAAACTTGGAATTTGCATGTACTCACAATGAATTGTGAGTAGTCCTCTTGGCTAGGGGTTGGGTGAAACTCAACCTATTGGTGATTATGTGAGTTGGGAGTGATTTTGATGATGGATTGCAACTAAACTTGATTATATGAGATTGCTTGTTAGTTCTTCATGATAGGAGTAATTAACCTAGATTATTGAACTTGATGGCATGAAATGTTTGGTTCGACATGGAAATGTGAGTTGAATGTTTCATTACCTATTGCAATATGATTATGTATCTTTTGTTGCTAAGTTAATGAGGGATCTAAGCTTAGTAATCTGAGTTGTTTTCATATCGTTTGATGTTGATCTTGCATGTGGTCTTTGCTATTCCATTACCCTCATTCCTCCCTATTTGCCTAATTGCTATTGGTTGAGTGAATCCCATTCCCCTAGTGTATTAATCCCTTGAATTCAACCTTTAGTTGTAGTTTGTTAGTTAATCACCACTCATACCTTGATTTCGATTTAGCTTGAGCATTAAGATTATTTAGCATTCGATTCCCGTTCTCCGTGGACCGAACCCTTGCTTGCCATTGTATTTGTGAGTGAGGTGTTTGTTATAAATGTGTTTGAATGAGCCTAAATTGTGCGACCGATTTAGCGCCCGCTCAAAATGGCGCCATTGCCGGGGAATGGTGTTGTTGATTGCTATTTGATTGCTTGAGTCTAATTCACCTTTTAAAAAAAAAAAAAAAACACAAAAAGAGTTGTTTCCCTTTTTGGCTACGCTTGTAGCCTTGCTACTAATTGTGTTTGTTGAGTGCGTATGCGTAGGACTCAACATCGTGAGTTGGTGCCTTACGATCCCGAGATTGAGCAAACCCTTAGAAGAAGAAGGAGATCTCGTTCGCGGTCCTCCATTTCCCCAAGAAGAGAGTCCAACCCGGAACCACAAAGAAATCCAATGGGTGACAACCCACCACCACCACCTCCAAGACCTTTGAAGGAGATGGGAACCCCGGGAGCTTATAGAGCTTCAAGTGGGATTGCTCCCCCAAACACCCCGGCCAATGACTTCGAGATTAGGCCCGCAATGATAAATTTGATTGAGAGGAGACAATTTAGTGGAGCAAAACACGAGAGCCCTCTTGCACATTTGAACGAGTTTGAGAAATATTGCAACACGATTAAGGTGAATGGGGTCACTCAAGAGTTTGTGAGACTAAAACTATTTCCTTTCTCCTTAATAGGAAGGGCTCTCGAATGGCTTGAGAAGGAGGTGAGACCCAATTCTTTGAGGACTTGGGATGAGGTCACCACGACTTTCTTAGGGAGATTCTACTGTCAAAAGAAGACGGCCGAGGCAAGAGCTCTAATTCAAGGCTTTCGGCAAAGGGGTAGTGAGACTATCTATGAAGCTTGGGAGAGGTACAAGGAGTACCAAAGAGAGTGCCCTCACCATGGAATCCCAACATACCAAGTTTTACAAATCTTCTATGGAGGCTTGAGCCCTCAAGGCAAAACAAGCTTGGATGCGGGAGCCGGTGGGCCGATCATGAATAAAACCGAAGATCAAGTGATTGAGATCATTGAAGATGTGGTAAGGCACCACATGGATCGGCAAGAAAATGAAAGAGAATCCACAAGCAAGAGTGGGGGGGCGGCTTATTCGGTAGATCACCTCAATGCTATAAACAACTTGACATCCCAAATTACAAATCTTGGAAAGGAGATGTCATCGATCAAAGCTAAGCTTGAGTCCTCCACTTCGCGCCAAGATTTTTCCTCCCAATCTAAGGGGAGAGGTATGAGTTCTAACCCTTCTACTTCTACATCTAATAACATGCCCAGTGGATGCTTATTTTGTGATAATTGTGGGTCTTATGACCATGATACATCTTCTTGTAATTTTGATTCCCAAACCCAACCCCTTAATGATGATGGTAATGAGTATGAAAATGAACATGTCAATGCCTTGTCTTATGATAATAGACCTAGGAATGACAACCAACGATACTTACCACCCAATCAAAGAGGGCAAGGGAATAATTTCAATCAAAGAGGAAATGATTATGATTACCACAACCACAACCAATGGGGTGGTAGAAACCAAAGGGACCAAAATCCCCAAGGTAATTACAACCAACAAAGTGGTTATGGTAACCATAATCATAACAATCAAGGAAACTATGGAAATCAAGGCCAATACCACCAAGGGGGGAGTTCTAATAACCGGAACAATTGGAATAATAATGGTAATAGAGGCTTTAACAACCAAAATGCTAATTCCAATGTGAGAGGTCCTAGAGCACAACAAGACAATTGTTACACTCAACCACCTCCACAAAAGTCTAGCCTAGAAGAGATGATGGAAAGCCAAGCCAAAATGTTCAACACTTTCATGGCCACTAGTGATAAGAAGTTTAATGAAGTAATGACCCATAACAAAATGCTTGAAACACAAATTTCTCAATTGGCTAAAGCTTTAAAAGAGGGAGCTAGTACTTCTAAACTTCCACCCCAAGGACTTGACCCCAAGAACCCGGTGAATGCTATATCAACTAGGAGTGGGAAAGTGTTGGAAGAGAGTGTGCCTAAGGAAAACAATGAGAAAATGAACATGAGTGAGCCTCCCCTTGAGAGTGATTTTGAGCACGAAGAAGAGAAAGCCTCTGAGAATGAAAAAGAAAAAGAGAATGAAAAAGAAAAAGAGAGTGAAAAAGAAACCAAACAATTGCAAAGACTTCCATATCCCCATAAATTTGTGAGACACAAATTAGATGTGCAATTCGGAAAATTCCTTGAAACATTGAAGCAAATTCACCTTTCAATCCCTTTTACCGATGCTATCAAGCAAATGCCTAACTATGCTAGGTTTTTAAAAGATATTTTGAGTGGAAGGAGAAAGTGTGATGTGGTGGAAACGGTGAATCTCACCGAGAATTGTAGTGCTATTATCATGAATAAGATGCCACCAAAGTTAAAAGATCCCGGTAACTTTTCAATCCCTTGTGCAATATATAAAATGCAAATTGATAATGCCTTGTGTGACCTTGGGACTAGTGTTAGCCTTATGCCATATTCGGTATATCAAAGACTTGAGATAGGGGAACTTCTACCCACTAACATTACCTTACAATTGGCCGATCGATCCATTAAATTTCCAAAGGGTAAGGTAGAGGATGTTCCCCTAAGAGTGGGAAAGTTTGTAATTCCGGTAGATTTTGTTGTGTTAGAGATGGATGAAGATGTTAACATTCCAATAATTCTAGGAAGACCTTTTCTTGCTACTTCGGGTGCTTTAATAGATGTTCAAAGTGCTAAAATTTCACTAAAAGTAGGAGATGAGGTGATAGAATTTGATTTGAATGAGAGCATGAAATATCCAAGCTCTAGTCTTGATAATTGCATGATGATTGATACTATTGATTCTATTGTAACTTCTATGCATGAGCACTTGCTCACTACTAACGATGCCCTTGAGAATGTCCTTTTGAACAAGGAAAAGATAGGTGACCAAAGCAAAGAGATGGCATTGTATGAAGAAATGCTTGAAGGAAGTACAGAATCAAGCAATGAGCAAGTGTGCATGGGAATCACAACGCATGATGCATTAGAAGTAGCTACCTCAAGAGAAGGTAAGGGTGTTTCAATGGTAGAGTTGAAACCTCTACCATCACACCTAAGGTATGAGTTTTTGGGCCCCAATTCAACTTTTCCGATTATTGTGAATTCTTCTTTGAACGAGTGCCAAACTCAAATTTTATGTGGTGTTTTGAGAGATCACCAAGGTGCTTTAGGCTATACCATAGATAACCTCAAAGGTATTAGCCCCGCTTTATGTATGCACCACATAACACTTGAGGAGGGTGCTAAGCCTTCCATTGAGAGGCAAAGGAAACTCAATCCTCAAATGGGGGAGGTGGTGAAGAAAGAAATCACCAAACTCCTTGATGCCGGCATCATCTTCCCCATTTCGAGTTCTAGATGGGTTTCCCCCGTTCATGTGGTCCCTAAAAAGGGAGGAATGACCGTGGTTGAAAATGAGAATGGTAATCTCATTTCAACTAGAACGGTGACTGGTTGGAGGATGTGCATAGACTTAGACGTCTAAATGCATCCACCAACAAGGATCATTTTCCTCTCCCTTTTATCGACCAAATGCTTGAAAGACTAACCAAGCACAAGTATTATTGCTTTCTTGATGGTTATTCGGGTTTCTTTCAAATCCTTATAAACCCGGATGACCAAGAGAAAACAACTTTTACTTGTCCCTATGGAACTTTTGCATATAGGAGGATGCCCTTCGGGCTTTGCAACGCACCGGCAACCTTCCAAAGATGCATGATGAGTATTTTTGGGGACATGCTTGAAGCCGAAATGGAAGTTTTCATGGATGATTTCTCGGTAGGGGGCCTTTCGTTCGAGGATTGTTTGTCCAACTTGGGCAAGTGCTTGACAAGATGTGAGAAGGTCAATTTGGTTTTGAATTGGGAAAAATGCCACTTTATGGTGGAAGAGGGAATTGTCCTTGGTCACAAGATTTCAAACAAAGGGATTGAGGTCGACAAGGCCAAAGGTGAAGTGATAGAAAAGCTTCCGTCACCAATCAATGTGAGAGGAGTAAGGTCATTTTTGGGGCATGCCGGGTTCTATAGGAGATTCATCAAGGATTTCTCACAAATTGCTAGACCCCTAAATGCTCTTCTTCAAAAAGATTCCATCTTTATTTTGATGAAGATTGTCTCCAAGCTTTCAACAAATTGAAGGAGGCTTTAATCTCAACTCCAATTGTGCAAGGGCCAAGATGGGATTTGCCATTTGAACTTATGTGCGATGCCAGTGATGTTGCGATTGGAGGAGTATTGGGGCAAAGGGTAGAGAAGAGGCTTCACGTGATTTACTACATGTCTAAGACCTTGAATGAAGCTCAACGGAACTACACCACAACGGAGAAAGAGTTTCTTGTCGTGGTTCATGCTTTTGAGAAGTTTTGGAACTACCTCATTGGTTCCAAAACTATTGTCTACACTGATCATGCGGCTATTAGGTACCTTGTGGCAAAGAAAGAGTCCAAGCCTCGTCTTCTTCGTTGGGTGCTATCACTTCAACAATTCGATGTAGAGATTCGGGACAAAAAGGGGGCCGAAAATGTGGTTGCGGATCATCTATCCCGGTTAGAGAACGTGCAAGATAATGACGATGGGGTCCCAATTTGTGATGAGTTAAAAGATGATGTGCTTTACTTGTTGGCCGAGAAAGATCTTCCTTGGTTTGCGGATTTGGTGAACTATTTGGCTTGTGGGGAGTTTCCTCCAAATGCTTCAAGGAACCAGAAGAAGAAGTTGAAAAGGGAAGCAAGGCATTACATATGGGATGATCTGATCCTTTTCAAAAGAGGAGTAGATGGTTTACTCCGTAGATGTGTGCCAAATGATGAAGTGAAGAGTGTTTTGAAGATGTGCCACTCCGATCCTTGTGGAGGGCACATGGGTGCCAACAAAACAGCCTTGAAAGTACTACAAAGCGGGTTATGGTGGCCTCATATCTTCAAAGATTCATGGGGTTTTGTGAAAACATGTGACTCTTGCCAAAGAACCGGTAATGTTTCGAAGAGAAATGAAATGCCTCAACAACCGATTCTTGAACTTGAGGTGTTTGATGTGTGGGGCATTGATTTCATGGGATCTTTTCCCTCATCTAATGGGAATCAATACATCCTTGTGGCCGTTGATTATGTTTGTAAATGGGTTGAAGCCATTGCCTCCCCAACTAATGACCACAAGGTAGTGATGAAGATGTTTAAAAAGGTGATATTTCCAAGATTTGGGATCCCTAGAGCAGTGGTTAGCGATAATGGTTCTCATTTTATTCATAATGTGTTTCAAAAGATGCTGAGAAAGAATGGGGTCCATCAACGCTTTGGCACGACTTATCACCCACAAACAAGTGGGCAAGCGGAGGTTTCCAATCGCCAAATCAAGGTAATTCTTGAGAAAACAGTGGCTAGGAATAGGAAAGATTGGTCGGACAAGCTAGATGATGCCCTTTGGGCCTATAGAACCGCTTTCAAAACCCCCATCGGCACTACCCCCTACCGGCTTGTATATGGTAAGTCTTGTCACCTTCCGGTTGAACTTGAACACCGTGCTCAATGGGCTATCAAAAAGATCAACTTTGATTTGGCAAGTGCGGGTGAACAAAGGTGGCTAGACTTGCATGAGTTAGAGGAACTACGGATGGATGCTTATGATTGTGCAAGCTTGTACAAAACCCGGTCAAAGGAGTGGCATGACCGGCAAATTGAAAAGAAGACCTTCAATGTTGGAGATAAGGTGTTGCTTTACAATTCAAGGATGAAACTATTTCCCGGAAAACTCATGTCAAGGTGGAGTGGTCCATTCACCGTTAAGGAGGTGTTCCCCCATGGAGCCGTTGAGCTAAATGATTTGGATGGATCGAGGTCATTCAAGGTCAATGGGCATCGCCTCAAGCTTTATTATGAGGATGCTCATGTTGGTTTGATTGAGTCAATGCAATGCAATCTCATCTTTTGAGTGTGTGAAGTACGTCAAGCTAGTGACGTTAAAGAAGCGCTTCCGGGAGGCAACTCGAGTTTCTAACCCACCTCTATTCTATTTGCTTGATGTTTTCTTTTCTTCTTTCACAACTTTGGATTGATGGTTTTGTGTGTATTTGGTTTGTGTTGGTATTCTTGTTTGTCTTGCCTTAAAAAGGAATGCATTTTCCATATACCTTAGGCATGATTGTGTTGTATTTTAGTGTGTCTTGAGGGGAAGTTTTGTGCAAATTTTCAGATAGAGGGATTTAGGGGAGTTCGACCAAACTGCAACAAGGTTCGGCCGAACTTTGCAAAAGTTTGACCGAACCCCCAGAAAGTTCGGCCGCTCCTCCCCTAGAACTCAAAATGGGCTAAAAACTGTCGGATTCTGGAAAATCAGAAAGTTCGACCGAACTTTTCAAAAGTTTGGTCGAACCTAGGCTGGTCCGACAGAACCCCCAGAAAGTTCGGCCGCACCTGTTCTGGAAATCAAATTAAGCTGAATTCTGGCAGTCTCTGGAAAATCCAAAAGTTCGACCGAACTTTTCAAAAGTTTGGTCGAACCTCTGCTGGTCCGACCGAACCTCATAAGGTCCGACCGAACCTTTTTCGTTCTTGCCCAGAAATAAAAGGGTTGAGCCGCTGCTTTCTCACTCTTACTTCATAAATTCGGCTCTCTCTCTCCCTTCTCTTCTCCTTCTCACCCTAATACACCATTGTCTCCCCTCCTTCAACCTCAAATCTCCATAAAAATCACTCCAATCTTTTTCCCTCCTCACTTCATTAGCATCCACTACTCAATTCCTACAATCTCCTCAAATTTTCCCCAATTTCTAGGGTTTGAGTGGTTTGAAACTTCTTGATTTCTAATTACTTCCAATCAATTGTGGTATGGTTATTCTAGCTTTTGCAAGTTCATTTCTTCAATTTCTCTTTGTTTCACCATGTTTTACATGTTCAAGCATGATATGTGGTATAATTGATATTGTTAGTCATGGCTTGTTTGATTTAAGTGGTTATTGGGATTTCCTTGTTGTAATTGGTTGGTTGTTGTTAGTAGAACTTGTTTCATGATGAATATGCATGTATGACTTGGGTTTTCATGATTTCAATTTGTTTGCTTGAATGTGTTAATCTTTCACTAGGTTGTTCATGCTACATTTTGATTGAGAAATTCTTGAGTTGGATGGAATTTTTTGACTATTACTCATTATTCTTGGTTTGATTTCGATGAGTTTTGAGTGGATTTCATGAATTTTAGGGGACGTCATGCCCAATTTCGCCTAGGTTTTCTTAGGATTTGCATTCGATTGCCATAGGATTCTTAGCTCATGCCTTGGTTTATTAGTGTCCATTAATGCCTTGAATTGTATTGTTGCTACCGTCTACATCTATTTCACAACTCATGGCTTTTACTCTCATTGTGCACACTTTTTATCTCGGCAAGCTTCTTGTGTCTCCTTTTGGCTTGAATCTTCCTAATGTTAATTCTTGGCGATTTTTGTAGATTCACAATGCATCTTTTTGGCAAAAGCAAGTCCAAGAGGAAGAGGACGGGTGAATCTTCATCATCCAATTTTCCACCTCCACCCGGCATCCATGATCATGGCATCATCGCTCCAAACAAACACTTTTGGGATGTCTATAAAACCCTCATAGACCGTCCCATACGATCTACAAGGTTCTTCTGCGGGAACACCTTAAGAAAAATTGGCATCATGGATGAAGTAGTCCGGCTCGCACAAAACTTTGGTTGGGGCGAGTTCATTGACCTCCACGCTCACACCTATGAGCGCGTCACATTGGAGTTCCTTGCTTCCCTCCGCAAGGAAGTCATTGAAGAAGATGATGAAGGGAATGAATCTCAAATTATTCTTCACTTTCGTATGTTCAACGAAGACCATTCCCTAACCGAGAGTGAGCTCAATGAGATCTTCCATTGGCAAGCAACCGGGATGCATCGACCTTCCGATATGACCTCAATGTGTCGCATTCCCTATAATGAACAAGAATGGTGGCAGAGCATCTCCACCAAGCCCGTCTTCCGCACTAACACCGCAAAGGTCAACAACATCATCCATATTGCTTTGAGATACTTTGCCCGGCTCCTTCAGTATGCCGTATTCTTCAAGGCAAACCTCGTCTCTATGGTGAAAGATGAGGTAGCTTGCCTTTACTTGGCCGACAATCCTCAGCGTTTGAAGTTCAAATGCTCCACCACTTTTATCTCGAGATTGTTGGACACTCGAGATGGGCGGCTTGGTGATGAGATTCACATGGGGGGCATGATCACCCTCATTGCCCTTTCTTTGAATGGTGGAGCTTACAAGGACCAAATTGATTTGCTCCCCCATGTGCTCCAAAACAAAGAAGAAGAGGTCGTCGGCTACCCTCCTTATGCTCTTTCTATTGTTGCTCTCCGCAACCAACGCTTCATCAACTACACCACCCAGAATCGCAAATTTATCCTCTTGGTTGATAATGGAGAAGAATGGTGTGTCCTCCCGGATCCTCCTCACATTTCGGTAGACCCTTCCAACCCGCTAAGGTGGAAGATTGCGCGAAAATTCATCCCCGATGAATTAAGGAAAAATCAAGTCCGCGGTGCAATCCCTCACCCTCAACCGGTCTACCAAGTGGAGCATCCCTTTTTCCCCCCCTAGAGGGGGAGGTGAGACATCTTCTTCTTCTTCCTCTTCTCCTTTTGATATGAGTGCCCTGCGTAGTACCTCGATGGTATTCGTTTTGATAATCAGGCTTCTATTGAACAATGGGGGTACTACGCAAGGATGAACTATGATAGTCTTGTGCAAGCGGGCGTTCAAACGCCCTATGTTAACTATCCCTACCACCCGCCTCAAGAGGGTCCAGTTCCACATTGGGACCCCTATGACCCTAACATCCCCTCCCCCAACACCTATGCTTATTGGGAAGGTCCTATCGACCCGTCCCAACGTGTTGGTACCCCACCTTACAACCCTTATCGGCCGGGTGGGTGTGACTACGCCTATGATCCGGCAAGTCCATCAACCCCGAATCCTTTGATGGTGGTTGGGGTACACAAGGGTGGCCCTATGAGCACTTTAACCAACCTTTCCATCCATTCATGGATCGCCCGGGGTTTGATTTCATGAACCCTCCTAGGGAACGGGAGGATAGAAACCCCCAATGAGGGTTCTCTCCTTCCCTTTTCCCCCCGGACTTTCATGCCTTTTCCTTTTGCTCGAGACGTGCAAAAGACTAGCGTGGGGGAGGATGTTCCTTTTGGTTAAAGTGTACATAGGAGGGTAGTGTGGTAGGATGGTAGCTTGTGCATATGGAGAACCATCTAGGATAATGAATTTATTGTAGTTAGTGATGATTTTTGGTTGGTAATATTCTTATGATGATGATGTTATGAAGCTTCATTTCATAAAAAAAAAAGAAAAAAAAAATATAAAAAAAATTTGAAAGTTGTCTTTCCCTCTTCTCTCTTGATCCCATAATCCAAATCCCAAAATCCAAATCCCATAATCCAAATTTTGTAGATAGCTTTTTGTCAAACATTTTCTTTTGTCTATAATTTTAGTCTTTTCCTTTTGTTCACTAACTTTTCTTTGTATAGTTGTAGTGTTTCTTTTCTTTTGGCTCACTTTCCTTGTAGCTTGAAAACGGAAGCACAAAATGATGGAATAAGGAGCAACTTAAGCTCCGGAAACCTTGGTGAGATCGCAATTTTGCCTTGTGTTCTATTTCAAGCAGCATTTGGTGAGATCTTTCCCTACTTTCCTTTATTTTTCTTTGTGTGCATAGTTAGTTTAGACTAGAATGGAGTTGATTGTTCGAGGTTGTTTGCATTTGATTCCACGGAATCTGGTGATCGTTGGTATTGATGCCGAACGATCTTTGTTTGTCGATTGGGAATTATATGTTTATTAGCCTCTTATCTCTCTTGTACTCCTTGCATTAAAAAAATAATAAAAAAAAAAAAAAATTCGAAAAATGTGAAAAAAAAAAATAAATAAAAATAAATAAAATGATGAAAAAGATTTTCCTTTTTATTCATGGCAAACCACGAAAGGCTTAGTTGTTTCATTTTCATTTTGAGCATAATAATGTTGACTCGTGTGTTTGAATGCTTTGCTTCTTGAGTGTTATAAGTTTGCATGCTTCGGGATTGCCATTGGTTGACTCTAGGACATGTTCATGCTAAGGTAGTTATTCTAGAACTCGTTAGGCCCATCGAACCCAAATTCACTTGTTTGAGGTAAGAAGGTGTTGCTCTCATTAGGGGATTTGAAGCCCTAGAGATGGTTTTTGTAACCCGATGTGAGCTTTATTGTTCAAGCCTCCAACATTACTTGTATGAGCGGCGTAGGATCCTCACCAAGGCATGCTTAGATCTAGAACTTGGCGTCTGGCTCCCGAGATCGAGACCGAACTAACCTACGAATGACAAAGGCATTCTTCATTCGGTGACTATTTTTGTTTTCTAGTATCAGTTTTTTTTTTTTTTTTTTTATCTTTTGTATTTTTGGGTTGCATTTGCCCTTACCATGTTGAGTTTTCCCCTCCTTGATTATAGCACATTGCAAACCCATGGCCCTTTTGTTTTACTTTCACCCTTAGAATCGTGAAGCTCAAGCCATGAGGGTTTATTGTAGTTTTGATTTGAAATTTGGAAGGGAATGGTTCTACTTGGAAAGTGAAGCAGTGTTTTTGTGAATATGTGTTTAAGAAAAGCAAATGTAAATCCTAGAAAAAGCCTTTGAAGCTTCAAAAAAAAAAAAAAAAAAAAAAAATGACAAACGAAGAGTTGATGAATGAAGATGTAAGAGGCAAGCGAAAGCTCAAAAGTGTTTGGCATTATAGTTCAAGATTGTGGCAACATAGTTTTAAAATTGGTTGAGGATTGATTTTGAAAAAGAGGCTTGATCACCCTTTGCTTCACGGTTAGGCTAAGCACCAATTTCCAAATTTCTCCACACCCTTACCCCCTAGCCAACGTTACAACCCATTCAATGCCCTGTTGACCTAGGTTGGTTGAGTCACTAGTCGGTGGAGGGAGCTGGAACTCAAGCATATGGAGAAGGCATGACTTGGTGAGATGTCGGGTTCCTCTATTTTGCAGTGTTTTATCTTTGTTCAGGCTCCTTCGAGGAGTCACTTGATGCTATCTCCAAGGACGGATTTGAACCTAGATGAGGGAACGCGGTAAGATTGTATGGAATGCGGGGGGAGTGGTGCATGTTTGAGTTCTCTATGCTTAGCATGACTTGTCCTTCATTCAACTTTCGGCATCCCCTTGCATGCTCACTTCTACTACTCAGAAAGTTTGACACTCATTCATGTTTGTTATCTCCAAAAGCTCGATTTGGCTATGATTTGTGTTGGATTTGTTGTTTCTTTTTCCCTTGTTTTTGGTTTGTCTTGAACACAATTTTGTAAGAGTTGTGGGGTATGCTCTTTGGAAACCCTCACGATATCACAACTCGTCCTCATCGGCGACCTTGGGGTTTAAATGGCTTGTTGCTTTTGCTAAAAGCAATTTCGGTTTTTCTTTTGTTCCTTGCATGTTTGAACTACTAATTATTTCTCCCTTGTTCATTTTCCTTTGCTTTGCTCGAGGGCGAGCAAAGCCTTAGCGTGGGGGAGTTTGATGAGTGACATTTATGTCACTCTTAGGGGTAGTATTTAGGTCTTTTTCCTTTTATTTTTCTTAGGTTTTTCCACCTCATTTATCATCTTTTGGCTTCTTTATGTGTTGGTGAAAAGTAATGCTTATTTGCGCTTATTTTGATAATCTTTATGCATTATTTTAATTTGATTTAAAAAGATTTGTTTGAATGTGTTTGACTTTCATTTGATTCAATTAGCGTTGTTTGACTGTGTTTGACTTTCATTTGATTCAATTAGGTTTTTTGAATGCATTAGACTTTCAATGGATTCAATTAGCTTTGTTTGAATGTGTTTGACTTTCAATTGATTCAATTAGCTTTGTGGAATGCATTTGACATTCATTTTATTAAAAATGCTTTGTTTGAATGGATTTGAATTTTATTTGATTTAATTAGCTTTGATTTAATGTGTTTGACTTAAATTTAATTCATAAATCTTGTTTGAATGTGTTTGACTTTCATTTGATTCAATTAGCTTTATTTGAATGTGTTTCTCTTTCGTTGGATTCAATTAGGTTTGTTTGAATGTCTTTGACTTTCAATTGATTCAATTAGCTTTGTTTGAATGTGTTTGGCTTAAATTTGATTCAAAAACCTTTGTTTGAATGTGTTTGACTTTCATTTGATTCAGTTAGCTTTGTTTGAATGTGTTTGACTTTTAATTGATTCAAGTAGCTTTCTTTGAATGTGTTTGGCTTGCATTTCATTCTATTAGCTTTGTTTGAATGTGTTTGACTTTCATTTGATTTAAATAGCTTTGTTTGAATGTGTTTGGCTTAAATTTAAATCATAAAGCTTGTTTGAATGTGTTTGACTTTCATTCGATTCAATTAGCTTTGGTTGAATGTGTTTGACTTTCATTTGATTCAATTAGCTTTGTTGAATGCATTAGACGTTAATTTGATTCGAAAAGCTTTATTTGAATGTGTTTGACTTTCATTGGACTCAATTAGGTTTGTTTGAATGTCTTGAACTTTCATTCGATTCAATTAGCTTAAATAAATGCATTTGACTTTCATTTGATTCAAAAAGCTCTGGTTGAATGTGTTTGACTTTCATTTGATTCAATTAGGTTTGTTTGACTGTGCTTGACTTTCATTTGATTCAAATTGCTTTATTTGAATTTTTTTGAATTTCATTTGATTCAATTAGCTTTGTAGAATGCATTTGTCTTTTATATAATTCAATTAGCAGTGTTGAATGCATTTGGTTTTTATTTGATTTACAAAAGCTTTGTTTGAATGTGTTTGACTTTAATTTGATTCAATTAGCTTTGTTTGAATGTGTTTGACTTTCATTGGATTCAATTAGTTTTGTTTGAATGTGTATGTCTCAAATTTGATTCATAAAGCTTGTTTGAATGTGTTTGACTTTCATTCGATTCAATTAGCTATGTTTGAATATGTTTGACTTTCATTTAATTCAATTAGCTTTGTTGAATGCATTTGACGTTAATTTGATTCACAAAGCTTTGTTTGAATCGGTTTGACTTTCATTGGATTCAATTAGCTTTGTTTGAATGTGTCTGACTTTCATTTGATTTAATTAGCTTTGTTGAACGCATTAGACTTTAATTTGATTTAAAAAGCTTTATTTGAATGTGTTTGACTTTCATTGGATTCAATTAGCTTTGTTTGAATGTGTTTGACTTTCATTTGATTCAATTAGGTTTGTTTAAGTGTGTTTGACTTTCATTGGATTCAATTAGCTTTGTTTGAATATGTTTGACTTTCATTTAATTCAATTAGCTTTGTTGAATGCATTTGACGTTAATTTGATTCACAAAGCTTTGTTTGAATCGGTTTGACTTTCATTGGATTCAATTAGCTTTGTTTGAATGTGTTTGACTTTCATTTGATTCAATTAGCTTTGTTGAACGCATTAGACTTTAATTTGATTTAAAAAGCTTTATTTGAATGTGTTTGACTTTCATTGGATTCAATTAGCTTTGTTTGAATGTGTTTGACTTTCATTTGATTCAATTAGGTTTGTTTGAGTGTGTTTGACTTTCATTGGATTCAATTAGCTTTATTTGAATATGTTTGACTTTTTTTTTGGTAAATAGGGAATATTATTACCAAAAGGAAGCTGCAAAGCAGCAGACAGAAATACAAGGGCCAGAAGACCAAAACTCCAAAACACCAAGAGCCCCAACGGGCACACAAACACCAGCCTAGGACCAAGACCCAAAGGCCACCTTCAAGGAAGGGTTCCAAAGGGCCCGGGACCAAAACCCGGCTCTTCTGAACTCAAAGGAAAAGAGCTAGCCTCTAGGAGGGAAACCCCAAACCAAAGGAACAGGACAACGACAAACCAAACAAAAACACGAAAAAACAGGGACAAATGCACAACAGCATGGGAACAGCATCCCAAGAACAGCAGCTCAAGAGAAACCAGAGACAGCACCTAGAAACAACACCAGCACCCAAAAAAAACATCAAACAGCAGGCCAGTAGTGACAGAAACAGCAAATAGAGCAACACGGATCTTAGCCAAGCAAGCCAGCTACATCAGTCGATCTCAAGAGCAGCACCCTGGGACTTGGCAGCATCCCAGTAGCACCTGGGCAGCATACCATAACTAGCACCAGAAGATAACAGCCAACGAAACCAGATCCTAACCAGAAAGACAGAACCTGCAACAACCAACTGGTCAGAACAGCAACAAGCCTGCACAGCAACACTGCACAGAACCACCACAGCAGAAGCAAAAATCAGGAAATGAGCTTAATTCTTTCAGGTTCCTGGGATCTGCAGGCAACTCTAAAAATTATGTTACGAGTGACAGTCTCAGCAGGATCACAGGCACCATTGTGCATGACATTATTACGTTGTAGCCAAATAGCATAGACAGTCTCAGTAAAGAGCATGAGAAGCAATTTACTAATAGTGTTAGGCTTCCTAGCATGTTTAACAATCCAATTGAGCTCCTGAGTAAACCCTGTAGCAGGCCTACAACATTTCATAAGGTGCAAGAGTTTCTCCCAAATTCTAGAAGAGTAACTACAAGAAAAGAAAAGGTGTTGGACAGATTCATTATCTTGCAAACACAGAAAACAGATGGGATCACAACTAGGATTCCAGCTGAGAATTCGATCTTTAGTTAGTAATCTGTTCCAAGTAGCTAACCAAAGAATAAAAATACTTCTGGGAGTGGCATGATTATTACAAATGATTCTTTTCCAAGGCACCTTCACACCCTGATGTCTGATTTTATTATAAATCAACTTAATCTGGACTTTACTGTTCTTTAACACAGGGTTCCAGCCACCAAGATCATCAATGAGAGTTCTACATTTCATGATTTTCTTCAGGTTCCAAGAACATTTGTTAGGGATCCTAGCATGCCAAAAATCAGCAGCCTTGAAGTAATAGATATGGACCCATCTAACCCACATGGAATCAACTTTATGAGTGATATCCCAAAGATTTTTGCAAATAGCAGCTATGTTCCAATTATGAAGAGCAATAAGGTTCCAGCCCCCACAAGACCTAGGGAGACACACTGTTTTCCAGGCAACCAGAGCTTTCTTCGAGGGATTGGAGGTCCCAGTCCATAAGAAAGCCTTAAATCTACTCTCAATTTCATTAATAATTTTCTTGGGGAGAACAAAAATCTGAGCCCAATAAGTTTGCACCCCAAAGAGGACGCTTCTAATTAGTTGAAGCCTACCAGCATATGAAAGGAATCTGGTAACCCAACCCTCAATCCTACTAGTGATTTTCTCGACAAGGGGCTTGCATTGGTGAATGGTGAGTTTTTTTGAAGAGAGCGGGACCCCCAAATATTTAAAAGGCAAAGAGCCTGCAGTCATGCCTAAGATAAGGAGAGCATCTTGCTCATTATCAGAGATGCCACCAAAATAAACTTCACTCTTATTGAGATTAGCCTCCAAACCAGAAGCTAAAGAGAACTTAGTGAAGGCGTTAAACAGGAGCATGACAGAGAGCTCATCAGCTCTAGCAAACATTAGCAAGTCATCGGCAAACATAAGATGGGTCAAAGAGAGCTTAGCACATCTAGGATGAAAGTTGAAATCCGGGTTGCCATTTAACTCCTTCAAACATCGAGACAGGTATTCCATACCAAGAGCAAAAAGAAAAGGGGACATAGGATCCCCCTGCCTTAATCCTTTCTTAGCCTTGAAAGGAAGAGTGGGAGAGCCATTAATAAGAATAGAAAAGGAGACAGAATTGAGGCAGCCCATAATCCACCCCACAAAAACCGAAGGAAAACCCAATTCACCCAAGACTGTTTTTAAAAAACTCCACTCAATAGAATCATACGCTTTCTTTAGGTCAACCTTGATCATACACCTAGGAGAAAGGAACTTATGATTATAACCTTTGATCAACTCGGTGGCAAGCAAAATATTATCACCTATATGTTTTCCCGGGATAAACCCAGCTTGAGCATCACTAACAACCTCCATAACCACTTTAGCAAGCCTAGAAGTGAGGATCTTAGAGACGATCTTATATAAAACAGTGCAACAGGCAATAGGTCTGAAATCCTTCACATGCGAAGGGTTCCGAACCTCAGGAATCAGAGTGAGAGTAGTTCGGTTCCAATGAGTATTCATTATCCCAGAATTGAAAAAGTCATGGACAGCCTCATAGACATCCAGCCTGATAAAATCCCAAGTGTACTTGAAAAATTTAGCATTGTAACCATCTAACCCAGGCGCTTTATCATCACCAATGCCTTTTATGGCCATATCAACCTCCTCATTAGTGACAGGAGCAATAAGCAAGGCTCTAGCATTCAAGGAAAGTTGACTGCCAGCTCTCATAGTGATTAAATCAACAGCACATAGAGAAGGGGCAGAAGATCCCATCAACTTTTTATATAAAGAAACAATCTCATTTTCAACATCAACAGGCTTCTTAAGCAAAACATTGTGATAATTCATAATTGAATCAATTCGGTTCCTAGCCTGCCTGTGCTTCATCACAGAGAAGAAAAATTTAGTATTGGAATCACCTTTAGCCATCCAATCAATCCTTGATTTCTGTTTAAAAATACTTTCCTGGATAGATCTCCAATATCTAAGATTATCAATAGCAGCATTTTCTTGCTCCACCAGAACAGGAGAAGCAGGATTAACAGCAAGATGATTCTGGACATCAATAAGCCTAGAATAACATTCAGCAATTCTTTGATCTATATTACTGAAGGAACTGCAATTAAGGTTTTTAAGCGGACCTTTAAGGCTCTTTAGTTTATGCCACACTCTGTCCATGGGATTACCAGGCACCCCTCTACTCCACACTTCTTGAACAATACTGTTAAAATCATGATGCATGATAAGACAGTTAAGAAATTTAAAGGGCGTACCTTTACCAGTTAAGAGCAGTACCAACCTCATATAAAAGGGGGGAATGATCAGAAAGAGACGGAGGCAGGTAATGGGCTTGAACATTCGGGTACATAGAAAGCCAATCGAGATTAACCAAACCCCTATCAATACGAGTAAGGGTACGAGGGCCACTTAGAGCTTTATTTGACCAAGAGAAATGGGCCCCAATACTCTTGATCTCAAAAAAATGCATAAAGTCGACAAAATCCCTAAAATCCCGAGTTTCATAATCAGTGACAGGAGCACCATTTAATCTGTCATCATGATGAAGAATAGAGTTAAAATCGCCAGTGCAAAGCCAGGGCATGCCATTAGAGTTGAGGGACTTAATTCCATCCAACATACATTTCCTGTCATGAATACAGTGCATGCCATAGACAAAGGTGACAGCAAAAGAGCTGCTATGATCAGAAGTTGAAATATAGCAGTGCATAAACTGAGCATGGATAGCAAGAACATCAATATGAACCTTATCAACCTTCCACCCTATCCAGATTCTGCCTTTGTCAGAAGCATCATAATTACAGATCCAAGTCAAACCAAAACCAATTTTTCTTTGTAGAATAGCACATTTCTGTTTCTTAACTTTAGTTTCCAACAAGCAAACCACATCGGCCTTAGACCTACTAAGCAACTGATTCACATCAGCTACTTTTGAGGGGTCATTAAGACCCCTCACATTCCACACTGTGACAATCATTGGTCTGGAGGGGGCCCACCCCCGCCTTGGGTAATATCAGCAGTCAACTCATTAGGAAGGGCTGCAAACTGATTCCGAGTATGAACTTGATGGCCATCAGAAACCTCAGCAGAAGTAGTCACACCACCTCTTTTCTTCACAGTCTGCCACTCAGCAGTAGGAGCAGGAGCCTTACCTTGTTCTTTAGCCTTCTGTATCCAGACTTTCTTCTGAGGGATACCAGAACTAGGTTGCTTCAGATCAGGGCATACATGACCAACCTTATTGCACTTAGAATAAAAACGGGGGGTCCATTCATATATCACCTTCAATTCCACTAAATTTCCTGTAGGACTTTCCACCCACACAGATTTAGCTAAAGGTTTTGTAATATCTATCTCAACAAGCAATCTGGCAAAGGACACTCTTAACTGTCTTGATGTGCACTCATCAGCACATATCGGGACACCAAGGGTGCTACCAATTCGACTTAGAGTTTCAGCACCCCAGCAATTCAAGGGAAGATTAGGTAGTTTAACCCAGAGTGGAACAAGACGCAAAATCTCAGCGCTGAAATCAAACTTATCAGACCAGGGCTTAACAATAGCAGGCTTCCCAAAGAACATATGAGGACCTTCGCACATAACCGAGTTCAGGTTGTCTAAGGAACGCAAATTGATTATGAAGTATCCCTCATCATGCCAAAAAACATCAGGATTGTTATCAATTTTCCAGACATTAACAATAAATCTCTTGACAGCAGCAATAGTAGGATAGTAACCCACAACATATAAAACTATAGCATGACTCCACTTTCTATTACCTTCTTCAATTTCAGCACTAGGTAGGATAGCAATTGACTTACCATTTTTGATTTGCGGAGGCACAAATGATAGGGTAAACCCTTTTGCCGTCAATTTTCCACTAAAATCACGATTAGCAGACTGATCTTTGGTAATATCTTCAGACTCATACTCAGAATTGGCAGGAAATTGAGGCACCGAGTCATTAATTGGGACAGCAGAGGAACTTGAAGCTTGGACAGGCATTGGAATAGTGATCGAAGAAGAAACTGTTCCATTGATTTTAGGGCCAATAGAACCAAAATTAAGGGCTAACATCTCAGCATCCCTTCTCGAGATCATCCCCGCCGCAGGGTGAACTAAACCAGGGGCAGGGGTGACAAGCTCATCACCTTCATCAAACACCTCAAGTACAGAAGAAACTCCAACAGAGGGAGGAACAAACAAAGACTCAACTAATTCATTTGAAACTTTGGAAGGCGCTGGGGTGGATTGCTTCTTTTTCCTTGCCATAGAGATCAGATTAGGGAAAAAAACCAACAAAATCAGTTCACCATGGAAGGGATTGAAGCTTTCTCTCTCTAGGGTTTCAAAAAGCTCAATGCAAATGTAAAGTATGTGTGAATAAAAATGTGTTTGACTTTCATTTGATTCAATTAGCTTTGTAGAACGCATTTGACTTTTATTTGATTCATTTAGCTTTGTGGAATGCATTTGACATTCATTTTATTCAAAAAGCTTTGTTTGAATGTGTTTGACTTTCATTTGATTTAATTAGCTTAGTTTGAATGTGTTTGGCTTAAATTTGATTCATAAAGCTTGTTTGAATGTGGTTGACTTGCATTTCATTCTATTAGCTTTGTTTGAATGCGTTTGACTTTCATTTGATTTAAATAGCTTTGTTTGAATGTGTTTGGCTTAAATTTAAATCATAAAGCTTGTTTGAATGTGTTTGACTTTCATTCGATTCAATAAGCTTTGGTTGAATGTGTTTGACTTTCATTTGATTCAATTAGCTTTGTTGAATGCATTAGACGTTAATTTGATTCAAAAAGCTTTATTTGAATGTGTTTGACTTTCATTGGACTCAATTAGGTTTGTTTGAATGTCTTTAACTTTCATTCGATTCAATTAGCTTAAATAAATGCATTTGACTTTCATTTGATTCAAAAAGCTCTGGTTGAATGTGTTTGACTTTCATTTGATTCAATTAGGTTTGTTTGACTGTGCTTGACTTTCATTTGATTCAAATTGCTTTATTTGAATTTTTTTGAATTTCATTTGATTCAATTAGCTTTGTAGAATGCATTTGTCTTTTATATAATTCAATTAGCATTGTTGAATGCATTTGGTTTTTATTTGATTTACAAAAGCTTTGTTTGAATGTGTTTGACTTTAATTTGATTCAATTAGCTTTGTTTGAATGTGTTTGACTTTCATTGGATTCAATTAGTTTTGTTTGAATGTGTTTGTCTCAAATTTGATTCATAAAGCTTGTTTGAATGTAATTGACTTTCATTTGATTCAATTAGCTTTGTTTGAATATGTTTGACTTTCATTTAATTCAATTAGCTTTGTTGAATGCATTTGACGTTAATTTGACTCACAAAGCTTTGTTTGAATCGGTTTGACTTTCATTGGATTCAATTAGCTTTGTTTGAATGTGTCTGACTTTCATTTGATTCAATTAGCTTTGTTGAACGCATTAGACTTTAATTTGATTAAAAAAACTTTATTTGAATGTGTTTGACTTTCATTGGATTCAATTAGCTTTGTTTGAATGTGTTTGACTTTCATTAGATTCAATTAGGTTTGTTTAAGTGTGTTTGACTTTCATTGGATTCAATTAGCTTTGTTTGAATATGTTTGACTTTCATTTAATTCAATTAGCTTTGTTGAATGCATTTGACGTTAATTTGATTCACAAAGCTTTGTTTGAATCGGTTTGACTTTCATTGGATTCAATTAGCTTTGTTTGAATGTGTTTGACTTTCATTTGATTCAATTAGCTTTGTTGAACGCATTAGACTTTAATTTGATTTAAAAAGCTTTCTTTGAATGTGTTTGACTTTCATTGGATTCCATTAGCTTTGTTTGAATGTGTTTGACTTTCATTTGATTCAATTAGGTTTGTTTGAGTGTGTTTGACTTTCATTGGATTCAATTAGCTTTATTTGAATGTGTTTGACTTTCATTTGATTCAATTAGCTTTGTAGAACGCATTTGACTTTCATTTGATTCATTTAGCTTTGTGGAATGCATTTGACATTCATTTTATTCAAAAAGCTTTGTTTGAATGTGTTTGACTTTCATTAGATTTAATTAGCTTAGTTTGAATGTGTTTGGCTTAAATTTGATTCATAAAGCTTGTTTGAATGTGTTTGACTTGCATTTCATTCTATTAGCTTTGTTTGAATGTGTTTGACTTTCATTTGATTTAAATAGCTTTGTTTGAATGTGTTTGCCTTAAAATTAAATCATAAAGCTTGTTTGAATGTGTTTGACTTTCATTCGATTCAATTAGCTTTGGTTGAATGTGTTTGACTTTCATTTGATTCAATTAGCTTTGTTGAATGCATTAGACGTTAATTTGATTCGAAAAGCTGTATTTGAATGTGTTTGACTTTCATTGGACTCAATTAGGTTTGTTTGAATGTCTTTAACTTTCATTCGATTCAATTAGCTTAAATAAATGCATTTGACTTTCATTTGATTCAAAAAGCTCTGGTTGAATGTGTTTGACTTTCATTTGATTCAATTAGGTTTGTTTGACTGTGCTTCACTTTCATTTGCATTGGATTCAATTAGTTTTGTTTGAATATGTTTGACTTAAATTTTATGCAAAAAGCTTTGTTTGAATGTGTTGAACTATAATTTGATTCAATTAGCTTTGTTTGAATGTGTTTGACTTTCATTTGATTCAATAAGCTTTGTAGAATGCATTTGAATTTCTTTTGATTCAATTAGCTTTGTTGAATGCATTAGACGTTAATTTGATTCAAAAAGCTTTATTTGAATGTGTTTGACTTTCATTGGAGTCAATTAGGTTTGTTTGAATGTCTTTAACTTTCATTCGATTCAATTAGCTTAAATAAATGCATTTGACTTTCATTTTATTCAAAAAGCTCTGGTTGAATATGTTTGACTTTCATTTGATTCAATTGGCTTTGTTTGAATGTGCTTGACTTTCATTTGATTGAAATTGCTTTATTTGAATGTTTTTGAATTTCATTTGATTCAATTAGCTTTGTAGAATGCATTTGTCTTTTATATGATTCAATTAGCATTGTTGAATTCATTTAGTTTTTATTTGATTTACAAAAGCTTTGTTTAAATGTGTTTGACTTTCATTTGATTCAATTAGCTTTGTATGAATGTGTTTGACTTTCATTTGATTCAATTAGCTTTGTTGAATGCATTAGACTTTAATGTGATTTAAAAAGCTTTATTTGAATGTGTTTGATTTTCATTGGATTCAATTAGCTTTGTTTGAATGTGTTTCACTTTTAATTGATTCAATTAGCTTTGTAGAATGCATTTGACAGTCATTTTATTCAAAAAGCTTTGTTTAAATGTGTTTGAATTTCATTTGATTTAATTAGCTTTGTTTGAATGTGTTTGGCTTAAATTTGATTCAAAAACCTTTGTTTGAATGTGTTTGGCTTAAATTTGATTCATAAAGCTTGTTTGAATGTGTTTGACTTTCAATTGATTCAATTAGCTTTGTAAAATGCATTTGACATTCATTTTATTCAAAAAGCTTTGTTTGAATGTGTTTGACTTTCATTTGATTTAATTAGCTTTGTTCGAATGTGTTTGGCAAAAATTTGATTCATAAAGCTTGTTTGAATGTGTTTGACTTTCATTTGATTCATAAAGCTTGTTTGAATGTGTTTGACTTTCATTTGATTTAATTAGCTTCGTTTGAATGTGTAAAAATCAAAAAGCATTGTTTGAAATTGTTTGACTTTCATTTGATTCATGTATCTTTGTAGAATTTGTTTGAATTTCATTTGATTCAATTACCTTTGTTGAATGCACTAGACTTTCATTGGATTCAATTAGCTATTTTTTAATGTTTTTGACTTTCATTTGATTCAGTAAACTTTGTAGAACACATTTGACTTTCAATTGATTTAATTAGCTTTCTTGAATGCATTTGACTTTCAATTGATTCATTTAGATTTGTTGAATGCATTTGACATTCATTTTATTCAAAAAGCTTTGTTTAAATGTGTTGACTTTCATTTGATTTAATTAGCTTTGTTTGAATGTGTTTGAATTAAATTTGATTGAAAAAGCTTTGTTTGAATGTGTTTGACTTGCATTTGATTCAATTAGGTTTTTTTGAATGTGTTTGACTTTCATTTGATTCAATTAGCTTTGTAGAACGCATTTGACTTTCATTTGATAAAATTATCTTTGTTGAATGCATAAGACTTTAATTTGATTCAAAAAGCTTTATTTGAATGTGTTTGACTTTCATTAGTTTCAATTAGCTTTGTAGAATACATTTGACTTTCATTTGATTCAATTAGCCTTGTTGAATGCATTTGACTTTAATTTGATTCAAAAAGCTTTGTTTGAATGTGTTTGACTTTTATTTGATTTAATTAGCTTCGTTTGAATGTGTTTGACTTTAATTTGAATCAAAAAGCAATGTTTGAAATTGTTTGACTTTCATTTGATTCATGTAGCTTTGTAGAATTTGTTTGAATTTCATTTGATTCTATTAGCTTTGTTGAATGCATTAGACTTTAATTTGATTTAAAAAGATTTGTTTGAATGTGTTTGACTTTCATTTGATTTAATTAGCGTTGTTTGACTGTGTTTGACTTTCATTTGATTCAATTAGGTTTGTTGAATGCATTAGACTTTCAATGGATTCAATTAGCTTTGTTTGAATGTGTTTGACTTTCAATTGATTCAATTAGCTTTGTAGAATGCATTTGACATTCATTTTATTAAAAATGCTTTGTTTGAATGGATTTGATTTTCATTTGATTTAATTAGCTTTGTTTGAATGTGTTTGACTTAAATTTAATTCATAAATCTTGTTTGAATGTGTTTGACTTTCATTTGATTCAATTAGCTTTATTTGAATGTGTTTCGCTTTCATTGGGTTCAATTAGGTTTGTTTGAATGTCTTTGACTTTCAATTGATTCAATTAGCTTTGCTTGAATGTGTTTGGCTTAAATTTGATTCAAAAACCTTTGTTTGAATGTGTTTGACTTTCATTTGATTCAGTTAGCTTTGTTTGAATGTGTTTGACTTTCAATTGATTCAATTGGCTTTGTTTGAATGTGTTTGGCTTAAATTTGATTCATAAAGCTTGTTTGAATGCATTTGACTTTCATTTGATTCAATTAGCTTTGTTGAATGCAATTGACGTTAATTTGATTCACAAAGCTTTATATAAATGTGTTTGATTTTCATTAGATTAAATTAGCTTCGTAGAATGCATTTGACTGTAATTTTATTCAATTAGCTTTGTTGAATGCATTTGACTTTAATTTGATTCAAAAAGCTTTGTTTGAATGTGTTTGACTTTCATTTGATTCAATTAGCTTTGTTTGAATGCGTTTGACTTTCATTTGATTCAATTACCTTTGTTGAATGCATTAGACTTTCATTGGATTCAATTAGCTTTTTTTTAATGTGTTTGACTTTCATTTGATTCAATAAACTTTGTAGAACGCATTTGACTTTCAATTGATTTAATTAGCTTTCTTGAATGCATTTGACTTTCAATTGATTCATTTAGATTTGTTAAATGCATTAGACATTCATTTTATTGAAAAAGCTTTGTTTAAATGTGTTGACTTTCATTTGATTTAATTAGCTTTGTTTGAATTTGTTTGAGTTAAATTTGATTGAAAAAGCTTTGTTTGAATGTGTTTGACTTGCATTTGATTCAATTAGCTTTTTTTGAATGTGTTTGACTTTCATTTGATTCAATTAGCTTTGTAGAACGCATTTGACTTTCATTTGATAAAATTAGCTTTGTTGAATGCATAAGACTTTAATTTGATTTAAAAAGCTTTATTTCAATGTGTTTGACTTTCATTAGTTTCAATTAGCTTTGTAGAATACATTTGACTTTCATTTGATTCAATTAGCTTTGTTGAATGCATTTGACTTCAATTTGATTCAAAAAGCTTTATTTGAATGTGTTTGACTTTCATTTGATTTAATTAGCTTCGTTTGAATGTGTTTGACTTTAATTTGAATCTAAAAGCATTGTTTGAAATTGTTTGACTTTCATTTGATTCATGTAGCTTTGTAGAATTTGTTTGAATTTCATTTGATTCTATTAGCTTTGTTGAATGCATTAGACTTTAATTTGATTTAAAAAGATTTGTTTGCATGTGTTTGAATTTCATTTGATTCAATTAGCTTTGTTTGACTGTGTTTGACTTTCATTTGATTTAATTAGGTTTGTTGAATGCATTAGACTTTCAATGGATTCAATTAGCTTTGTTTGAATGTGTTTGACTTTCAATTGATTTAATTAGCTTTGTAGAATGCATTTGACATTCATTTTATTCAAAATGCTTTGTTTGAATGGATTTGATTTTCATTTGATTTAATTAGCTTTGTTTGAATGTGTTTGACTTAAATTTAATTCATAAATCTTGTTTGAATGTGTTTGACTTTCATTTGATTCAATTAGCTTTGTAAAATTTGTTTGACTTTCATTTGATTCAATTAGCTTTGTTGAATGCATTAGACTTTAATTTGATTCAAAAAGCTTTATTTCAATGTGTTTAACTTTCATTAGTTTCAATTAGCTTTGTAGAATACATTTGACTTTCATTTGATTCAATTAGCTTTGTTGAATGCATTTGACTTTAATTTGATTCAAAACGCTTTGTTTGAATGTGTTTGACTTTCATTTGATTTAATTAGCTTCGTTTGAATGTGTTTGACTTTAATTTGAATCAAAAAGCATTGTTTGAAATTGTTTGACTTTCATTTGATTCATGTATCTTTGTAGAATTTGTTTGAATTTCATTTGATTCAATTACCTTTGTTGAATGCATTAGACTTTCATTGGATTCAATTAGCTTTTTTTTAATGTTTTTGACTTTCATTTGATTCAATAAAGTTTGTAGAACACATTTGACTTTCAATTGATTTAATTAGCTTTCTTGAATGCATTTGACTTTCAATTGATTCATTTAGATTTGTTGAATGCATTAGACATTCATTTTATTCAAAAAGCTTTGTTTAAATGTGTTGACTTTCATTTGATTTATTTAGCTTTGTTTGAATGTGTTTGAATTAAATTTGATTGAAAAATCTTTGTTTGAATGTGTTTGACTTGCATTTGATTCAATTAGGTATTTTTGAATGTGTTTGACTTTCATTTGATTCAATTAGCTTTGTAGAACGCATTTGACTTTCATTTGATAAAATTAGCTTTGTTGAATGCATAAGACTTTAATTTGATTCAAAAAGCTTTATTTGAATGTGTTTGACTTTCATTAGTTTGAATTAACTTTGTAGAATACATTTGACTTTTTTTTTGGTAAATAGAATTTTATTACCAAAGAAGCTGAAAACAGCAGAAAAAAAGGGAACAAACACAAAAGCCAAGAAAGACAACAAAGCCTAAAGGGCAACACAAACTGGCCAAGGCCTTGAACAGTCAGCCCACCTTCTAGGAAGGGTTTCTGAAGTCCAAAAACCAAACACAGCCCATCTGAACTCAGAGACCCAAAGCTACCCTCTAGGAGGATCACTAAGGACCAAAGGCACAGGACAAAAGACCAGAAAACAGGCTAAACAAACCAGCACAAAGCTAAACAACATAAACAACCAGAAACAAGACAAAACCAGAACAGCAACAAGCAACTACCAACACTAAGTAGGCACATAGATCAAAGCCTGTCTATCAGCCTCATTACACCTGCAGGAAACCCTGTAAACCACTGCCCTGAAAACAGTTTCAGCAGACTCACAATTGCCATTGAACATGGTGTTGTTCCTCTGTATCCAAATGCTGTAAACAGTCTCAGCCAGGAACATCAGATGAAGCCTAGCATTTGACTTTGATCGTCTACCTCTCTTCATAGCCCAGTCCATTTCCTGATCAAAACCTTGAACAGCCTTGTGACATTTGAGAAGTTGCAGAACCTTCTCCCAGATTCTCTTAGAATAGTTACAAAGAAAGAAAAGATGGTGATGAGTTTCATTTTCCTGTAAACACAGTAAACACACAGGGTCACAAGTAGGATTCCATTTGAGAACTCTATCTTTAGTAAGCAACCTGTTCCAAAGAGCCAGCCAAAGGATGAAGATACTTCTTGGAGAAGCACTATTATTACAAGTAAGTCTTTTCCAAGGGACCTTTGAAGCCTGTAATCTGAGTTTTTTATAGATCAGTTTAATTTGAACCTTGTTAGTAGTCATTACAATATCCCATCCACCAATATCATCAATCAGCCCCCTGTACTTCATAATTTTCCTAAGCACCCAAGAACTTTTCTTAGGAATATCAGCCTCCCAGAAACTGACTGACCTGAAATAGTAAATGTGAACCCACTTAACCCAGAGGGAATCAGTTTTGTGGGCTATATCCCATAAAATCTTACAAATAGCAGATATATTCCAATCATGAAGAGAAATAATGTTCCAGCCTCCACATGATTTAGGCAAACAAACAGTGCTCCAAGCAATAAGAGCTTTCTTAGAGGGATTGGCATTACCAGTCCACAAGAAAGCTTTAAATCTAGATTCAATCTCCTTCATAATCTTCTTAGGTAATATAAAAATTTGAGCCCAATATGTTTGAATTCCAAAAAGAACACTCTTAATGAGCTGTAAACGACCAGCATAAGAGAGAAACTTTGAAGCCCACCCTTCAATTCTGCTAGTAATCCTGTTAACCAGGGGTTTGCATTGCTGAATAGTTAAATATACATTTGACTTTCATTTGATTCAATTAGCTTTGTTGAATGCATTTGACTTTAATTTGATTCAAAAAGCTTTGTTTGAATGTGTTTGACTTTCATTTGATTTAATTAGCTTCGTTTGAATGTGTTTGACTTTAATTTGAATCAAAAAGCAATGTTTGAAATTGTTTGACTTTCATTTGATTCATGTAGCTTTGTAGAATTTGTTTGAATTTCATTTGATTCAATTAGCGTTGTTTGACTGTGTTTGACTTTCATTTGATTCAATTAGGTTTGTTGAATGCATTAGACTTTCAATGGATTCAATTAGCTTTGTTTGAATGTGTTTGACTTTCAATTGATTCATTTAGCTTTGTAGAATGCAATTGACATTCATTTTATTCACAATGCTTTGTTTGAATGGATATGATTTTCATTTGATTTAATTAGCTTTGTTTGAATGTGTTTGACTTAAATTTAATTCATAAATCTTGTTTGAATGTGTTTGACTTTCATTTGATTCAATTACCTTTATTTGAATGTGTTTCGCTTTCATTGGATTCAATTAGGTTTGTTTGAATGTCTTTGACTTTCAATTAATTCAATTAGCTTTGTTTGAATGTGTTTGGCTTAAATTTGATTCAAAAACCTTTGTTTGAATGTGTTTGACTTTCATTTGATTCAGTTAGCTTTGTAGAACGCATTTGACTTTCATTTGATAAAATTAGCTTTGTTGAATGCATAAGACTTTAATTTGATTCAAAAAGCTTTATTTGAATGTGTTTGACTTTCATTAGTTTCAATTAACTTTGTAGAATACATTTGACTTTCATTTGATTCAATTAGCTTTGTTGAATGCATTTGACTTTAATTTGATTCAAAAAGCTTTGTTTGAATGTGTTTGACTTTCATTTGATTTAATTAGATTCGTTTGAATGTGTTTGACTTTAATTTGAATCAAAAAGCAATGTTTGAAATTGTTTGACTTTCATTTGATTCATGTAGCTTTGTAGAATTTGTTTGAATTTCATTTGATTCTATTAGCTTTGTTGAATGCATTAGACTTTAATTTGATTTAAAAAGATTTGTTTGAATGTGTTTGACTTTCATTTGATTCAATTAGCGTTGTTTGACTGTGTTTGACTTTCATTTGATTCAATTAGGTTTGTTGAATGCATTAGACTTTCAATGGATTCAATTAGCTTTGTTTGAATGTGTTTGACTTTCAATTGATTCATTTAGCTTTGTAGAATGCATTTGATATTCATTTTATTCAAAATGCTTTGTTTGAATGGATTTGATTTTCATTTGATTTAATTAGCTTTGTTTGAATGTGTTTGACTTAAATTTAATTCATAAATCTTGTTTGAATGTGTTTGACTTTCATTTGATTCAATTACCTTTATTTGAATGTGTTTCGCTTTCATTGGATTCAATTAGGTTTGTTTGAATGTCTTTGACTTTCAATTGATTCAATTAGCTTTGTTTGAATGTGTTTGGCTTAAATTTGATTCAAAAACCTTTGTTTGAATGTGTTTGACTTTCATTTGATTCAGTTAGCTTTGTTTGAATGTGTTTGACTTTCAAATGATTCAATTAGCTTTGTTTGAATGTGTTTGGCTTAAATTTGATTCACAAAGCTTGTTTGATGCATTTGACTTTCATTTGATTCAATTAGATTTGTTGAATGCAATTGACGTTAATTTGATTCACAAAGCTTTATATAAATGTGTTTGATTTTCATTAGTTTCAATTAGCTTCGTAGAATGCATTTGACTGTAATTTTATTCAATTAGCTTTGTTGAATGCATTTGACTTTAATTTGATTCAAAAAGCTTTGTTTGAATGTGTTTGACTTTCATTTGATTCAATTAGCTTTGTTTGAATGCGTTTGACTTTCATTTGATTCAATTACCTTTGTTGAATGCATTAGACTTTCATTGGATTCAATTAGCTTTTTTTTAATGTGTTTGACTTTCATTTGATTCAATAAACTTTGTAGAACGCATTTGACTTTAATTGATTTAATTAGCTTTCTTGAATGCATTTGGCTTTCAATTGATTCATTTAGATTTGTTGAATGCATTAGACATTCATTTTATTGAAAAAGCTTTGTTTCAATGTGTTGACTTTCATTTGATTTAATTAGCTTTGTTTGAATTAAATTTGATTGAAAAAGCTTTGTTTGAATGTGTTTGACTTGCATTTGATTCAATTAGCTTTTTTTGAATGTGTTTGACTTTCATTTGATTCAATTAGCTTTGTAGAACGCATTTGACTTTCATTTGATAAAATTAGCTTTGTTGAATGCATAAGACTTTAATTTGATTCAAAAAGCTTTATTTGAATGTGTTTGACTTTCATTAGTTTCAATTAACTTTGTAGAATACATTTGACTTTCATTTGATTCAATTAGCTTTGTTGAATGCATTTGACTTTAATTTGATTCAAAAAGCTTTGTTTGAATGTGTTTGACTTTCATTTGATTTAATTAGATTCGTTTGAATGTGTTTGACTTTAATTTGAATCAAAAAGCAATGTTTGAAATTGTTTGACTTTCATTTGATTCATGTAGCTTTGTAGAATTTGTTTGAATTTCATTTGATTCTATTAGCTTTGTTGAATGCATTAGACTTTAATTTGATTTAAAAAGATTTGTTTGAATGTGTTTGACTTTCATTTGATTCAATTAGCGTTGTTTGACTGTGTTTGACTTTCATTTGATTCAATTAGGTTTGTTGAATGCATTAGACTTTCAATGGATTCAATTAGCTTTGTTTGAATGTGTTTGACTTTCAATTGATTCATTTAGCTTTGTAGAATGCATTTGATATTCATTTTATTCAAAATGCTTTGTTTGAATGGATTTGATTTTCATTTGATTTAATTAGCTTTGTTTGAATGTGTTTGACTTAAATTTAATTCATAAATCTTGTTTGAATGTGTTTGACTTTCATTTGATTCAATTACCTTTATTTGAATGTGTTTCGCTTTCATTGGATTCAATTAGGTTTGTTTGAATGTCTTTGACTTTCAATTGATTCAATTAGCTTTGTTTGAATGTGTTTGGCTTAAATTTGATTCAAAAACCTTTGTTTGAATGTGTTTGACTTTCATTTGATTCAGTTAGCTTTGTTTGAATGTGTTTGACTTTCAAATGATTCAATTAGCTTTGTTTGAATGTGTTTGGCTTAAATTTGATTCACAAAGCTTGTTTGAATGCATTTGACTTTCATTTGATTCAATTAGATTTGTTGAATGCAATTGACGTTAATTTGATTCACAAAGCTTTATATAAATGTGTTTGATTTTCATTAGATTCAATTAGCTTCGTAGAATGCATTTGACTGTAATTTTATTCAATTAGCTTTGTTGAATGCATTTGACTTTAATTTGATTCAAAAAGCTTTGTTTGAATGTGTTTGACTTTCATTTGATTCAATTAGCTTTGTTTGAATGCGTTTGACTTTCATTTGATTCAATTACCTTTGTTGAATGCATTAGACTTTCATTGGATTCAATTAGCTTTTTTTTAATGTGTTTGACTTTCATTTGATTCAATAAACTTTGTAGAACGCATTTGACTTTAATTGATTTAATTAGCTTTCTTGAATGCATTTGGCTTTCAATTGATTCATTTAGATTTGTTGAATGCATTAGACATTCATTTTATTGAAAAAGCTTTGTTTCAATGTGTTGACTTTCATTTGATTTAATTAGCTTTGTTTGAATTAAATTTGATTGAAAAAGCTTTGTTTGAATGTGTTTGACTTGCATTTGATTCAATTAGCTTTTTTTGAATGTGTTTGACTTTCATTTGATTCAATTAGCTTTGTAGAACGCATTTGACTTTCATTTGATAAAATTAGCTTTGTTGAATGCATAAGACTTTAATTTGATTCAAAAAGCTTTATTTCAATGTGTTTGACTTTCATTAGTTTCAATTAGCTTTGTAGAATACATTTGACTTTCATTTGATTCAATTAGCTTTGTTGAATGCATTTGACTTTAATTTGATTCAAAAAGCTTTATTTGAATGTGATGTGAATCCAGAGGCTAATTCTTTTAAAGGGTCAAAGACACTTTTAAAAGGTTCAAATAGCTCCATCACAAGCTGCCCAAACAAGGGAATAAGCAAGGAAGGGTTCACTAATTCAATAGAGAAAGAAGGAAGCACGAATTGCAAAGAAGAAGGATTTGCGCAGTTCACTTCCGGTAAGGATGAAGGCGGCCACGCGCCGAGATTGGGGCCACGCGCCATCTACCAGGACCCACCTTGAACCCATATACAACATGGGCCGGCGCGTGAGGCTAGTGGAGGCGCGTGAGGTGTTTATCCGGCGGCAGTACGAAAAGAAAGATTTTCTTTACTTAGTTTTTTTCTAGAGTTTTTGCTTGCAAGTTTTTACCTTTCACTTGAAAGGGTTTTTCTTGGTTTAAGCAATTAGGTTTCTTCTTAATTTCTGTTATTTTAGTTTAAAATAATTTCTAAGTCAATTAGGAATTGTTTTAAGAAGTTTTAGGTTAATTAGAACTAGTCTTATTACTAGTTTCCTAGTTCCATTAGAATTGGTTTTCCTATTCTATCTAGGATACTTGAGGATCAAGGATAGGGTTTTATCCTAGTTTTATTAGACTTAGAATTCAGTAGCTTAGCCTATAAATAGTTTATTTTCGTGGGTCTTCAAAGGACACACAACCAGAAAATTCAATACAAGTTAATTGTTTGTTTTGCTTAATTGCTTACAAATTCTTTTGCTAATTTTCAATTCAAGGAGTTGTTTTGATAATTAGAACGTTCAATTCTTAGTTCTAGGAGTAGTCTAAGTTTTGTTCATCAAAGTACTTAGTTCCAGGAGTGGTCTAGGTAATTTGAGAGGCGTTGAATTCGTTCCAGGAGTGGTCGTTTTCAAAGTCATATCCGGTTCGTTATTCTTAAGTTGTTCGATTTTCTTAGGAAATTCGAAGGGCTTGTGTTACTTGTGTGATTTTAGATTCTTTATTAAGTTAAGGGGTTTAAATCCACATCAAATTGGTATCAGATTTGGGGAGATTTTGATCGTTCCACAACTCGTTCTTACAAGGCGCACTTGTTCTCGGATAACCAGTTTTTCTGTCAACTTCAGAAGGCTCGTTCTCCTTCGTTACAAGGTCTTTTCAGGTGATTCTTTTTTTGATTTTTGGTGAAATTTTGTCTACTTTCTGCCTGTAAAATTTCAGAATTTTTGGTTGTCGTTTTCTATTAAACTGGACTGTTTTTCCGCAACGGTGTCAGTTTGGTCCGATTTATTGCTGCTTGTTTTTGTGTGTGCGTTTTTATTCGAAGTTGTGCTGTGATCTTTTGTGGGAAATACCTGTGAGGGCAGGGTCCTATTAGGCCTGTTTTTATCTTATAATCATGGAGGAAGCCTTGAGCAAAGTCATGAACGAAATTGCACGTTTACAAGATCAAACGGAGGCGCGTTTTGATGCGTTTTCAAAGCTTTTACTTGATACAAAGAAAAAGAAGAAAAAACGTGATGATAGTGATAGTGATGCTTCTAGTTGTGATGATAATAGTCATAATAAGAATAAGATCGATGATAAGGGTATCAAGCTTGATGATTTTACGGGTCTAGGAAGCCCCGAAGATTTTCTTGAGTGGGCGAGACAATTAGAGAAAATTTCAGATTATAAGGGTTTTGATGATTCCCAACGTTTCAAGATTGCTTATATTAGACTCACTAAAAATGCGGGAATTTGGTTCGATAATTTAAAGGCTCGACGTGCTAGAGCAGGGAAGGATAAGATCAAGACATGGACAGTTTTGAAGAAGAAGATGCGTTCTAAATACCTTCCACATGATTTCGAACAAATTCTATATGTGAAACTCACTATGTTGACACAAGATACTAAGAGTGTTAATGAATATATTGCTGAATTTGATAAACTAACCTCTCTTTGTGATTTGGAGGAGAAAGAACCATTGCGGATTGCTCGATTCCTTAAGGGTCTTAATCGACCTATTGCTAAGAAGATTGAATTGAGTACTTATGAGTCATTCAATGATGTGTGCAAATTAGCTTTGAAGATTGAAAGTCATTGGCTCGAGGATAAGAAAAAAACCGAGGCAATTAAAAGTTTTTCGAAACCTTTCAAGCCTAGTTCCACAAATTTTTCTAACGAGCACAAGGGAGAAAGTTCGACGAGTGGAGAGAAGAAGGTTGTCAAGGTGTCTAAAGAGGAATTTGAAAGTCGAATTAGGTGCTTCAAGTGTCAAGGAAAGGGACATAGGTCGGATCAGTGTCCTACTAAGAAAGCTCTTACAATCAAACAATATCAACAAATGGAAGAAGAAGAGGAACACATAACCTTTGAGTGTGAAGAGGAGTCAATTCACAATAAGGAGGAAAAGGTTGTTGACTCGGAAGAAGAGGATGAGGTTGTCTATGCCGAAGATGAAGATAAGCTGCTTGTTTTAAGGAAGATATTACACACCGAAGTCACTTCTATTCAAGATCAACGTGAGAATTTGTTCCATACTCGATGCAAAGTTGGTGAAAGTACTTGCAACGTGATCATCGATAGTGGCTCTTGCACGAATGTTGCTTCAACTAGCATGGTGAGTAAACTGAACCTCTCTATTCGTGATCATTCAAAACCATATAAAGTAAATTGGCTTGATGATTCAAAGGGTGTTCAAATTAAGAAGCAAGCACTAGTAAATTTCTCCATAGGAAATTACAAAGATGAAATATGGTGTGATGTGATTCAAATGAATGCTTGTCACTTACTTTTGGGAAGACCATGGCAATTTGATAGAAAGGTTAAACATTATGGAAAGACCAATGTGTATTCCGTGAAGGTTGGGAACAAACGTTTTAGTCTACAACCTTTGTCTCATAAAGGACATAGTAATTGCTCCAATGTTAATCGAAGTTCAAGTTTGTTTCTAAGGGAAAAAGTATTCAAGGAAGAGATCGATAGAGGACCCAAGACATGTCTTCTTAATACAGAAGATGACAATTATGAAGATGGTGAGTACCAAGAAGACTTTTCTAGTGAGGGTGGCGATGAAGATTCTACCTATAACATTGAAAACCTCTTTACTTGTTTTGATGATGTGAATTTGAGGGCAAATTCTTTTGAAGAAAGGGAGAATGATGTGAATCCAGAGGCTAATTCTTTTAAAGGGTCAAAGACACTTTTAAAAGGTTCAAATAGCTCCATCACAAGCTGCCCAAACAAGGGAATAAGCAAGGAAGGGTTCACTAATTCAATAGAGAAAGAAGGAAGCACGAATTGCAAAGAAGAAGGATTTGCGCAGTTCACTTCCGGTAAGGATGAAGGCGGCCACGCGCCGAGATTGGGGCCACGCGCCATCTACCAGGACCCACCTTGAACCCATATACAACATGGGCCGGCGCGTGAGGCTAGTGGAGGCGCGTGAAGTGTTTATCCGGCGGTAGTACGAAAAGAAAGATTTTCTTTACTTAGTTTTTTTCTAGAGTTTTTGCTTGCAAGTTTTTACCTTTCACTTGAAAGGGTTTTTCTTGGTTTAAGCAATTAGGTTTCTTCTTAATTTCTGTTATTTTAGTTTAAAATAATTTCTAAGTCAATTAGGAATTGTTTTAAGAAGTTTTAGATTAATTAGAACTAGTCTTATTACTAGTTTCCTAGTTCCATTAGAATTGGTTTTCCTAATCTATCTAGGATACTTGAGGATCAAGGATAGGGTTTTATCCTAGTTTTATTAGACTTAGAATTCAGTAGCTTAGCCTATAAATAGTTTATTTTCGTGGGTCTTCAAAGGACACACAACCAGAAAATTCAATACAAGTTAATTGTTTGTTTTGCTTAATTGCTTACAAATTCTTTTGCTAATTTTCAATTCAAGGAGTTGTTTTGATAATTAGAACGTTCAATTCTTAGTTCTAGGAGTAGTCTAAGTTTTGTTCATCAAAGTACTTAGTTCCAGGAGTGGTCTAGGTAATTTGAGAGGCGTTGAATTCGTTCCAGGAGTGGTCGTTTTCAAAGTCATATCCGGTTCGTTATTCTTAAGTTGTTCGATTTTCTTAGGAAATTCGAAGGGCTTGTGTTACTTGTGTGATTTTAGATTCTTTATTAAGTTAAGGGGTTTAAATCCACATCAGAATGTGTTTGACTTTCATTTGATTTAATTAGCTTTGTTTGAATGTGTTTGACTTTAATTTGAATCAAAAAGCATTGTTTGAAATTGTTTGACTTCCATTTTATTCATGTAGCTTTGTAGAATTTGTTTAAATTTCATTTGATTCTATTAGCTTTGTTGAATGCATTAGAATTTAATTTGATTTAAAAAGATATGTTTGCATGTGTTTGACTTTCATTTGATTCAATTAGCTTTGTTTGACTGTGTTTGACTTTCATTTGATTCAATTAGGTTTGTTGAATGCATTAGACTTTCAATGGATTCAATTAGCTTTGTTTGAATGTGTTTGACTTTCAATTGATTTAATTAGCTTTGTAGAATGCATTTTACATTCATTTTATTCAAAATGCTTTGTTTGAATGGATTTGATTTTCATTTGATTTAATTAGCTTTGTTTGAATGTGTTTGACTTAAATTTAATTCATAAATCTTGTTTGAATGTGTTTGACTTTCATTTGATTCAATTAGCTTTGTAGAATTTGTTTGACTTTCATTTGATTCAATTAGCTTTGTTGAATGCATTAGACTTTAATTTGATTCAAAAAGCTTTATTTCAATGTCTTTGACTTTCATTAGTTTCAATTAGCTTTGTAGAATACATTTGACTTTCATTTGATTCAATTAGCTTTGTTGAATGCATTTGACTTTAATTTGATTCAAAAAGCTTTATTTGAATGTGTTTGACTTTCATTTGATTTAATTAGCTTTGTTTGAATGTGTTTGACTTTAATTTGAATCAAAAAGAATTGTTTGAAATTGTTTGACTTTTATTTTATTCATGTAGCTTTGTAGAATTTGTTTAAATTTCATTTGATTCTATTAGCTTTGTTGAATGCATAAGAATTTAATTTGATTTAAAAAGATTTGTTTGCATGTGTTTGACTTTCATTTGATTCAATTAGCTTTGTTTGACTGTGTTTGACTTTCATTTGATTCAATTAGGTTTGTTGAATGTATTAGACTTTCAATGGATTCAATTACTTTGTTTGAATGTGTTTGACTTTCAATTGATTTAATTAGCTTTGTAGAATGCATTTTACATTCATTTTATTCAAAATGCTTTGTTTGAATGGATTTGATTTTCATTTGATTTAATTAGCTTTGTTTGAATGTGTTTGACTTAAATTTAATTCATAAATCTTGTTTGAATGTGTTTGACTTTCATTTGATTCAATTAGCTTTGTTGAATTTGTTTGACTTTCATTTGATTCAATTAGCTTTGTTGAATGCATTACACTTTAATTTGATTCAAAAAGCTTTATTTCAATGTGTTTGACTTTCATTAGTTTCAATTAGCTTTGTAGAATACATTTGACTTTCATTTGATTCAATTAGCTTTGTTGAATGTATTTGACTTTAATTTGATTCAAAAAGCTTTATTTGAATGTGTTTGACTTTCATTTGATTTAATTAGCTTCATTAGAATGTGTTTGACTTTACTTTGAATCAAAAAGCATTGTTTGAAATTGTTTGACTTTCATTTGATTCATGTAGCTTTGTAGAATTTGTTTGAATTTCATTTGATTCTATTAGCTTTGTTGAATGCATTAGACTTTAATTTGATTTAAAAAGATTTGTTTGCATATGTTTGACTTTCATTTGATTCAATTAGCTTTGTTTGACTGTGTTTGACTCCAATTAGGTTTGTTGAATGCATTAGACTTTCAATGGATTCAATTAGCTTTGTTTGAATGTGTTTGACTTTCAATTGATTTAATTAGCTTTGTAGAATGCATTTGACATTCATTTTATTCAAAATGCTTTGTTTGAATGGATTTAATTTTCATTTGATTTAATTAGCTTTGTTTGAATGTGTTTGACTTAAATTTAATTCATAAATCTTGTTGAATGTGTTTGACTTTCATTTGATTCAATTAGCTTTGTTGAATTTGTTTGACTTTCATTTGATTCAATTAGCTTTGTTGAATGCATTAGACTTTAATTTGATTCAAAAAGCTTTATTTCAATGTGTTTGACTTTCATTCGTTTCAATTAGCTTTGTAGAATACATTTGACTTTCATTTGATTCAATTAGCTTTGTTGAATGTATTTGACTTTAATTTGATTCAAAAAGCTTTATTTAAATGTGTTTGACTTTCATTTGATTTAATTAGCTTCATTAGAATGTGTTTGACTTTACTTTGAATCAAAAAGCATTGTTTGAAATTGTTTGACTTTCATTTGATTCATGTAGCTTTGTAGAATTTGTTTGAATTTCATTTGATTCTATTAGCTTTGTTGAATGCATTAGACTTTAATTTGATTTAAAAAGATTTGTTTGCATATGTTTGACTTTCATTTGATTCAATTAGCTTTGTTTGACTGTGTTTGACTCCAATTAGGTTTGTTGAATGCATTAGACTTTCAATGGATTCAATTAGCTTTGTTTGAATGTGTTTGACTTTCAATTGATTTAATTAGCTTTGTAGAATGCATTTGACATTCATTTTATTCAAAATGCTTTGTTTGAATGGATTTAATTTTCATTTGATTTAATTAGCTTTGTTTGAATGTGTTTGACTTAAATTTAATTCATAAATCTTGTTGAATGTGTTTGACTTTCATTTGATTCAATTAGCTTTGTTGAATTTGTTTGACTTTCATTTGATTCAATTAGCTTTGTTGAATGCATTAGACTTTAATTTGATTCAAAAAGCTTTATTTCAATGTGTTTGACTTTCATTCGTTTCAATTAGCTTTGTAGAATACATTTGACTTTCATTTGATTCAATTAGCTTTGTTGAATGTATTTGACTTTAATTTGATTCAAAAAGCTTTATTTGAATGTGTTTGACTTTCATTTGATTTAATTAGCTTCATTAGAATGTGTTTGACTTTACTTTGAATCAAAAAGCATTGTTTGAAATTGTTTGACTTTCATTTGATTCATGTAGCTTTGTAGAATTTGTTTGAATTTCATTTGATTCTATTAGCTTTGTTGAATGCATTAGACTTTAATTTGATTTAAAAAGATTTGTTTGCATATGTTTGACTTTCATTTGATTCAATTAGCTTTGTTTGAATGTGTTTGACTTTCAATTGATTTAATTAGCTTTGTAGAATGCATTTGACATTCATTTTATTCAAAATGCTTTGTTTGAATGGATTTAATTTTCATTTGATTTAATTAGCTTTGTTTGAATGTGTTTGACTTAAATTTAATTCATAAATCTTGTTGAATGTGTTTGACTTTCATTTGATTCAATTAGCTTTGTTGAATTTGTTTGACTTTCATTTGATTCAATTAGCTTTGTTGAATGCATTAGACTTTAATTTGATTCAAAAAGCTTTATTTCAATGTGTTTGACTTTCATTCGTTTCAATTAGCTTTGTAGAATACATTTGACTTTCATTTGATTCAATTAGCTTTGTTGAATGTATTTGACTTTAATTTGATTCAAAAAGCTTTATTTGAATGTGTTTGACTTTCATTTGATTTAATTAGCTTTGTAGAACGCATTTGACTTTCATTTGATAAAATTAGCTTTGTTGAATGCATAAGACTTTAATTTGATTCAAAAAGCTTTATTTCAATGTGTTTGACTTTCATTTGATTTAATTAGCTTTGTTTGAATGTGTTTGACTTTAATTTGAATCAAAAAGCATTGTTTGAAATTGTTTGACTTTCATTTTATTCATGTAGCTTTGTAGAATTTGTTTAAATTTCATTTGATTCTATTAGCTTTGTTGAATGCATTAGAATTTAATTTGATTTAAAAAGATATGTTTGCATGTGTTTGACTTTCATTTGATTCAATTAGCTTTGTTTGACTGTGTTTGACTTTCATTTGATTCAATTAGGTTTGTTGAATGTATTTGACTTTAATTTGATTCAAAAAGCTTTATTTGAATGTGTTTGACTTTCATTTGATTTAATTAGCTTTGTAGAACGCATTTGACTTTCATTTGATAAAATTAGCTTTGTTGAATGCATAAGACTTTAATTTGATTCAAAAAGCTTTATTTCAATGTGTTTGACTTTCATTTGATTTAATTAGCTTTGTTTGAATGTGTTTGACTTTAATTTGAATCAAAAAGCATTGTTTGAAATTGTTTGACTTTCATTTTATTCATGTAGCTTTGTAGAATTTGTTTAAATTTCATTTGATTCTATTAGCTTTGTTGAATGCATTAGAATTTAATTTGATTTAAAAAGATATGTTTGCATGTGTTTGACTTTCATTTGATTCAATTAGCTTTGTTTGACTGTGTTTGACTTTCATTTGATTCAATTAGGTTTGTTGAATGCATTAGATTTTCAATGGATTCAATTAGCTTTGTTTGAATGTGTTTGACTTTCAATTGATTTAATTAGCTTTGTAGAATGCATTTTACATTCATTTTATTCAAAATATTTTGTTTGAATGGATTTGATTTTCATTTGATTTAATTAGCTTTGTTTGAATGTGTTTGACTTAAATTTAATTCATAAATCTTGTTTGAATGTGTTTGACTTTCATTTGATTCAATTAGCTTTGTAGAATTTGTTTGACTTTCATTTGATTCAATTAGCTTTGTTGAATGCATTAGACTTTAATTTGATTCAAAAAGCTTTATTTCAATGTCTTTGACTTTCATTAGTTTCAATTAGCTTTGTAGAATACATTTGACTTTCATTTGATTCAATTAGCTTTGTTGAATGCATTTGACTTTAATTTGATTCAAAAAGCTTTATTTGAATGTGTTTGACTTTCATTTGATTTAATTAGCTTTGTTTGAATGTGTTTGACTTTAATTTGAATCAAAAAGAATTGTTTGAAATTGTTTGACTTTTATTTTATTCATGTAGCTTTGTAGAATTTGTTTAAATTTCATTTGATTCTATTAGCTTTGTTGAATGCATAAGAATTTAATTTGATTTAAAAAGATTTGTTTGCATGTGTTTGACTTTCATTTGATTCAATTAGCTTTGTTTGACTGTGTTTGACTTTCATTTGATTCAATTAGGTTTGTTGAATGTATTAGACTTTCAATGGATTCAATTAGCTTTGTTTGAATGTGTTTGACTTTCAATTGATTTAATTAGCTTTGTAGAATGCATTTTACATTCATTTTATTCAAAATGCTTTGTTTGAATGGATTTGATTTTCATTTGATTTAATTAGCTTTGTTTGAATGTGTTTGACTTAAATTTAATTCATAAATCTTGTTTGAATGTGTTTGACTTTCATTTGATTCAATTAGCTTTGTTGAATTTGTTTGACTTTCATTTGATTCAATTAGCTTTGTTGAATGCATTACACTTTAATTTGATTCAAAAAGCTTTATTTCAATGTGTTTGACTTTCATTAGTTTCAATTAGCTTTGTAGAATACATTTGAATTTCATTTGATTCAATTAGCTTTGTTGAATGTATTTGACTTTAATTTGATTCAAAAAGCTTTATTTGAATGTGTTTGACTTTCATTTGATTTAATTAGCTTCATTAGAATGTGTTTGACTTTACTTTGAATCAAAAAGCATTGTTTGAAATTGTTTGACTTTCATTTGATTCATGTAGCTTTGTAGAATTTGTTTGAATTTCATTTGATTCTATTAGCTTTGTTGAATGCATTAGACTTTAATTTGATTTAAAAAGATTTGTTTGCATATGTTTGACTTTCATTTGATTCAATTAGCTTTGTTTGACTGTGTTTGACTCCAATTAGGTTTGTTGAATGCATTAGACTTTCAATGGATTCAATTAGCTTTGTTTGAATGTGTTTGACTTTCAATTGATTTAATTAGCTTTGTAGAATGCATTTGACATTCATTTTATTCAAAATGCTTTGTTTGAATGGATTTAATTTTCATTTGATTTAATTAGCTTTGTTTGAATGTGTTTGACTTAAATTTAATTCATAAATCTTGTTGAATGTGTTTGACCTTCATTTGATTCAATTAGCTTTGTTGAATTTGTTTGACTTTCATTTGATTCAATTAGCTTTGTTGAATGCATTAGACTTTAATTTGATTCAAAAAGCTTTATTTCAATGTGTTTGACTTTCATTCGTTTCAATTAGCTTTGTAGAATACATTTGACTTTCATTTGATTCAATTAGCTTTGTTGAATGTATTTGACTTTAATTTGATTCAAAAAGCTTTATTTGAATGTGTTTGACTTTCATTTGATTTAATTAGCTTCATTAGAATGTGTTTGACTTTACTTTGAATCAAAAAGCATTGTTTGAAATTGTTTGACTTTCATTTGATTCATGTAGCTTTGTAGAATTTGTTTGAATTTCATTTGATTCTATTAGCTTTGTTGAATGCATTAGACTTTAATTTGATTTAAAAAGATTTGTTTGCATATGTTTGACTTTCATTTGATTCAATTAGCTTTGTTTGACTGTGTTTGACTCCAATTAGGTTTGTTGAATGCATTAGACTTTCAATGGATTCAATTAGCTTTGTTTGAATGTGTTTGACTTTCAATTGATTTAATTAGCTTTGTAGAATGCATTTGACATTCATTTTATTCAAAATGCTTTGTTTGAATGGATTTAATTTTCATTTGATTTAATTAGCTTTGTTTGAATGTGTTTGACTTAAATTTAATTCATAAATCTTGTTGAATGTGTTTGACTTTCATTTGATTCAATTAGCTTTGTAGAATTTGTTTGACTTTCATTTTATTCAATTAGCTTTGTTGAATGCATTAGACATTAATTTGATTAAAAAAGCTTTGTTTGAATGTGTTTGACTTTCATTTGATTCAATTAGCTTTGTTTTAATGTGTTTGACTTTCATTTGATTCAATTAGGTTTTTTGAATGCATTAGACCTTCATTGGATTCAATTAGCTTTGTTTGAATGTGTTTGACTTTCATTTGATTCAATTAGCTTTGTTGAATGTATTTGACTTTAATTTGATTCAAAAAGCTTTATTTGATTGTGTTTGACTTTCATTTGATTTAATTAGCTTCATTAGAATGTGTTTGACTTTACTTTGAATCAAAAAGCATTGTTTGAAATTGTTTGACTTTCATTTGATTCATGTAGCTTTGTAGAATTTGTTTGAATTTCATTTGATTCTATTAGCTTTGTTGAATGCATTAGACTTTAATTTGATTTAAAAAGATTTGTTTGAATGTGTTTGACTTTCATTTGATTCAATTAGCGTTGTTTGACTGTGTTTGACTTTCATTTGATTCAATTAGGTTTGTTGAATGCATTAGACTTTCAATGGATTCAATTAGCTTTGTTTGAATGTGTTTGACTTTCAATTGATTCAATTAGCTTTGTAGAATGCATTTGACATTCATTTTATTCAAAATGCTTTATTTGAATGGATTTGATTTTCATTTGATTTAATTAGCTTTGTTTGAATGTGTTTGACTTAAATTTAATTCATAAATCTTGTTTGAATGTGTTTGACTTTCATTTGATTCAATTAGCTTTGTAGAATTTGTTTGACTTTCATTTGATTCAATTAGCTTTGTTGAATGCATTAGACTTTAATTTGATTCAAAAAGCTTTATTTCAATGTGTTTGACTTTCATTAGTTTCAATTAGCTTTGTAGAATACATTTGACTTTCATTTGATTCAATTAGCTTTGTTGAATGCATTTGACTTTAATTTGATTCAAAAAGATTTATTTGAATGTGTTTGACTTTCATTTGATTTAATTAGCTTCGTTTGAATGTGTTTGACTTTAATTTGAATCAAAAAGCATTGTTTGAAATTGTTTGACTTTCATTTGATTCATGTAGCTTTGTATAATTTGTTTGAATTTCATTTGATTCTATTAGCTTTGTTGAATGCATTAGACTTTAATTTGATTTAAAAAGATTTGTTTGCATGTGTTTGACTTTCATTTGATTCAACTAGCTTTGTTTGACTGTGTTTGACTTTCATTTGATTCAATTAGCTTTGTTGAATGCATTAGACTTTTAATGGATTCAATTAGCTTTGTTTGAATGTGTTTGACTTTCAATTGATTTAATTAGCTTTGTAGAATGCATTTGACTTTCATTTTATTCAAAATGTTTTGTTTGAATGGATTTGATTTTCATTTGATTTAATTAGCTTTGTTTGAATGTGTTTGACTTAAATTTAATTCATAAATCTTGTTTGAATGTGTTTGACTTTCATTTGATTCAATTAGCTTTGTAGAATTTGTTTGACTTTCATTTGATTCAATTAGCTTTGTTGAATGCATAAGACTTTAATTTGATTCAAAAAGCTTTATTTCAATGTGTTTGACTTTCATTAGTTTCAATTAGCTTTGTAGAATACATTTGACTTTCATTTTATTCAATTAGCTTTGTTGAATGCATTTGATTTTAATTTGATTCAAAAAGCTTTATTTGAATGTGTTTGACTTTCATTTGATTTAATTAGCTTCGTTTGAATGTGTTTGACTTTAATTTGACTCAAAAAGCATTGTTTGAAATTGTTTGACTTTCATTTGATTCATGTAGCTTTGTAGAATTTGTTTGAATTTCATTTGATTCTATTAGCTTTGTTGAATGCATTAGACTTTAATTTGATTTAAAAAGATTTGTTTGCATGTGTTTGACTTTCATTTGATTCAATTAGCTTTGTTTGACTGTGTTTGACTTTCATTTGATTCAATTAGGTTTGTTGAATGCATTAGACTTTCAATGGATTCAATTAGCTTTGTTTGAATGTGTTTGACTTTCAATTGATTTAATTAGCTTTGTAGAATGCATTTAACATTCATTTTATTCAAAATGCTTTGTTTGAATGGATTTGATTTTCATTTGATTTAATTAGCTTTGTTTGAATGTGTTTGACTTAAATTTAATTCATAAATCTTGTTTGAATGTGTTTGACTTTCATTTGATTCAATTAGCTTTGTAGAATTTGTTTGACTTTCATTTGATTCAATTAGCTTTGTTGAATGCATTAGACTTTAATTTGATTAAAAAAGCTTTGTTTGAATGTGTTTGACTTTCATTTGATTCAATTAGCTTTGTTTTAATGTGTTTGACTTTCATTTGATTCAATTAGGTTTTTTGAATGCATTAGACCTTCATTAGATTCAATAAGCTTTGTTTGAATGTGTTTCACTTTCAATTGATTCAATTAGCTTTGTAAAATGCATTTGACATTCATTTTATTCAAAAAGCTTTGTTTGAATGGGTTTGACTTTCATTTGATTTAATTAGATTTGTTTGAATGTGTTTGAATTAAATTTGATTCAAAAATCTTGTTTGAATGTGTTTGACTTTCTTTTGATTCAATTAGCTTTGTTGAATGCATTAGACTTTAATTTGATTTTAAAAGCTTTATTTGAATGTGTTTGACTTTAATTGCATTCAATTAGCTTTGTTTGAATGTGTTTGACTTTTTTTTTTTTGGTAAATAGAAATTTTATTACCAAAAGGAAGCTGAAAACCAGCAAGAAAAAAACAGATAGCCAACCGGCCTAAACCCCAAAACAACACAAGCCCACAAGGGCACGCCAACCCCGGTCAAGGTCCAAAGCCTCTAGGCCACCTTCTAGGAAGGGTTCCAAGAGACTCGGGACCAAAACACGACCCATCTGAACTCAAAGGAAACGGGCTACCCTCTAGGAGGATTACCCGAAACCAGAGGAACAGGACAAAAGAGACCAAACAAAACAAGGAACAAAACCAAAAAAAGCACCCCTGACATAAACAAAAGAAAAGGAAAACAAAACCAGCAAGACAAAAAGGAGGCCTACACTAACTGACAACAGCCAAGCAAAAGAGCCACGCGTACACCAATAAGAAAATGAACCAAAACAGCAGCTCACAGAAAACATCAAGCCAATACTGCACTAAATCCATCCAGCTGCTGAAAAGCCAAAGAAACAGCCCCCAACAGCATCAAAACAGAATAGCAACAGATAACAGCAGCAACAAGCGAGCAACTACAGTCAAAACAGCCAAAAGCAGCTAGCACCAGAACAGTGCAGGATCAGAGACAGAACAAACAACCCTGTAGCACCCTGCACCATCAACCTGTCAACAGCAACAGCTACAACACGCAACAAAGCAGCAGCAGGCAGAAAGAGAAGCAGCTTCCAGAATCTTCAGCAGCAGCCAGAAACAAGGTCAGCAGGCAAAACCTGCAGCCTGACAGTAACCCAGACCACCTAGCTCAAGAAAACAGAAGCAAAAACAGCATCTAAAAAAAAAAAAAAAAAACAGCACCAGTAACTAGAAACAAAACACATCAGGTCGAGTATAACACAACACGGCAAACAGGAATAGCATCAACTCAACAAGCCAGGTGTATGCACCCCTGAGCAAATCTCTGCAGACAGCCAAGAGCAGGGCGGAAACAAGCAACCAGACAGTCTAAAGCAGGAGCTTGTTCCTGTCAGCATTTTGACATCTACAGGAAACTTTGAAGATAATGCTCCTAACAACACTGTCAACAGGGTCGCAAACTCCATTAAAGACAACATTATTTCTTTGAATCCATATATGATATACCGCTTCAGCAAGCAGCATAAGGTGCAACCTGCCTGTAGCCGTTGCCTTCCTACAGTGCTTGACAGCCCACTCAATTTCTCGATCAAACCCCAGGACTGGCCTGTGAACATTGAGCAAAGCTAGCAATTTTCCCCATATTCTACTAGAGTAATGACAGAGAAAGAAGAGATGTTGTACATTCTCCTGATTCTGAAGACAAAGAAGGCAAGTAGGGTCACAACCTGGCAAACATTTGAGCAATCGGTCTTTAGTTAAAAGCTTATTACAACAAGCAAGCCACAGGATAAAAATGCTTCTGGGAGAAGCAGTATTATAACAGACAACCCTTCTCCATGAAACTTTCTCAGCATGTTGCCTAAGCCTCCCATAGACTTTTTTAATTTGCACTCTATTATTCTTCAATAATGAATTCCAACCTCCAAGATCATCAATGACTTTCCTGCATTTCAAAATTCTCCTCAAGTTCCAGGAGCATTTATTTGGAACATTACCAGACCAGAATTCACAATTTTTGAAATAATAACTATGAATCCATTTCACCCAAAGAGAATCCGATTTATTAGCAATGTCCCTAAAAGCTTACAAATAGCAGAAATATTCCATTCATACAAGGAAATAATATTCCATCCCCCACATGACCTCGGAAGGCAAACAGTGTTCCAAGCAACCAAGGCTTTCCTGGAAGGGTTAGCCGAACCAGTCCATAAGAAGGCTTTAAACCTACTTTCAATTTCACAAATTATTTTCTTGGGAAGGACGAAAATCTGAGCCCAGTAGGTCTGAATACCAAATAAGACACTTTTAATAAGCTGTAATCTACCAGCATAAGACAAGAATCTAGTAACCCACGATTCAATTCTGCTAGTGATCCTTGTCACAAGAGGTTTACATTGTTGAATTGTGAGTTTCTTGGAAGATAAGGGCACCCCTAAATACTTAAAGGGGAGGGAACCAGCAGACATACCAAGAATCTGAAGTAAAGAGGCTTGGACAGAATCAGGAACACCCCCAAATTAGACCTCACTCTTACCCAAATTGGCAATCAAACCTGAAGCAAGAGAGAACTTCCTGAAAGCATTAAGAAGCATACTAATGGAAACCTCGTCAGCTCTAGCAAATAACAGTAAATCATCGGCAAACATAAGATGAACAAGAGAGAGCTTCTCACATCTAGGATGGAAATTAAAGTCAGGCATCGAGCTTAATTCATGAAGACATCTTGACAAGTATTCCATGCCCAAAGAAAAGAGAAAAGGAGACATTGGATCACCTTGCCTAAGGCCCTTCTTAGCCTTGAAAGGAAGAGTAGGGGACCCATTAATGAGAATAGAAAATGAAACAGTCGAAATACAGCTCATGATCCACCTAATAAACAAACCAGGAAAGCCTAACTCTTCCATTACAGTTTTCAAAAAAATCCATTCAACTGAATCATAAGCCTTCTGCAAATCAACTTTAATCATACATCTAGGAGAAATAAATTTATGACTATACCCCTTTATTAGCTCGGTAGCAAGAAGGATATTATCACCAATGTGTTTACCGGGGATGAAACCGGCCTGAGAATCATCAATGATATCACCAACAATTTTAGCAAGCCTGGAAGTCAAAACTTTGGAAATGATTTTGTACAACACAGTACAGCAAGCAATACGCCTGTAATCTTTGACATACGAGGGATTTTGAACTTTAGGAATTAAGGTCAAAGTAGTACAGTTCCAATTAGTATTCATCACACCCGAATCAAAAAAAGAGTGAACAGCCTCATAAATATCAAACTTAATAAAATCCCATGCGGATTTAAAAAATTTGCTATTAAAACCATCAATCCCGGGAGACTTGTCATCATGAATCCCATTAATAGCAGAATCAATTTCAACATTAGTAATTGGGGCAACAAGGAAATTCTGAGCATCAGCAGATAGGCGCTTACCTTTTCTCATAGTAGTGATATCAACATAGAGTAAAGAAGCAGAGGCAGAACCCATGAGCTGCTTGTAAAACCTAAGAACTTCAGCTTCGATATCCCCGGGATCTCTAAGCAAGGTATTACTCTCAGTAAGCATAGAATCAATTCTGTTTCGAGATTGTCTGTGTTTCATCATGGCAAAGAAGAATTTAGTATTCGAATCTCCAAGGGACACCCAGTCTATTCTAGACTTTTGCCTATAAATGCTTTCCTGCACAGACCGCCAATACTTAAGATCATCAATAACAACATTTTCCTGACCAGCAAGGGAGACATCAGTAGGGTTAAGAGCCATTAGATCTTGCAAATCAAGAAGAGCCTGCTGACTGTCAGCCACCCGTTTATCCACTTTAGAAAAGAAATTCCTGTTAAGAGTTTTAAGATGGGCCTTAAGAAGCTTCAGTTTAGTCCAAACTCTCTGCATAGCACTACCAGACACACCCTCACTCCAAACACTATGCACAATAGACTGAAAGTCCGGGTGGGAAGTGAGACAATTAAAGAACCGAAAGGGTTTTCCTTTACCTGGCAGGGCAGGAAAGACTTAATAAAGAAGAGGGGAGTGATCCGAAAGGGAAGGGGCTAAAAACTGAGCCTCAACATTAGGAAATTCAACAAGCCATTCAAAATTCACTAACCCTCTGTCAATTCTGAAATGTGTTTGACTTTCATTTGATTCAAGTAGCTTTGTAGAATGCATTAGACATTCATTTTATTCAAAAATCTTTGTTTGAATGAGTTTGATTTTCATTTGATTTAATTAGGTTTGTTTGAATGTGTTTGACTTTCATTTGATTCAATTAGCTTTGTAGAATGCATTTGACTTTCATTTGATTAAAAAAGCTTGGGTTGAATATGTTTGACTTTCATTTGATTCAATTTGCTTTGTTGATTGCATTATACTTTAATTTGATTCAAAAAGCTTTGTTTGAATGTGTTTGACTTTCATTTGATTAAATTAGCTTTGTTGAATGCATTAGACTTTAATTTGATTCAAAAAATTTTGTTTGAATGTGTTTGACTTTTATTTGATTAAATTAGCTTTGTTGAATGCATTTGACTTTCATTTGATTTAAAAAGCTTTGTTTGAATGTGTTTTACTTTCATTAAATTCAATTAGCTTTGTTTGAATGTGTTTGAATTTCATTTGATTCAATTAGCTTTGTAGAATGCATTTGACTTTCTTTTGATTCAATTAGCTTTGTTGAACGCATTTGACTTTATTTGATTAAAAAATCTTTCTTTGAATGTGTTTGACTTTCATTGGATTCAATTAGCTTTATTTGAATGTGTTTTACTTTCCAGTGATTCAATTAGCTTTGTAAAATGCATTTGACATTCATTTTATTCAAAAAGCTTTGTTTGAATGGGTTTGACTTTCATTTGATTCGATTAGCTTTATTGAATGCATTAGACTTTAACTTGATTCAAAAATATTAATTTGAATGTGTTTGGCTTTCATTGGATGAAATTAGCTTTGTTTGAATGTGTTTAACTTTCATTTGATTCAGTTAACTTTTTAGAATGCATTTCACTTTCATTTGATTCATTTAGTTTTGTTAAATGCATTTGACATTCATTTTATTCAATAAGCTTTGTCTAAATGTGTTTGACTTTCAATTGATTTAATTAGCTTTGTTTACAAGTGTTTGACTAAAATTTTATTCAAAAAGCTTTGTTTGAATGTGTTTAACTATTATTTGATTCAATTAGCTTTGTTTGAATGTGTTTGAATTTTATTTGATTCAATTAGCTTTGTAGAATGCATTTGACTTTCATTTGATTCAATTAGCTTTGTTGAATTCATTTGAATTAAATTTTATTCAAAAAACTTGGTTGGAATGTGTTTGAATTTCATTTGATTCAATTAGCTTTGTAGAATGCATTTGACTTTCATTTGATTAAATTAGCTTTGTTTGAATGTGTTTGACTTTCAATTGATTCAATTAGCTTTGTTAAATGCATTAGACTTTCATTGGATTCAATTAGCTTTGTTTGAATGTGTTTGACTTTCAATTGATTCAATTAGCTTTGTAGAATGCATTTGACTTTTATTTGATTCATTTACCTTTGTAGAATGCATTAGACTTTAACTTGATTAAAAAAGATTTATCTGAATGTGTTTGGCTTTCATTGGATTAAATTAGCTTTGTTTGAATGTGTTTAACTTTCATTTGATTCAATTAGCTTTGTTGAATGCATTTGACTTTCATTTGATTCATTTAGTTTTGTTAAATGCATTTGAAATTCGTTTTATTCAAATGCATTTGACTTTCATTTGATTTAAAAAGCTTTGTTTGAATGTGTTTTACTTTCATTAAAATTCAATTAGCTTTGTTTGAATGTGTTTGACTTTCATTTGATTCAATTAGCTTTGTATAATGCATTTTATTTTCATTTGATTCAATTAGCTTTGTTGAATGCATTTGAATTTAATTTGATTCAAAAACCTTTGTTTGAATGTGTTTAACTTTCATTTGATTCAATTAGCTTCGTTTGAATGTGTTTGACTTTCAATTGATTCAATTAGCTATGTTTGAATGTGTTTGGCTTAAATTTGATTCATCAAGCTTGTTTGAATGCATTTGACTTTCATTTGATTCAATTAGCTTTGTTGAATGCAATTGATGTTAATTTGATTCACAAAGCTTTATATAAATGTGTTTGATTTTCATTAGATTCAATTAGCTTTGTAGAATGCATTTGACTGTAATTTTATTTAATTAGCTTTGTTGAATGCATTTGACTTTAATTTGATTCAAAAAGCTTTGTTTGAATGTGTTTGACTTTCATTTGATTCAATTAGCTTTGTTTGAATGTGTTTGACTTTCATTTGATTCAATTACCTTTGTTGAATGCATTAGACTTTCATTGGATTCAATTAGCTTTTTTTTAATGTGTTTGACTTTCATTTGATTCAATAAACTTTGTAGAACACATTTGACTTTCAATTGATTTAATTAGCTTTCTTGAATGCATTTGACTTTCAATTGATTCATTTAGATTTGTTGAATGCATTAGACATTCATTTTATTGAAAAAGCTTTGTTTAAATGTGTTGACTTTCATTTGATTTAATTAGCTTTGTTTGAATTTGTTTGAATTAAATTTGATTGAAAAAGCTTTGTTTGAATGTGTTTGACTTGCATTTGATTCAATTAGCTTTTTTTGAATGTGTTTGACTTTCATTTGATTCAATTAGCATTGTAGAACGCATTTAACTTTCATTTGATAAAATTAGCGTTGTTGAATGCATAAGACTTTAATTTGATTCAAAAAGCTTTATTTCAATGTGTTTGACTTTCATTAGTTTCAATTAGCTTTGTAGAATACATTTGACTTTCATTTGATTCAATTAGCTTTGTTGAATGCATTTGACTTTAATTTGATTCAAAAAGCTTTATTTGAATGTGTTTGACTTTCATTTGATTTAATTAGCTTCGTTTGAATGTGTTTGACTTTAATTTGAATCAAAAAGCATTGTTTGAAATTGTTTGACTTTCATTTGATTCATGTAGCTTTGTAGAATTTGTTTGAATTTCATTTTATTCTATTAGCTTTGTTGAATGCATTAGACTTTAATTTGATTTAAAAAGATTTGTTTGCATGTGTTTGACTTTCATTTGATTCAATTAGCTTTGTTTGACTGTGTTTGACTTTCATTTGATTCAATTAGGTTTGTTGAATGCATTAGACTTTCAATGGATTCAATTAGCTTTGTTTGAATGTGTTTGACTTTCAATTGATTTAATTAGCTTTGTAGAATGCATTTGACATTCATTTTATTCAAAATGCTTTGTTCGAATGGATTTGATTTTCATTTGATTTAATTAGCTTTGTTTGAATGTGTTTGACTTAAATTCAATTCATAAATCTTGTTTGAATGTGTTTGACTTTCATTTGATTCAATTAGCTTTGTAGAATTTGTTTGACTTTCATTTGATTCAATTAGCTTTGTTGAATGCATTAGACTTTAATTTGATTCAAAAAGCTTTATTTCAATGTGTTTGACTTTCATTAGTTTCAATTAGCTTTGTAGAATACATTTGACTTTCATTTGATTCAATTAGCTTTGTTGAATGCATTTGACTTTAATTTGATTCAAAAAGATTTATTTGAATGTGTTTGACTTTCATTTGATTTAATTAGCTTCATTAGAAAGTGTTTGACTTTAATTTGAATCAAAAAGCATTGTTTGAAATTGTTTGACTTTCATTTGATTCATGTAGCTTTGTAGAATTTGTTTGAATTTCATTTGATTCTATTAGCTTTGTTGAATGCATTAGACTTTAATTTGATTTAAAAAGATTTGTTTGCATATGTTTCACTTTCATTTGATTCAATTAACTTTGTTTGACTGTGTTTGACTTTCATTTGATTCAATTAGGTTTGTTGAATGCATTAGACTTTCAATGGATTCAATTAGCTTTGTTTGAATGTGTTTGACTTTCAATTGATTTAATTAGCTTTGTAGAATGCATTTGACATTCATTTTATTCAAAATGCTTTGTTTGAATGGATTTGATTTTCATTTGATTTAATTAGCTTTGTTTGAATGTGTTTGACTTAAATTTAATTCATAAATTTTGTTGAATATGTTTGACTTTCATTTGATTCAATTAGCTTTGTAGAATTTGTTTGACTTTCATTTGATTCAATTAGCTTTGTTGAATGCATTAGACTTTAATTTGATTAAAAAAGCTTTGTATGAATGTGTTTGACTTTCATTTGATTCAATTAGCTTTGTGTTAATGTGTTTGACTTTCATTTGATTCAATTAGGTTTTTTGAATGCATTAGACTTTCATTGGATTCAGTTAGCTTTGTTTGAATGTGTTTGACTTTCATTTGATTCAATTAGCTTTGTTGAATGCATTTGACTTTAATTTGATTCAAAAAGCTTTGTTTGAATGTGTTTGACTTTCATTTGATTTAATTAGCTTCGTTTGAATGTGTTTGACTTTAATTTGAATCAAAAAGCAATGTTTGAAATTGTTTGACTTTCATTTGATTCATGTAGCTTTGTAGAATTTGTTTGAATTTCATTTGATTCTATTAGCTTTGTTGAATGCATTAGACTTTAATTTGATTTAAAAAGATTTGTTTGAATGTGTTTGACTTTCATTTGATTCAATTAGCGTTGTTTGACTGTGTTTGACTTTCATTTGATTCAATTAGGTTTGTTGAATGCATTAGACTTTCAATGGATTAAATTAGCTTTGTTTGAATGTGTTTGACTTTCAATTGATTCAATTAGCTTTGTAGAATGCATTTGACATTCATTTTATTCAAAATGCTTTGTTTGAATGGATTTGATTTTCATTTGATTTAATTAGCTTTGTTTGAATGTGTTTGACTTAAATTTAATTCATAAATCTTGTTTGAATGTGTTTGACTTTCATTTGATTCAATTAGCTTTGTAGAATTTGTTTGACTTTCATTTGATTCAATTAGCTTTGTTGAATGCATTAGACTTTAATTTGATTCAAAAAGCTTTATTTCAATGTCTTTGACTTTCATTAGTTTCAATTAGCTTTGTAGAATACATTTGACTTTCATTTGATTCAATTAGCTTTGTTGAATGCATTTGACTTTAATTTGATTCAAAAAGCTTTATTTGAATGTGTTTGACTTTCATTTGATTTAATTAGCTTCATTAGAAAGTGTTTGACTTTAATTTGAATCAAAAAGCATTGTTTGAAATTGTTTGACTTTCATTTGATTCATGTAGCTTTGTAGAATTTGTTTGAATTTCATTTGATTCTATTAGCTTTGTTGAATGCATTAGACTTTAATTTGATTTAAAAAGATTTGTTTGCATATGTTTGACTTTCATTTGATTCAATTAGCTTTGTTTGACTATGTTTGACTTTCATTTGATTCAATTAGGTTTGTTGAATGCATTAGACTTTCAATGGATTCAATTAGCTTTGTTTGAATGTGTTTGACTTTCAATTGATTTAATTAGCTTTGTAGAATGCATTTGACATTCATTTTATTCAAAATGCTTTGTTTGAATGGATTTGATTTTCATTTGATTTAATTAGCTTTGTTTGAATGTGTTTGACTTAAATTTAATTCATAAATCTTGTTGAATGTGTTTGACTTTCATTTGATTCAATTAGCTTTGTAGAATTTGTTTGACTTTCATTTGATTCAATTAGCTTTGTTGAATGCATTAGACTTTAATTTGATTAAAAAAGCTTTGTTTGAATGTGTTTGACTTTCATTTGATTCAATTAGCTTTATTTTAATGTGTTTGACTTTCATTTGATTCAATTAGGTTTTTTGAATGCATTAGACCTTCATTGGATTTAATTTGCTTTGTTTGAATGTGTTTGACTTTCATTTGATTCAATTAGCTTTGTTGATCGTATTTGACTTTAATTTGATTCAAAAAGCTTTGTTTGAATGTGTTTGACTTTCATTTGATTTAATTAGCTTCGTTTGAATGTGTTTGACTTTAATTTGAATCAAAAAGCAATGTTTGAAATTGTTTGACTTTCATTTGATTCATGTAGCTATGTAGAATTTGTTTGAATTTCATTTGATTCTATTAGCTTTGTTGAATGCATTAGACTTTAATTTGATTTAAAAAGATTTGTTTGCATATGTTTGACTTTCATTTGATTCAATTAGCTTTGTTTGACTGTGTTTGACTTTCATTTGATTCAATTAGGTTTGTTGAATGCATTAGACTTTCAATGGATTCAATTAGCTATGTTTGAATGTGTTTGACTTTCAATTGATTTAATTAGCTTTGTAGAATGCATTTGCCATTCATTTTATTCAAAATGCTTTGTTTGAATGGATTTGATTTTCATTTGATTTAATTAGCTTTGTTTGAATGTGTTTGACTTAAATTTAATTCATAAATCTTGTTGAATGTGTTTGACTTTCATTTGATTCAATTAGCTTTGTAGAATTTGTTTGACTTTCATTTGATTCAATTAGCTTTGTTGAATGCATTAGACTTTAATTTGATAAAAAAAGCTTTGTTTGAATGTGTTTGACTTTCAATTGATTCAATTAGCTTTGTGTTAATGTGTTTGACTTTCATTTGATTCAATTAGGTTTTTTGAATGCATTAGACTTTCATTGGATTCAGTTAGCTTTGTTTGAATGTGTTTGACTTTCATTTGATTCAATTAGCTTTGTTGAATGCATTTGACTTTAATTTGATTCAAAAAGCTTTGTTTGAATGTGTTTGACTTTCATTTGATTTAATTAGCTTCGTTTGAATGTGTTTGACTTTAATTTGAATCAAAAAGCAATGTTTGAAATTGTTTGACTTTCATTTGATTCATGTAGCTTTGTAGAATTTGTTTGAATTTCATTTGATTCTATTAGCTTTGTTGAATGCATTAGACTTTAATTTGATTTAAAAAGATTTGTTTGAATGTGTTTGACTTTCATTTGATTCAATTAGCGTTGTTTGACTGTGTTTGACTTTCATTTGATTCAATTAGGTTTGTTGAATGCATTAGACTTTCAATGGATTCAATTAGCTTTGTTTGAATGTGTTTGACTTTCAATTGATTCAATTAGCTTTGTAGAATGCATTTGACATTCATTTTATTCAAAATGCTTTGTTTGAATGGATTTGATTTTCATTTGATTTAATTAGCTTTGTTTGAATGTGTTTGACTTAAATTTAATTCATAAATCTTGTTTGAATGTGTTTGACTTTCATTTGATTCAATTAGCTTTGTAGAATTTGTTTGACTTTCATATGATTCAATTAGCTTTGTTGAATGCATTAGACTTTAATTTGATTCAAAAAGCTTTATTTCAATGTCTTTGACTTTCATTAGTTTCAATTAGCTTTGTAGAATACATTTGACTTTAATTTGATTCAATTAGCTTTGTTGAATGCATTTGACTTTAATTTGATTCAAAAAGCTTTATTTGAATGTGTTTGACTTTCATTTGATTTAATTAGCTTCATTAGAAAGTGTTTGACTTTAATTTGAATCAAAAAGCATTGTTTGAAATTGTTTGACTTTCATTTGATTCATGTAGCTTTGTAGAATTTGTTTGAATTTCATTTGATTCTATTAGCTTTGTTGAATGCATTAGACTTTAATTTGATTTAAAAAGATTTGTTTGCATATGTTTGACTTTCATTTGATTCAATTAGCTTTGTTTGACTATGTTTGACTTTCATTTGATTCAATTAGGTTTGTTGAATGCATTAGACTTTCAATGGATTCAATTAGCTTTGTTTGAATGTGTTTGACTTTCAATTGATTTAATTAGCTTTGTAGAATGCATTTGACATTCATTTTATTCAAAATGCTTTGTTTGAATGGATTTGATTTTCATTTGATTTAATTAGCTTTGTTTGAATGTGTTTGACTTAAATTTAATTCATAAATCTTGTTGAATGTGTTTGACTTTCATTTGATTCAATTAGCTTTGTTGAATGCATTAGACTTTAATTTGATTAAAAAAGCTTTGTTTGAATGTGTTTGACTTTCATTTGATTCAATTAGCTTTGTTTTAATGTGTTTGACTTTCATTTGATTCAATTAGGTTTTTTGAATGCATTAGACCTTCATTGGATTCAATTAGCTTTGTTTGAATGTTTTTGACTTTCATTTGATTCAATTAGCTTTGTTGAATGCATTTGACTTTAATTTGATTCAAAAAGCTTTGTTTGAATGTGTTTGACTTTCATTTGATTTAATTAGCTTCGTTTGAATGTGTTTGACTTTAATTTCAATCAAAAAGCAATGTTTGAAATTGTTTGACTTTCATTTGATTCATGTAGCTTTGTAGAATTTTTTGAATTTCATTTGATTCTATTAGCTTTGTTGAATGCATTAGACTTTAATTTGATTTAAAAAGATTTGTTTGAATGTGTTTGACTTTCATTTGATTCAATTAGCGTTGTTTGACTGTGTTTGACTTTCATGTGATTCACTAAGGTTTGTTGAATGCATTAGACTTTCAATGGATTCAATTAGCTTTATTTGAATGTGTTTGACTTTCAATTGATTCAATTAGCTTTGTAGAATGCATTTGACATTCATTTTATTCAAAATGCTTTGTTTGAATGGATTTGATTTTCATTTGATTTAATTAGCTTTGTTTGAATGTGTTTGACTTAAATTTAATTCATAAATCTTGTTGAATGTGTTTGACTTTCATTTGATTCAATTAGCTTTGTAGAATTTGTTTGACTTTCATTTGATTCAATTAGCTTTGTTGAATGCATTAGACTTTAATTTGATTAAAAAAGCTTTGTTTGAATGTGTTTGACTTTCGTTTGATTCAATTAGCTTTGTTTTAATGTGTTTGACTTTCATTTGATTCAATTAGGTTTTTTGAATGCATTAGACTTTCATTGGATTCAGTTAGCTTTGTTTGAATGTGTTTGACTTTCATTTGATTCAATTAGCTTTGTTGAATGCATTTGACTTTAATTTGATTCAAAAATCTTTGTTTGAATGTGTTTGACTTTCATTTGATTTAATTAGCTTCGTTTGAATGTGTTTGACTTTAATTTGAATCAAAAAGCAATGTTTAAAATTGTTTGACTTTCATTTGATTCATGTAGCTTTGTAGAATTTGTTTGAATTTCATTTGATTCTATTAGCTTTGTTGAATGCATTAGACTTTAATTTGTTTAAAAAGATTTGTTTGCATGTGTTTGACTTTCATTTGATTCAATTAGCTTTGTTTGACTGTGTTTGACTTTCATTTGATTCAATTAGGTTTGTTGAATGCATTAGACTTTCAATGGATTCAATTAGCTTTGTTTGAATGTGTTTGACTTTCAATTGATTTAATTAGCTTTGTAGAATGCATTTGACATTCATTTTATTCAAAATGCTTTGTTCGAATGGATTTGATTTTCATTTGATTTAATTAGCTTTGTTTGAACGTGTTTGACTTAAATTCAATTCATAAATCTTGTTTGAATGTGTTTGACTTTCATTTGATTCAATTTGCTTTGTAGAATTTGTTTGACTTTCATTTGATTCAATTAGCTTTGTTGAATGCATTAGACTTTAATTTTATTCAAAAAGCTTTATTTCAATGTGTTTGACTTTCATTAGTTTCAATTAGCTTTGTAGAATACATTTGACTTTCATTTGATTCAATTAGCTTTGTTGAATGCATTTGACTTTAATTTGATTCAAAAAGCTTTATTTGAATGTGTTTGACTTTCATTTGATTTAATTAGCTTCATTAGAAAGTGTTTGACTTTAATTTGAATCAAAAATCATTGTTTGAAATTGTTTGACTTTCATTTGATTCATGTAGCTTTGTAGAATTTGTTTGAATTTCATTTGATTCTATTAGCTTTGTTGAATGCATTAGACTTTAATTTGATTTAAAAAGATTTGTTTGCATATGTTTGACTTTCATTTGATTCAATTAGCTTTGTTTGACTGTGTTTGACTTTCATTTGATTCAATTAGGTTTGTTGAATGCATTAGACTTTCAATGGATTCAATTAGCTTTGTTTGAATGTGTTTGACTTTCAATTGATTTAATTAGCTTTGTAGAATGCATTTGACATTCATTTTATTCAAAATGCTTTGTTTGAATTGATTTGATTTTCATTTGATTTAATTAGCTTTGTTTGAATGTGTTTGACTTAAATTTAATTCATAAATCTTGTTGAATGTGTTTGACTTTCATTTGATTCAATTAGCTTTGTAGAATTTGTTTGACTTTCATTTGATTCAATTAGCTTTGTTGAATGCATTAGACTTTAATTTGATTAAAAAAGCTTTGTTTGAATGTGTTTGACTTTCATTTTTGATTCAATTAGCTTTATTTTAATGTGTTTGACTTTCATTTAATTCAATTAGGTTTTTTGAATGCATTAGACCTTCATTGGATTTAATTAGCTTTGTTTGAATGTGTTTGACTTTATTTGATTCAATTAGCTTTGTTGATCGCATTTGACTTTAATTTGATTCAAAAAGCTTTGTTTGAATGTGTTTGACTTTCATTTGATTTAATTAGCTTCGTTTGAATGTGTTTGACTTTAATTTGAATCAAAAAGCAATGTTTGAAATTGTTTGACTTTCATTTGATTCATGTAGCTATGTAGAATTTGTTTGAATTTCATTTGATTCTATTAGCTTTGTTGAATGCATTAGACTTTAATTTGATTTAAAAAGATTTGTTTGCATATGTTTGACTTTCATTTGATTCAATTAGCTTTGTTTGACTGTGTTAGACTTTCATTTGATTCAATTAGGTTTGTTGAATGCATTAGACTTTCAATGGATTCAATTAGCTTTGTTTGGATGTGTTTGACTTTCAATTGATTTAATTAGCTTTGTAGAATGCATTTGCCATTCATTTTATTCAAAATGCTTTGTTTGAATGGATTTGATTTTCATTTGATTTAATTAGCTTTGTTTGAATGTGTTTGACTTAAATTTAATTCATAAATCTTGTTGAATGTGTTTGACTTTCATTTGATTCAATTAGCTTTGTAGAATTTGTTTGACTTTCATTTGATTCAATTAGCTTTGTTGAATGCATTAGACTTTAATTTGATTAAAAAAGCTTTGTTTGAATGTGTTTGACTTTCATTTGATTCAATTAGCTTTGTGTTAATGTGTTTGACTTTCATTTGATTCAATTAGGTTTTTTGAATGCATTAGACTTTCATTGGATTCAGTTAGCTTTGTTTGAATGTGTTTGACTTTCATTTGATTCAATTAGCTTTGTTGAATGCATTTGACTTTAATTTGATTCAAAAAGCTTTGTTTGAATGTGTTTGACTTTCATTTGATTTAATTAGCTTCGTTTGAATGTGTTTGACTTTAATTTGAATCAAAAAGCAATGTTTGAAATTGTTTGACTTTCATTTGATTCATGTAGCTTTGTAGAATTTGTTTGAATTTCATTTGATTCTATTAGCTTTGTTGAATGCATTAGACTTTAATTTGATTTAAAAAGATTTGTTTGCATATGTTTGACTTTCATTTGATTCAATTAGCTTTGTTTGACTGTGTTAGACTTTCATTTGATTCAATTAGGTTTGTTGAATGCATTAGACTTTCAATGGATTCAATTAGCTTTGTTTGGATGTGTTTGACTTTCAATTGATTTAATTAGCTTTGTAGAATGCATTTGCCATTCATTTTATTCAAAATGCTTTGTTTGAATGGATTTGATTTTCATTTGATTTAATTAGCTTTGTTTGAATGTGTTTGACTTAAATTTAATTCATAAATCTTGTTGAATGTGTTTGACTTTCATTTGATTCAATTAGCTTTGTAGAATTTGTTTGACTTTCATTTGATTCAATTAGCTTTGTTGAATGCATTAGACTTTAATTTGATTAAAAAAGCTTTGTTTGAATGTGTTTGACTTTCATTTGATTCAATTAGCTTTGTGTTAATGTGTTTGACTTTCATTTGATTCAATTAGGTTTTTTGAATGCATTAGACTTTCATTGGATTCAGTTAGCTTTGTTTGAATGTGTTTGACTTTCATTTGATTCAATTAGCTTTGTTGAATGCATTTGACTTTAATTTGATTCAAAAAGCTTTGTTTGAATGTGTTTGACTTTCATTTGATTTAATTAGCTTCGTTTGAATGTGTTTGACTTTAATTTGAATCAAAAAGCAATGTTTGAAATTGTTTGACTTTCATTTGATTCATGTAGCTTTGTAGAATTTGTTTGAATTTCATTTGATTCTATTAGCTTTGTTGAATGCATTAGACTTTAATTTGATTTAAAAAGATTTGTTTGAATGTGTTTGACTTTCATTTGATTCAATTAGCGTTGTTTGACTGTGTTTGACTTTCATTTGATTCAATTAGGTTTGTTGAATGCATTAGACTTTCAATGGATTCAATTAGCTTTGTTTGAATGTGTTTGACTTTCAATTGATTCAATTAGCTTTGTAGAATGCATTTGACATTCATTTTATTCAAAATGCTTTGTTTGAATGGATTTGATTTTCATTTGATTTAATTAGCTTTGTTTGAATGTGTTTGACTTAAATTTAATTCATAAATCTTGTTTGAATGTGTTTGACTTTCATTTGATTCAATTAGCTTTGTAGAATTTGTTTGACTTTCATTTGATTCAATTAGCTTTGTTGAATGCATTAGACTTTAATTTGATTCAAAAAGCTTTATTTCAATGTCTTTGACTTTCATTAGTTTCAATTAGCTTTGTAGAATACATTTGACTTTCATTTGATTCAATTAGCTTTGTTGAATGCATTTGACTTTAATTTGATTTAAAAAGCTTTATTTGAATGTGTTTGACTTTCATTTGATTTAATTAGCTTCATTAGAAAGTGTTTGACTTTAATTTGAATCAAAAAGCATTGTTTGAAATTGTTTGACTTTCATTTGATTCATGTAGCTTTGTAGAATTTGTTTGAATTTCATTTGATTCTATTAGCTTTGTTGAATGCATTAGACTTTAATTTGATTTAAAAAGATTTGTTTGCATATGTTTGACTTTCATTTGATTCAATTAGCTTTGTTTGACTGTGTTTGACTTTCATTTGATTCAATTAGGTTTGTTGAATGCATTAGACTTTCAATGGATTCAATTAGCTTTGTTTGAATGTGTTTGACTTTCAATTGATTTAATTAGCTTTGTAGAATGCATTTGCCATTCATTTTATTCAAAATGCTTTGTTTGAATGGATTTGATTTTCATTTGATTTAATTAGCTTTGTTTGAATGTGTTTGACTTAAATTTAATTCATAAATCTTGTTGAATGTGTTTGACTTTCATTTGATTCAATTAGCTTTGTAGAATTTGTTTGACTTTCATTTGATTCAATTAGCTTTGTTGAATGCATTAGACTTTAATTTGATTAAAAAAGCTTTGTTTGAATGTGTTTGACTTTCATTTGATTCAATTAGCTTTGTGTTAATGTGTTTGACTTTCATTTGATTCAATTAGGTTTTTTGAATGCATTAGACTTTCATTGGATTCAGTTAGCTTTGTTTGAATGTGTTTGACTTTCATTTGATTCAATTAGCTTTGTTGAATGCATTTGACTTTAATTTGATTCAAAAAGCTTTGTTTGAATGTGTTTGACTTTCATTTGATTTAATTAGCTTCGTTTGAATGTGTTTGACTTTAATTTGAATCAAAAAGCAATGTTTGAAATTGTTTCACTTTCATTTGATTCATGTAGCTTTGTAGAATTTGTTTGAATTTCATTTGATTCTATTAGCTTTGTTGAATGCATTAGACTTTAATTTGATTTAAAAAGATTTGTTTGAATGTGTTTGACTTTCATTTGATTCAATTAGCGTTGTTTGACTGTGTTTGACTTTCATTTGATTCAATTAGGTTTGTTGAATGCATTAGACTTTCAATGGATTCAATTAGCTTTGTTTGAATGTGTTTGACTTTCAATTGATTCAATTAGCTTTGTAGAATGCATTTGACATTCATTTTATTCAAAATGCTTTGTTTGAATGGATTTGATTTTCATTTGATTTAATTAGCTTTGTTTGAATGTGTTTGACTTAAATTTAATTCATAAATCTTGTTTGAATGTGTTTGACTTTCATTTGATTTAATTAGCTTTGTAGAATTTGTTTGACTTTCATTTGATTCAATTAGCTTTGTTGAATGCATTAGACTTTAATTTGATTCAAAAAGCTTTATTTCAATGTCTTTGACTTTCATTAGTTTCAATTAGCTTTGTAGAATACATTTGACTTTCATTTGATTCAATTAGCTTTGTTGAATGCATTTGACTTTAATTTGATTTAAAAAGCTTTATTTGAATGTGTTTGACTTTCATTTGATTTAATTAGCTTCATTAGAAAGTGTTTGACTTTAATTTGAATCAAAAAGCATTGTTTGAAATTGTTTGACTTTCATTTGATTCATGTAGCTTTGTAGAATTTGTTTGAATTTCATTTGATTCTATTAGCTTTGTTGAATGCATTAGACTTTAATTTGATTTAAAAAGATTTGTTTGCATATGTTTGACTTTCATTTGATTCAATTAGCTTTGTTTGACTGTGTTTGACTTTCATTTGATTCAATTAGGTTTGTTGAATGCATTAGACTTTCAATGGATTCAATTAGCTTTGTTTGAATGTGTTTGACTTTCAATTGATTTAATTAGCTTTGTAGAATGCATTTGCCATTCATTTTATTCAAAATGCTTTGTTTGAATGGATTTGATTTTCATTTGATTTAATTAGCTTTGTTTGAATGTGTTTGACTTAAATTTAATTCATAAATCTTGTTGAATGTGTTTGACTTTCATTTGATTCAATTAGCTTTGTAGAATTTGTTTGACTTTCATTTGATTCAATTAGCTTTGTTGAATGCATTAGACTTTAATTTGATTAAAAAAGCTTTGTTTGAATGTGTTTGACTTTCATTTGATTCAATTAGCTTTGTGTTAATGTGTTTGACTTTCATTTGATTCAATTAGGTTTTTTGAATGCATTAGACTTTCATTGGATTCAGTTAGCTTTGTTTGAATGTGTTTGACCTTCATTTGATTCAATTAGCTTTGTTGAATGCATTTGACTTTAATTTGATTCAAAAAGCTTTGTTTGAATGTGTTTGACTTTCATTTGATTTAATTAGCTTCGTTTGAATGTGTTTGACTTTAATTTGAATCAAAAAGCAATGTTTGAAATTGTTTCACTTTCATTTGATTCATGTAGCTTTGTAGAATTTGTTTGAATTTCATTTGATTCTATTAGCTTTGTTGAATGCATTAGACTTTAATTTGATTTAAAAAGATTTGTTTGAATGTGTTTGACTTTCATTTGATTCAATTAGCGTTGTTTGACTGTGTTTGACTTTCATTTGATTCAATTAGGTTTGTTGAATGCATTAGACTTTCAATGGATTCAATTAGCTTTGTTTGAATGTGTTTGACTTTCAATTGATTCAATTAGCTTTGTAGAATGCATTTGACATTCATTTTATTCAAAATGCTTTGTTTGAATGGATTTGATTTTCATTTGATTTAATTAGCTTTGTTTGAATGTGTTTGACTTAAATTTAATTCATAAATCTTGTTTGAATGTGTTTGACTTTCATTTGATTTAATTAGCTTTGTAGAATTTGTTTGACTTTCATTTGATTCAATTAGCTTTGTTGAATGCATTAGACTTTAATTTGATTCAAAAAGCTTTATTTCAATGTCTTTGACTTTCATTAGTTTCAATTAGCTTTGTAGAATACATTTGACTTTCATTTGATTCAATTAGCTTTGTTGAATGCATTTGACTTTAATTTGATTTAAAAAGCTTTATTTGAATGTGTTTGACTTTCATTTGATTTAATTAGCTTCATTAGAAAGTGTTTGACTTTAATTTGAATCAAAAAGCATTGTTTGAAATTGTTTGACTTTCATTTGATTCATGTAGCTTTGTAGAATTTGTTTGAATTTCATTTGATTCTATTAGCTTTGTTGAATGCATTAGACTTTAATTTGATTTAAAAAGATTTGTTTGCATATGTTTGACTTTCATTTGATTCAATTAGCTTTGTTTGACTGTGTTTGACTTTCATTTGATTCAATTAGGTTTGTTGAATGCATTAGACTTTCAATGGATTCAATTAGCTTTGTTTGAATGTGTTTGACTTTCAATTGATTTAATTAGCTTTGTAGAATGCATTTGCCATTCATTTTATTCAAAATGCTTTGTTTGAATGGATTTGATTTTCATTTGATTTAATTAGCTTTGTTTGAATGTGTTTGACTTAAATTTAATTCATAAATCTTGTTGAATGTGTTTGACTTTCATTTGATTCAATTAGCTTTGTAGAATTTGTTTGACTTTCATTTGATTCAATTAGCTTTGTTGAATGCATTAGACTTTAATTTGATTAAAAAAGCTTTGTTTGAATGTGTTTGACTTTCATTTGATTCAATTAGCTTTGTGTTAATGTGTTTGACTTTCATTTGATTCAATTAGGTTTTTTGAATGCATTAGACTTTCATTGGATTCAGTTAGCTTTGTTTGAATGTGTTTGACTTTCATTTGATTCAATTAGCTTTGTTGAATGCATTTGACTTTAATTTGATTCAAAAAGCTTTGTTTGAATGTGTTTGACTTTCATTTGATTTAATTAGCTTCGTTTGAATGTGTTTGACTTTAATTTGAATCAAAAAGCAATGTTTGAAATTGTTTGACTTTCATTTGATTCATGTAGCTTTGTAGAATTTGTTTGAATTTCATTTGATTCTATTAGCTTTGTTGAATGCATTAGACTTTAATTTGATTTAAAAAGATTTGTTTGCATATGTTTGACTTTCATTTGATTCAATTAGCTTTGTTTGACTGTGTTAGACTTTCATTTGATTCAATTAGGTTTGTTGAATGCATTAGACTTTCAATGGATTCAATTAGCTTTGTTTGGATGTGTTTGACTTTCAATTGATTTAATTAGCTTTGTAGAATGCATTTGCCATTCATTTTATTCAAAATGCTTTGTTTGAATGGATTTGATTTTCATTTGATTTAATTAGCTTTGTTTGAATGTGTTTGACTTAAATTTAATTCATAAATCTTGTTGAATGTGTTTGACTTTCATTTGATTCAATTAGCTTTGTAGAATTTGTTTGACTTTCATTTGATTCAATTAGCTTTGTTGAATGCATTAGACTTTAATTTGATTAAAAAGCTTTGTTTGAATGTGTTTGACTTTCATTTGATTCAATTAGCTTTGTGTTAATGTGTTTGACTTTCATTTGATTCAATTAGGTTTTTTGAATGCATTAGACTTTCATTGGATTCAGTTAGCTTTGTTTGAATGTGTTTGACTTTCATTTGATTCAATTAGCTTTGTTGAATGCATTTGACTTTAATTTGATTCAAAAAGCTTTGTTTGAATGTGTTTGACTTTCATTTGATTTAATTAGCTTCGTTTGAATGTGTTTGACTTTAATTTGAATCAAAAAGCAATGTTTGAAATTGTTTGACTTTCATTTGATTCATGTAGCTTTGTAGAATTTGTTTGAATTTCATTTGATTCTATTAGCTTTGTTGAATGCATTAGACTTTAATTTGATTTAAAAAGATTTGTTTGAATGTGTTTGACTTTCATTTGATTCAATTAGCGTTGTTTGACTGTGTTTGACTTTCATTTGATTCAATTAGGTTTGTTGAATGCATTAGACTTTCAATGGATTCAATTAGCTTTGTTTGAATGTGTTTGACTTTCAATTGATTCAATTAGCTTTGTAGAATGCATTTGACATTCATTTTATTCAAAATGCTTTGTTTGAATGGATTTGATTTTCATTTGATTTAATTAGCTTTGTTTGAATGTGTTTGACTTAAATTTAATTCATAAATCTTGTTTGAATGTGTTTGACTTTCATTTGATTCAATTAGCTTTGTAGAATTTGTTTGACTTTCATTTGATTCAATTAGCTTTGTTGAATGCATTAGACTTTAATTTGATTCAAAAAGCTTTATTTCAATGTCTTTGACTTTCATTAGTTTCAATTAGCTTTGTAGAATACATTTGACTTTCATTTGATTCAATTAGCTTTGTTGAATGCATTTGACTTTAATTTGATTTAAAAAGCTTTATTTGAATGTGTTTGACTTTCATTTGATTTAATTAGCTTCATTAGAAAGTGTTTGACTTTAATTTGAATCAAAAAGCATTGTTGAAATTGTTTGACTTTCATTTGATTCATGTAGCTTTGTAGAATTTGTTTGAATTTCATTTGATTCTATTAGCTTTGTTGAATGCATTAGACTTTAATTTGATTTAAAAAGATTTGTTTGCATATGTTTGACTTTCATTTGATTCAATTAGCTTTGTTTGACTGTGTTTGACTTTCATTTGATTCAATTAGGTTTGTTGAATGCATTAGACTTTCAATGGATTCAATTAGCTTTGTTTGAATGTGTTTGACTTTCAATTGATTTAATTAGCTTTGTAGAATGCATTTGCCATTCATTTTATTCAAAATGCTTTGTTTGAATGGATTTGATTTTCATTTGATTTAATTAGCTTTGTTTGAATGTGTTTGACTTAAATTTAATTCATAAATCTTGTTGAATGTGTTTGACTTTCATTTGATTCAATTAGCTTTGTAGAATTTGTTTGACTTTCATTTGATTCAATTAGCTTTGTTGAATGCATTAGACTTTAATTTGATTAAAAAAGCTTTGTTTGAATGTGTTTGACTTTCATTTGATTCAATTAGCTTTGTGTTAATGTGTTTGACTTTCATTTGATTCAATTAGGTTTTTTGAATGCATTAGACTTTCATTGGATTCAGTTAGCTTTGTTTGAATGTGTTTGACTTTCATTTGATTCAATTAGCTTTGTTGAATGCATTTGACTTTAATTTGATTCAAAAAGCTTTGTTTGAATGTGTTTGACTTTCATTTGATTTAATTAGCTTCGTTTGAATGTGTTTGACTTTAATTTGAATCAAAAAGCAATGTTTGAAATTGTTTCACTTTCATTTGATTCATGTAGCTTTGTAGAATTTGTTTGAATTTCATTTGATTCTATTAGCTTTGTTGAATGCATTAGACTTTAATTTGATTTAAAAAGATTTGTTTGAATGTGTTTGACTTTCATTTGATTCAATTAGCGTTGTTTGACTGTGTTTGACTTTCATTTGATTCAATTAGGTTTGTTGAATGCATTAGACTTTCAATGGATTCAATTAGCTTTGTTTGAATGTGTTTGACTTTCAATTGATTCAATTAGCTTTGTAGAATGCATTTGACATTCATTTTATTCAAAATGCTTTGTTTGAATGGATTTGATTTTCATTTGATTTAATTAGCTTTGTTTGAATGTGTTTGACTTAAATTTAATTCATAAATCTTGTTTGAATGTGTTTGACTTTCATTTGATTTAATTAGCTTTGTAGAATTTGTTTGACTTTCATTTGATTCAATTAGCTTTGTTGAATGCATTAGACTTTAATTTGATTCAAAAAGCTTTATTTCAATGTCTTTGACTTTCATTAGTTTCAATTAGCTTTGTAGAATACATTTGACTTTCATTTGATTCAATTAGCTTTGTTGAATGCATTTGACTTTAATTTGATTTAAAAAGCTTTATTTGAATGTGTTTGACTTTCATTTGATTTAATTAGCTTCATTAGAAAGTGTTTGACTTTAATTTGAATCAAAAAGCATTGTTTGAAATTGTTTGACTTTCATTTGATTCATGTAGCTTTGTAGAATTTGTTTGAATTTCATTTGATTCTATTAGCTTTGTTGAATGCATTAGACTTTAATTTGATTTAAAAAGATTTGTTTGCATATGTTTGACTTTCATTTGATTCAATTAGCTTTGTTTGACTGTGTTTGACTTTCATTTGATTCAATTAGGTTTGTTGAATGCATTAGACTTTCAATGGATTCAATTAGCTTTGTTTGAATGTGTTTGACTTTCAATTGATTTAATTAGCTTTGTAGAATGCATTTGCCATTCATTTTATTCAAAATGCTTTGTTTGAATGGATTTGATTTTCATTTGATTTAATTAGCTTTGTTTGAATGTGTTTGACTTAAATTTAATTCATAAATCTTGTTGAATGTGTTTGACTTTCATTTGATTCAATTAGCTTTGTAGAATTTGTTTGACTTTCATTTGATTCAATTAGCTTTGTTGAATGCATTAGACTTTAATTTGATTAAAAAAGCTTTGTTTGAATGTGTTTGACTTTCATTTGATTCAATTAGCTTTGTGTTAATGTGTTTGACTTTCATTTGATTCAATTAGGTTTTTTGAATGCATTAGACTTTCATTGGATTCAGTTAGCTTTGTTTGAATGTGTTTGACTTTCATTTGATTCAATTAGCTTTGTTGAATGCATTTGACTTTAATTTGATTCAAAAAGCTTTGTTTGAATGTGTTTGACTTTCATTTGATTTAATTAGCTTCGTTTGAATGTGTTTGACTTTAATTTGAATCAAAAAGCAATGTTTGAAATTGTTTCACTTTCATTTGATTCATGTAGCTTTGTAGAATTTGTTTGAATTTCATTTGATTCTATTAGCTTTGTTGAATGCATTAGACTTTAATTTGATTTAAAAAGATTTGTTTGAATGTGTTTGACTTTCATTTGATTCAATTAGCGTTGTTTGACTGTGTTTGACTTTCATTTGATTCAATTAGGTTTGTTGAATGCATTAGACTTTCAATGGATTCAATTAGCTTTGTTTGAATGTGTTTGACTTTCAATTGATTCAATTAGCTTTGTAGAATGCATTTGACATTCATTTTATTCAAAATGCTTTGTTTGAATGGATTTGATTTTCATTTGATTTAATTAGCTTTGTTTGAATGTGTTTGACTTAAATTTAATTCATAAATCTTGTTTGAATGTGTTTGACTTTCATTTGATTTAATTAGCTTTGTAGAATTTGTTTGACTTTCATTTGATTCAATTAGCTTTGTTGAATGCATTAGACTTTAATTTGATTCAAAAAGCTTTATTTCAATGTCTTTGACTTTCATTAGTTTCAATTAGCTTTGTAGAATACATTTGACTTTCATTTGATTCAATTAGCTTTGTTGAATGCATTTGACTTTAATTTGATTTAAAAAGCTTTATTTGAATGTGTTTGACTTTCATTTGATTTAATTAGCTTCATTAGAAAGTGTTTGACTTTAATTTGAATCAAAAATCATTGTTTGAAATTGTTTGACTTTCATTTGATTCATGTAGCTTTGTAGAATTTGTTTGAATTTCATTTGATTCTATTAGCTTTGTTGAATGCATTAGACTTTAATTTGATTTAAAAAGATTTGTTTGCATATGTTTGACTTTCATTTGATTCAATTAGCTTTGTTTGACTATGTTTGACTTTCATTTGATTCAATTAGGTTTGTTGAATGCATTAGACTTTCAATGGATTCAATTAGCTTTGTTTGAATTTGTTTGACTTTCAATTGATTTAATTAGCTTTGTAGAATGCATTTGACATTCATTTTAGTCAAAATGCTTTGTTTGAATGGATTTGATTTTCATTTCATTTAATTAGCTTTGTTTGAATGTGTTTGACTTAAATTTAATTCATAAATCTTGTTGAATGTGTTTGACTTTCATTTGATTCAATTAGCTTTGTAGAATTTGTTTGACTTTCATTTGATTCAATTAACTTTGTTGAATGCATTAGACTTTAATTTGATTAAAAAAGCTTTGTTTGAATGTGTTTGACTTTCATTTGATTCAATTAGCTTTGTTTTAATGTGTTTGACTTTCATTTGATTCAATTAGGTTTTTTGAATGCATTAGACCTTCATTGGATTCAATTAGCTTTGTTTGAATGTGTTTGACTTTCATTTGATTCAATTAGCTTTGTTGAATGCATTTGACTTTAATTTGATTCAAAAAGCTTTGTTTGAATGTGTTTGACTTTCATTTGATTTAATTAGCTTCGTTTGAATGTGTTTGACTTTAATTTCAATCAAAAAGCAATGTTTGAAATTGTTTGACTTTCATTTGATTCATGTAGCTTTGTAGAATTTTTTGAATTTCATTTGATTCTATTAGCTTTGTTGAATGCATTAGACTTTAATTTGATTTAAAAAGATTTGTTTGAATGTGTTTGACTTTCATTTGATTCAATTAGCGTTGTTTGACTGTGTTTGACTTTCATGTGATTCAATTAGGTTTGTTGAATGCATTAGACTTTCAATGGATTCAATTAGCTTTGTTAGAATGTGTTTGACTTTCAATTGATTCAATTAGCTTTGTAGAATGCATTTGACATTCATTTTATTCAAAATGCTTTGTTTGAATGGATTTGATTTTCATTTGATTTAATTAGCTTTGTTTGAATGTGTTTGACTTAAATTTAATTCATAAATCTTGTTGAATGTGTTTGACTTTCATTTGATTCAATTAGCTTTGTAGAATTTGTTTGACTTTCATTTGATTCAATTAGCTTTGTTGAATGCATTAGACTTTAATTTGATTAAAAAAGCTTTGTTTGAATGTGTTTGACTTTCATTTGATTCAATTAGCTTTGTTTTAATGTGTTTGACTTTCATTTGATTCAATTAGGTTTTTTGAATGCATTAGACTTTCATTGGATTCAGTTAGCTTTGTTTGAATGTGTTTGACTTTCATTTGATTCAATTAGCTTTGTTGAATGCATTTGACTTTAATTTGATTCAAAAAGCTTTGTTTGATTGTGTTTGACTTTCATTTGATTTAATTAGCTTCGTTTGAATGTGTTTGACTTTAATTTGAATCAAAAAGCAATGTTTGAAATTGTTTGACTTTCATTTGATTCATGTAGCTTTGTAGAATTTGTTTGAATTTCATTTGATTCTATTAGCTTTGTTGAATGCATTAGACTTTAATTTGTTTAAAAAGATTTGTTTGCATGTGTTTGACTTTCATTTGATTCAATTAGCTTTGTTTGACTGTGTTTGACTTTCATTTGATTCAATTAGGTTTGTTGAATGCATTAGACTTTCAATGGATTTAATTAGCTTTGTTTGAATGTGTTTGACTTTCAATTGATTTAATTAGCTTTGTAGAATGCATTTGACATTCATTTTATTCAAAATGCTTTGTTCGAATGGATTTGATTTTCATTTGATTTAATTAGCTTTGTTTGAATGTGTTTGACTTAAATTCAATTCATAAATCTTGTTTGAATGTGTTTGACTTTCATTTGATTCAATTTGCTTTGTAGAATTTGTTTGACTTTCATTTGATTCAATTAGCTTTGTTGAATGCATTCGACTTTAATTTGATTCAAAAAGCTTTATTTCAATGTGTTTGACTTTCATTAGTTTCAATTAGCTTTGTAGAATACATTTGACTTTCATTTGATTCAATTAGCTTTGTTGAATGCATTTGACTTTAATTTGATTCAAAAAGCTTTATTTGAATGTGTTTGACTTTCATTTGATTTAATTAGCTTCATTAGAAAGTGTTTGACTTTAATTTGAATCAAAAATCATTGTTTGAAATTGTTTGACTTTCATTTGATTCATGTAGCTTTGTAGAATTTGTTTGAATTTCATTTGATTCTATTAGCTTTGTTGAATGCATTAGACTTTAATTTGATTTAAAAAGATTTGTTTGCAAATGTTTGACTTTCATTTGATTCAATTAGCTTTGTTTGACTGTGTTTGACTTTCATTTGATTCAATTAGGTTTGTTGAATGCATTAGACTTTCAATGGATTCAATCAGCTTTGTTTGAATGTGTTTGACTTTCAATTGATTTAATTAGCTTTGTAGAATGCATTTGACATTCATTTTATTCAAAATGCTTTGTTTGAATGGATTTGATTTTCATTTGATTTAATTAGCTTTGTTTGAATGTGTTTGACTTAAATTTAATTCATAAATCTTGTTGAATGTGTTTGACTTTCATTTGATTCAATTAGCTTTGTTGAATGCATTTGACTTTAATTTGATTCAAAAAGCTTTGTTTGAATGTGTTTGACTTTCATTTGATTTAATTAGCTTCGTTTGAATGTGTTTGACTTTAATTTCAATCAAAAAGCAATGTTTGAAATTGTTTGACTTTCATTTGATTCATGTAGCTTTGTAGAATTTGTTTGAATTTCATTTGATTCTATTAGCTTTGTTGAATGCATTAGACTTTAATTTGATTTAAAAAGATTTGTTTGAATGTGTTTGACTTTCATTTGATTCAATTAGCGTTGTTTGACTGTGTTTGACTTTCATTTGATTCAATTAGGTTTGTTGAATGCATTAGACTTTCAATGGATTCAATTAGCTTTGTTTGAATGTGTTTGACTTTCAATTGATTCAATGAGCTTTGTAGAATGCATTTGACATTCATTTTATTCAAAATGCTTTGTTTGAATGGATTTGATTTTCATTTGATTTAATTAGCTTTGTTTGAATGTGTTTGACTTAAATTTAATTCATAAATCTTGTTTGAATGTGTTTGACTTTCATTTGATTCAATTAGCTTTGTAGAATTTGTTTGACTTTCATTTGATTCAATTAGCTTTGTTGAATGCATTAGACTTTAATTTGATTCAAAAAGCTTTATTTCAATGTCTTTGACTTTCATTAGTTTCAATTAGCTTTGTAGAATACATTTGACTTTCATTGGACTCAATTAGCTTTGTTGAATGCATTTGACATTAATTTGATTCAAAAAGCTTTATTTGAATGTGTTTGACTTTCATTTGATTTAATTAGCTTCATTAGAAAGTGTTTGACTTTAATTTGAATCAAAAAGCATTGTTTAAAATTGTTTGACTTTCATTTGATTCATGTAGCTTTGTAGAATTTGTTTGAATTTCATTTGATTCTATTAGCTTTGTTGAATGCATTAGACTTTAATTTGATTTAAAAAGATTTGTTTGCATATGTTTGACTTTCATTTGATTCAATTAGCTTTGTTTGACTGTGTTTGACTTTCATTTGATTCAATTAGGTTTGTTGAATGCATTAGACTTTCAATGGATTCAATTAGCTTTGTTTGAATGTGTTTGACTTTCAATTGATTCAATTAGCTTTGTTGAATGCATTAGACTTTAATTTGATTTAAAAAGATTTGTTTGCATATGTTTGACTTTCATTGGATTCAGTTAGCTTTGTTTGAATGTGTTTGACTTTCATTTGATTCAATTAGCTTTGTTGAATGCATTTGACTTTAATTTGATTCAAAAAGCTTTGTTGGAATGTGTTTGACTTTCATTTGATTTAATTAGCTTCGTTTGAATGTGTTTGACTTTAATTTCAATAAAAAAGCAATGTTTGAAATTGTTTGACTTTCATTTGATTCATGTAGCTTTGTAGAATTTGTTTGAATTTCATTTGATTCTATTAGCTTTGTTGAATGCATTAGACTTTAATTTGATTTAAAAAGGTTTGTTTGAATGTGTTTGACTTTCATTTGATTCAATTAGCGTTGTTTGACTGTGTTTGACTTTCATTTGATTCAATTAGGTTTGTTGAATGCATTAGACTTTCAATGGATTCAATTAGCTTTGTTTGAATGTGTTTGACTTTCAATTGATTCAATTAGCTTTGTAGAATGCATTTGACATTCATTTTATTCAAAATGCTTTGTTTGAATGGATTTGATTTTCATTTGATTTAATTAGCTTTGTTTGAATGTGTTTGACTTAAATTTAATTCATAAATCTTGTTTGAATGTGTTTGACTTTCATTTGATTCAATTAGCTTTGTAGAATTTGTTTGACTTTCATTTGATTCAAGTAGCTTTGTTGAATGCATTAGACTTTAATTTGATTTAAAAAGCTTTATTTCAATGTGTTTGACTTTCATTAGTCTCAATTAGCTTTGTAGAATACATTTGACTTTCATTTGATTCAATTAGCTTTGTTGAATGCATTTGACTTTAATTTGATTCAAAAAGCTTTATTTGAATGTGTTTGACTTTCATTTGATTTAGTTAGCTTCGTTTGAATGTGTTTGACTTTCATTTGATTCAATTAGGTTTGTTGAATGCATTAGACTTTCAATGGATTCAATTAGCTTTGTTTGAATGTGTTTGACTTTCAATTGATTTAATTAGCTTTGTAGAATGCATTTGACATTCATTTTATTCAAAATGCTTTGTTTGAATGGATTTGATTTTCATTTGATTTAATTAGCTTTGGTTGAATGTGTTTGACTTAAATTTAATTCATAAATCTTGTTGAATGTGTTTGACTTTCATTTGATTCAATTTTCTTTGTAGAATTTGTTTGACTTTCATTTGATTCAATTAGCTTTGTTGAATGCATTAGACTTTAATTTGATTAAAAAAGCTTTGTTTGAATGTGTTTGACTTTCATTTGATTCAATTAGCTTTGTTTTAATGTGTTTGACTTTCATTTGATTCAATTAGGTTTTTTGAATGCATTAGACCTTCATTGGATTCAATTAGCTTTGTTTGAATGTGTTTGACTTTCATTTGATTCAATTAGCTTTGTTGAATGCATTTGACTTTAATTTGATTCAAAAAGCTTTGTTTGAATGTGTTTGACTTTCATTTGATTTAATTAGCTTCGTTTGAATGTGTTTGACTTTAATTTGAATCAAAAAGCAATGTTTGAAATTGTTTGACTTTCTTTTGATTCAATTAGCTTTGTTGAATGCATTAGACTTTAATTTGATTTAAAAAGCTTTATTTGAATGTGTTTGACTTTCATTGCATTCAATTAGCTTTGTTTGAATGTGTTTGACTTTCATTTAATTAGCTTTGTAGAATGCATTAGACATTCATTTTATTCAAAAAGCTTTGTTTGAATGGGTTTGATTTTCATTTGATTTAATTAGGTTTGTTTGAATGTGTTTGACTTTCATTTGATTCAATTAGCTTTGTAGAATGCATTTGACATTCATTTGATTAAAAAAGCTTGGTTTGAATATGTTTGACTTTCATTTGATTCAATTTGCTTTGTTGAATGCATTATACTTTAATTTGATTCAATTAGCTTTGTTGAATGCATTTGACTTTAATTTGATTCAAAAAGCTTTGTTTGAATGTGTTTGACTTTCATTTGATTTAATTAGCTTCGTTTGAATGTGTTTGACTTTAATTTGAATCAAAAAGCAATGTTTGAAATTGTTTGACTTTCATTTGATTCATGTAGCTTTGTAGAATTTGTTTGAATTTCATTTGATTCTATTAGCTTTGTTGAATGCATTAGACTTTAATTTGATTTAAAAAGATTTGTTTGAATGTGTTTGACTTTCATTTGATTCAATTAGCGTTGTTTGACTGTGTTTGACTTTCTTTTGATTCAATTAGGTTTGTTGAATGCATTAGACTTTCAATGGATTCAATTAGCTTTGTTTGAATGTGTTTGACTTTCAATTGATTTAATTAGCTTTGTAGAATGCATTTGACATTCATTTTATTCAAAATGCTTTGTTTGAATGGATTTGATTTTCATTTGATTTAATTAGCTTTGGTTGAATGTGTTTGACTTAAATTTAATTCATAAATCTTGTTGAATGTGTTTGACTTTCATTTGATTCAATTTGCTTTGTAGAATTTGTTTGACTTTCATTTGATTCAATTAGCTTTGTTGAATGCATTAGACTTTAATTTGATTAAAAAAGCTTTGTTTGAATGTGTTTGACTTTCATTTGATTCAATTAGCTTTGTTTTAATGTGTTTGACTTTCATTTGATTCAATTAGGTTTTTTGAATGCATTAGACCTTCATTGGATTCAATTAGCTTTGTTTGAATGTGTTTGACTTTCATTTGATTCAATTAGCTTTGTTGAATGCATTTGACTTCAATTTGATTCAAAAAGCTTTGTTTGAATGTGTTTGACTTTCATTTGATTTAATTAGCTTCGTTTGAATGTGTTTGACTTTAATTTGAATCAAAAAGCAATGTTTGAAATTGTTTGACTTTCTTTTGATTCAATTAGCTTTGTTGAATGCATTAGACTTTAAATTGATTTAAAAAGCTTTATTTGAATGTGTTTGACTTTCATTGCATTCAATTAGCTTTGTTTGAATGTGTTTGACTTTCATTTGATTCAATTAGCTTTGTAGAATGCATTAGACATTCATTTTATTCAAAAAGCTTTGTTTAAATGGGTTTGATTTTCATTTGATTTAATTAGGTTTGTTTGAATGTGTTTGACTTTCATTTGATTCAATTAGCTTTGTAGAATGCATTTGACTTTCATTTGATTAAAAAAGCTTGGTTTGAATATGTTTGACTTTCATTTGATTCGATTTGCTTTGTTGAATGCATTATACTTTAATTTGATTCAATTAGCTTTGTTGAATGCATTTGACTTTAATTTGATTCAAAAAGCTTTGTTTGAATGTGTTTGACTTTCATTTGATTTAATTAGCTTCGTTTGAATGTGTTTGACTTTAATTTCAATCAAAAAGCAATGTTTGAAATTGTTTGACTTTCATTTGATTCATGTAGCTTTGTAGAATTTGTTTGAATTTCATTTGATTCTATTAGCTTTGTTGAATGCATTAGACTTTAATTTGATTTAAAAAGATTTGTTTGAATGTGTTTGACTTTCATTTTATTCAATTAGCGTTGTTTGACTGTGTTTGACTTTCATTTGATTCAATTAGGTTTGTTGAATGCATTAGACTTTCAATGGATTCAATTAGCTTTGTTTGAATGTGTTTGACTTTCAATTGATTCAATTAGCTTTGTAGAATGCGTTTGACATTCATTTTATTCAAAATGCTTTGTTTGAATGGATTTGATTTTCATTTGATTTAATTAGCTTTGTTTGAATGTGTTTGACTTAAATTTAATTCATAAATCTTGTTTGAATGTGTTTGACTTTCATTTGATTCAATTAGCTTTATTTGTATGTGTTTCGCTTTCATTGGATTCAATTAGGTTTGTTTGAATGTCTTTGACTTTCAATTGATTCAATTAGCTTTGTTTGAATGTGTTTGGCTTTCATTTGATTCAATTAGCTTTGTTTGAATGTGTTTGACTTTCATTTGATTCAATTACCTTTGTTGAATGCATTAGACTTTCATTGGATTCAATTAGCTTTTTTTTAATGTGTTTGACTTTCATTTGATTCAATAAACTTTGTAGAACGCATTTGACTTTCAATTGATTTAATTAGCTTTCTTGAATGCATTTGACTTTCAATTGATTCATTTAGATTTTTGAATGCATTAGACATTCATTTTATTGAAAAAGCTTTGTTTCAATGTGTTGACTTTCATTTGATTTAATTAGCTTTGTTTGAATTAAATTTGATTGAAAAAGCTTTGTTTGAATGTGTTTGACTTGCATTTAATTCAATTAGCTTTTTTTGAATGTGTTTGACTTTCATTTGATTCAATTAGCTTTGTAGAACGCATTTGACTTTCATTTGATAAAATTAGCTTTGTTGAATGCATAAGACTTTAATTTGATTCAAAAAGCTTAATTTCAATGTGTTTGACTTTCATTAGTTTCAATTAGCTTTGTAGAATACCTTTGACTTTCATTTTATTCAATTAGCTTTGTTGAATGCATTTGATTTTAATTTGATTCAAAAAGCTTTATTTGAATGTGTTTGACTTTCATTTGATTTAATTAGCTTCGTTTGAATGCGTTTGACTTTAATTTGAATCAAAAAGCATTGTTTGAAATTGTTTGACTTTCATTTGATTCATGTAGCTTTGTAGAATTTGTTTGAATTTCATTTTATTCTATTAGCTTTGTTGAATGCATTAGACTTTAATTTGATTTAAAAAGATTTGTTTGCATGTGTTTGACTTTCATTTGATTCAATTAGCTTTGTTTGACTGTGTTTGACTTTCATTTGATTCAATTAGGTTTGTTGAATGCATTAGACTTTCAATGGATTCAATTAGCTTTGTTTGAATGTGTTTGACTTTCAATTGATTTAATTAGCTTTGTAGAATGCATTTGACTTTCATTTTATTCAAAATGCTTTGTTTGAATGGATTTGATTTTCATTTGATTTAATTAGCTTTGTTTGAATGTGTTTGACTTAAATTTAATTCATAAATCTTGTTTGAATGTGTTTGACTTTCATTTGATTCAATTAGCTTTGTAGAATTTGTTTGACTTTCATTTGATTCAATTAGCTTTGTTGAATGCATTAGACTTTAATTTGATTCAAAAAGCTTTATTTCAATGTGTTTGACTTTCATTAGTTTCAATTAGCTTTGTAGAATACATTTGACTTTCATTTGATTCAATTAGCTTTGTTGAATGCATTTGACTTTAATTTGATTCAAAAAGCTTTATTTGAATGTGTTTGACTTTCATTTGATTTAGTTAGCTTCGTTTGAATGTGTTTGACTTTAATTTGAATCAAAAAGCATTGTTTGAAATTGTTTGACTTTCATTTGATTCATGTTGCTTTGTAGAATTTGTTTGAATTTCATTTGATTCTATTAGCTTTGTTGAATGCATTAGTCTTTAATTTGATTTAAAAAGATTTGTTTGCATGTGTTTGACTTTCATTTGATTCAATTAGCTTTGTTTGACTGTGTTTGACTTTCATTTGATTCAATTAGGTTTGTTGAATGCATTAGACTTTCAATGGATTCAATTAGCTTTGTTTGAATGTGTTTGACTTTCAATTGATTTAATTAGCTTTGTAGAATGCATTTGACATTCATTTTATTCAAAATGCTTTGTTTGAATGGATTTGATTTTAATTTGATTTAATTAGCTTTGGTTGAATGTGTTTGACTTAAATTTAATTCATAAATCTTGTTGAATGTGTTTGACTTTCATTTGATTCAATTTGCTTTGTAGAATTTGTTTGACTTTCATTTGATTCAATTAGCTTTGTTGAATGCATTAGACTTTAATTTGATTAAAAAAGCTTTGTTTGAATGTGTTTGACTTTCATTTGATTCAATTAGCTTTGTTTTAATGTGTTTGACTTTCATTTGATTCAATTAGGTTTTTTGAATGCATTAGACCTTCATTGGATTCAATTAGCTTTGTTTGAATGTGTTTGACTTTCATTTGATTCAATTAGCTTTGTTGAATGCATTTGACTTTAATTTGATTCAAAAAGCTTTGTTTGAATGTGTTTGACTTTCATTTGATTTAATTAGCTTCGTTTGAATGTGTTTGACTTTAATTTGAATCAAAAAGCAATGTTTGAAATTGTTTGACTTTCTTTTGATTCAATTAGCTTTGTTGAATGCATTAGACTTTAATTTGATTTAAAAAGCTTTATTTGAATGTGTTTGACTTTCATTGCATTCAATTAGCTTTGTTTGAATGTGTTTGACTATTTGATTCAATTAGCTTTGTAGAATGCATTAGACATTCATTTTATTCAAAAAGCTTTGTTTGAATGGGTTTGATTTTCATTTGATTTAATTAGGTTTGTTTGAATGTGTTTGACTTTCATTTGATTCAATTAGCTTTGTAGAATGCATTTGACTTTCATTTGATTAAAAAAGCTTGGTTTGAATATGTTTGACTTTCATTTGATTCAATTTGCTTTGTTGAATGCATTATACTTTAATTTGATTCAAAAAGCTTTGTTTGAATGTGTTTGACTTTCATTTGATTAAATTAGCTTTTTTGAATGCATTAGACTTTAATTTGATTCAAAAAATTTTGTTTGAATGTGTTTGACTTTCATTTGATTAAATTAGCTTTGTTGAATGCATTTGACTTTCATTTGATTTAAAAAGCTTTGTTTGAATGTGTTTTACTTTCATTAAATTCAATTAGCTTTGTTTGACTGTGTTTGACTTTCATTTGATTCAATTAGGTTTGTTGAATGCATTAGACTTTCAATGGATTCAATTAGCTTTGTTTGAATGTGTTTGACTTTCAATTGATTTAATTAGCTTTGTAGAATGCATTTGACATTCATTTTATTCAAAATGCTTTGTTTGAATGGATTTGATTTTCATTTGAATTAATTAGCTTTGGTTGAATGTGTTTGACTTAAATTTAATTCATAAATCTTGTTGAATGTGTTTGACTTTCATTTGATTCAATTTGCTTTGTAGAATTTGTTTGACTTTCATTTGATTCAATTAGCTTTGTTGAATGCATTAGACTTTAATTTGATTAAAAAAGCTTTGTTTGAATGTGTTTGACTTTCATTTGATTCAATTAGCTTTGTTTTAATGTGTTTGACTTTCATTTGATTCAATTAGGTTTTTTGAATGCATTAGACCTTCATTGGATTCAATTAGCTTTTTTTGAATGTGTTTGACTTTCATTTGATTCAATTAGCTTTGTTGAATGCATTTGACTTTAATTTGATTCAAAAGCTTTGTTTGAATGTGTTTGACTTTCATTTGATTTAATTAGCTTCGTTTGAATGTGTTTGACTTTAATTTGAATCAAAAAGCAATGTTTGAAATTGTTTGACTTTCTTTTGATTCAATTAGCTTTGTTGAATGCATTAGACTTTAATTTGATTTAAAAAGCTTTATTTGAATGTGTTTGACTTTCATTGCATTCAATTAGCTTTGTTTGAATGTGTTTGACTTTCATTTGATTCAATTAGCTTTGTAGAATGCATTAGACATTCATTTTATTCAAAAAGCTTTGTTTGAATGGGTTTGATTTTCATTTGATTTAATTAGGTTTGTTTGAATGTGTTTGACTTTCATTTGATTCAATTAGCTTTGTAGAATGCATTTGACTTTCATTTGATTAAAAAAGCTTGGTTTGAATATGTTTGACTTTCATTTGATTCAATTTGCTTTGTTGAATGCATTATACTTTAATTTGATTCAAAAAGCTTTGTTTGAATGTGTTTGACTTTCATTTGATTAAATTAGCTTTGTTGAATGCATTAGACTTTAATTTGATTCAAAAAATTTTGTTTGAATGTGTTTGACTTTCATTTGATTAAATTAGCTTTGTTGAATGCATTTGACTTTCATTTGATTTAAAAAGCTTTGTTTGAATGTGTTTTACTTTCATTAAATCCAATTAGCTTTGTTTGAATGTGTTTTACTTTCATTAAATTCAATTAGCTTCGTTTGAATGTGTTTGACTTTAATTTGAATCAAAAAGCATTGTTTGAAATTGTTTGACTTTCATTTGATTCATGTAGCTTTGTAGAATTTGTTTGAATTTCATTTTATTCTATTAGCTTTGTTGAATGCATTAGACTTTAATTTGATTTAAAAAGATTTGTTTGCATGTGTTTGACTTTCATTTGATTCAATTAGCTTTGTTTGACTGTGTTTGACTTTCATTTGATTCAATTAAGTTTGTTGAATGCATTAGACTTTCAATGGATTCAATTAGCTTTGTTTGAATGTGTTTGACTTTCAATTGATTTAATTAGCTTTGTAGAATGCATTTGACATTCATTTTATTCAAAATGCTTTGTACGAATGGATTTGATTTTCATTTGATTTAATTAGTTTTGTTTGAATGTGTTTGACTTAAATTCAATTCATAAATCTTGTTTGAATGTGTTTGACTTTCATTTGATTCAATTAGCTTTGTAGAATTTGTTTGACTTTCTTTTGATTCAATTAGCTTTGTTGAATGCATTAGACTTTAATTTGATTCAAAAAGCTTTATTTCAATGTGTTTGACTTTCATTAGTTTCAATTAGCTTTGTAGAATACATTTGACTTTCATTTGATTCAATTAGCTTTGTTGAATGCATTTGACTTTAATTTGATTCAAAAAGCTTTATTTGAATGTGTTTGACTTTCATTTGATTTAATTAGCTTCATTAGAAAGTGTTTGACTTTAGTTTGAATCAAAAAGCATTGTTTGAAATTGTTTGACTTTCATTTGATTCATGTAGCTTTGTAGAATTTGTTTGAATTTCATTTGATTCTATTAGCTTTGTTGAATGCATTAGACTTTAATTTGATTTAAAAGATTTATTTGTATATGTTTGACTTTCATTTGATTCAATTAGCTTTGTTTGACTGTGTTTGACTTTCATTTGATTCAATTAGGTTTGTTGAATGCATTAGACTTTCAATGGATTCAATTAGCTTTGTTTGAATGTGTTTGACTTTCAATTGATTTAATTAGCTTTGTAGAATGCATTTGACATTCATTTTATTCAAAATGCTTTGTTTGAATGGATTTGATTTTCATTTGATTTAATTAGCTTTGTTTGAATGTGTTTGACTTAAATTTAATTCACAAATCTTGTTGAATGTGTTTGACTTTCATTTGATTCAATTAGCTTTGTAGAATTTGTTTGACTTTCATTTGATTCAATTAGCTTTGTTGAATGCATTAGACTTTAATTTGATTAAAAAAGCTTTGTTTGAATGTGTTTGACTTTCATTTGATTCAATTAGCTTTGTTTTAATGTGTTTGACTTTCATTTGATTCAATTAGGTTTTTTGAATGCATTAGACTTTCATTGGATTCATTTAGCTTTGTTTGAATGTGTTTGACTTTCATTTGATTCAATTAGCTTTGTTGAATGCATTTGACTTTAATTTGATTCAAAAAGCTTTGTTTGAATGTGTTTGACTTTCATTTGATTTAATTAGCTTCGTTTGAATGTGTTTGACTTTAATTTCAATCAAAAAGCAATATTTGAAATTGTTTGACTTTCATTTGATTCATGTAGCTTTGTAGAATTTGTTTGAATTTCATTTGATTCTATTAGCTTTGTTGAATGCATTAGACTTTAATTTGATTTAAAAAGATTTGTTTGAATGTGTTTGACTTTCATTTGATTCAATTAGCGTTGTTTGACTGTGTTTGACTTTCATTTGATTCAATTAGGTTTGTTGAATGCATTAGACTTTCAATGGATTAAATTAGCTTTGTTTGAATGTGTTTGACTTTCAATTGATTCAATTAGCTTTGTAGAATGCATTTGACATTCATTTTATTCAAAATGCTTTGTTTGAATGGATTTGATTTTCATTTGATTTAATTAGCTTTGTTTGAATGTGTTTGACTTAAATTTAATTCATAAATCTTGTTTGAATGTGTTTGACTTTCATTTGATTCAATTAGCTTTGTAGAATTTGTTTGACTTTCATTTGATTCAATTAGCTTTGTTAAATGCATTAGACTTTAATTTGATTCAAAAAGCTTTATTTCAATGTCTTTGACTTTCATTAGTTTCAATTAGCTTTGTAGAATACATTTGACTTTCATTTGATTCAATTAGCTTTGTTGAATGCATTTGACTTTAATTTGATTCAAAAAACTTTATTTGAATGTGTTTGACTTTCATTTGAGTTAATTAGCTTCTTTAGAAAGTGTTTGACTTTAATTTGAATCAAAAAGCATTGTTTGAAATTGTTTGACTTTCATTTGATTCATGTAGCTTTGTAGAATTTGTTTGAATTTCATTTGATTCTATTAGCTTTGTTGAATGCATTAGACTTTAATTAGATTTAAAAAGATTTGTTTGCATATGTTTGACTTTCATTTGATTCAATTAGCTTTGTTTGACTGTGTTTGACTTTCATTTGATTCAATTAGGTTTGTTGAATGCATTAGACTTTCAATGGATTCAATTAGCTTTGTTTGAATGTGTTTGACTTTCAATTGATTTAATTAGCTTTGTAGAATGCATTTGACATTCATTTTATTCAAAATGCTTTGTTTGAATGGATTTGATTTTCATTTGATTTAATTAGCTTTGTTTGAATGTGTTTGACTTAAATTTAATTCACAAATCTTGTTGAATGTGTTTGACTTTCATTTGATTCAATTAGCTTTGTAGAATTTGTTTGAATTTCATTTGATTCAATTAGCTTTGTTGAATGCATTAGACTTTAATTTGATTAAAAAAGCTTTGTTTGAATGTGTTTGACTTTCATTTGATTCAATTAGCTTTGTTTTAATGTGTTTGACTTTCATTTGATTCAATTAGGTTTTTTGAATGCATTAGACTTTCATTGGATTCATTTAGCTTTGTTTGAATGTGTTTGACTTTCATTTGATTCAATTAGCTTTGTTGAATGCATTTGACTTTAATTTGATTCAAAAAGCTTTGTTTGAATGTGTTTGACTTTCATTTGATTCAATTAGCTTTGTTGAATGCATTTGACTTTAATTTGATTCAAAAAGCTTTGTTTGAATGTGTTTGACTTTCATTTGATTTAATTAGCTTCGTTTGAATGTGTTTGACTTTAATTTCAATCAAAAAGCAATGTTTGAAATTGTTTGACTTTCATTTGATTCATGTAGCTTTGTAGAATTTGTTTTAATTTCATTTGATTCTATTAGCTTTGTTGAATGCATTAGACTTTAATTTGATTTAAAAAGATTTGTTTGAATGTGTTTGACTTTCATTTGATTCAATTAGCGTTGTTTGACTGTTTGACTTTCATTTGATTCAATTAGGTTTGTTGAATGCATTAGACTTTCAATGGATTAAATTAGCTTTGTTTGAATGTGTTTGACTTTCAATTGATTCAATTAGCTTTGTAGAATGCATTTGACATTCATTTTATTCAAAATGCTTTGTTTGAATGGATTTGATTTTCATTTGATTTAATTAGCTTTGTTTGAATGTGTTTGACTTAAATTTAATTCATAAATCTTGTTTGAATGTGTTTGACTTTCATTTGATTCAATTAGCTTTGTAGAATTTGTTTGACTTTCATTTGATTCAATTAGCTTTGTTAAATGCATTAGACTTTAATTTGATTCAAAAAGCTTTATTTCAATGTCTTTGACTTTCATTAGTTTCAATTAGCTTTGTAGAATACATTTGACTTTCATTTGATTCAATTAGCTTTGTTGAATGCATTTGACTTTAATTTGATTCAAAAAGCTTTATTTGAATGTGTTTGACTTTCATTTGAGTTAATTAGTCATTAGAAAGTGTTTGACTTTAATTTGAATCAAAAAGCATTGTTTGAAATTGTTTGACTTTCATTTGATTCATGTAGCTTTGTAGAATTTGTTTGAATTTCATTTGATTCTATTAGCTTTGTTGAATGCATTAGACTTTAATTAGATTTAAAAAGATTTGTTTGCATATGTTTGACTTTCATTTGATTCAATTAGCTTTGTTTGACTGTGTTTGACTTTCATTTGATTCAATTAGGTTTGTTGAATGCATTAGACTTTCAATGGATTCAATTAGCTTTGTTTGAATGTGTTTGACTTTCAATTGATTTAATTAGCTTTGTAGAATGCATTTGACATTCATTTTATTCAAAATGCTTTGTTTGAATGGATTTGATTTTCATTTGATTTAATTAGCTTTGTTTGAATGTGTTTGACTTAAATTTAATTCATAAATCTTGTTGAATGTGTTTGACTTTCATTTGATTCAATTAGCTTTGTAGAATTTGTTTGACTTTCATTTTATTCAATTAGCTTTGTTGAATGCATTAGACTTTAATTTGATTAAAAAAGCTTTGTTTGAATGTGTTTGACTTTCATTTGATTCAATTAGCTTTGTTTTAATGTGTTTGACTTTCATTTGATTCAATTAGGTTTTTTGAATGCATTAGACCTTCATTGGAATCAATTAGCTTTGTTTGAATGTGTTTGACTTTCATTTGATTCAATTAGCTTTGTTGAATGCATTTGACTTTAATTTGATTCAAAAGGCTTTGTTTGAATGTGTTTGACTTTCATTTGATTCAATTAGCTTTGTTTTAATGTGTTTGACTTTCATTTGATTCAATTAGGTTTTTTGAATGCATTAGACTTTCATTGGATTCAGTTAGCTTTGTTTGAATGTGTTTGACTTTCATTTGATTCAATTAGCTTTGTTGAATGCATTTGACTTTAATTTGATTCAAAAAGCTTTGTTTGAATGTGTTTGACTTTCATTTGATTTAATTAGCTTCGTTTGAATGTGTTTGACTTTAATTTCAAACAAAAAGCAATGTTTGAAATTGTTTGACTTTCATTTGATTCATGTAGCTTTGTAGAATTTTTTTGAATTTCATTTGATTCTATTAGCTTTGTTGAATGCATTAGACTTTAATTTGATTTAAAAAGATTTGTTTGAATGTGTTTGACTTTCATTTGATTCAATTAGCGTTGTTTGACTGTGTTTGACTTTCATTTGATTCAATTAGGTTTGTTGAATGCATTAGACTTTCAATGGATTAAATTAGCTTTGTTTGAATGTGTTTGACTTTCAATTGATTCAATTAGCTTTGTAGAATGCATTTGACATTCATTTTATTCAAAATGCTTTGTTTGAATGGAATTGATTTTCATTTGATTTAATTAGCTTTGTTTGAATGTGTTTGACTTAAATTTAATTCATAAATCTTGTTTGAATGTGTTTGACTTTCATTTGATTCAATTAGCTTTGTAGAATTTGTTTGACTTTCATTTGATTCAATTAGCTTTGTTAAATGCATTAGACTTTAATTTGATTCAAAAAGCTTTATTTCAATGTCTTTGACTTTCATTAGTTTCAATTAGCTTTGTAGAATACATTTGACTTTCATTTGATTCAATTAGCTTTGTTGAATGCATTTGACTTTAATTTGATTCAAAAAGCTTTATTTGAATGTGTTTGACTTTCATTTGAGTTAATTAGCTTCATTAGAAAGTGTTTGACTTTAATTTGAATAAAAAAGCATTGTTTGAAATTGTTTGACTTTCATTTGATTCATGTAGCTTTGTAGAATTTGTTTGAATTTCATTTGATTCTATTAGCTTTGTTGAATGCATTAGACTTTAATTTGATTTAAAAAGATTTGTTTGCATGTGTTTGACTTTCATTTGATTCAATTAGCTTTGTTTGACTGTGTTTGACTTTCATTTGATTCAATTAGGTTTGTTGAATGCATTAGACTTTCAATGGAATCAATTAGCTTTGTTTGAATGTGTTTGACTTTCATTTGATTCAATTAGCTTTGTTGAATGCATTTGACTTTAATTTGATTCAAAAAGCTTTGTTTGAATGTGTTTGACTTTCATTTGATTTAATTAGCTTCGTTTGAATGTGTTTGACTTTAATTTCAATCAAAAAGCAATGTTTGAAATTGTTTGACTTTCATTTGATTCATGTAGCTTTGTAGAATTTGTTTGAATTTCATTTGATTCTATTAGCTTTGTTGAATGCATTAGACTTTAATTTGATTTAAAAAGATTTGTTTGAATGTGTTTGACTTTCATTTGATTCAATTAGCGTTGTTTGACTGTGTTTGACTTTCATTTGATTCAATTAGGTTTGTTGAATGCATTAGACTTTCAATGGATTAAATTAGCTTTGTTTGAATGTGTTTGACTTTCAATTGATTTAATTAGCTTTGTAGAATGCATTTGACATTCATTTTATTCAAAATGCTTTGTTTGAATGGATTTGATTTTCATTTGATTTAATTAGCTTTGTTTGAATGTGTTTGACTTAAATTTAATTCATAAATCTTGTTTGAATGTGTTTGACTTTCATTTGATTCAATTAGCTTTATTTGTATGTGTTTCGCTTTCATTGGATTCAATTAGGTTTGTTTGAATGTCTTTGACTTTCAATTGATTCAATTAGCTTTGTTTGAATGTGTTTGGCTTTCATTTGATTCAATTAGCTTTGTTTGAATGTGTTTGACTTTCATTTGATTCAATTTCCTTTGTTGAATGCATTAGACTTTCATTAGATTCAATTAGCTTTTTTTTAATGTGTTTGACTTTCATTTGATTCAATAAACTTTGTGGAACGCATTTGACTTTCAATTGATTTAATTAGCTTTCTTGAATGCATTTGACTTTCAATTGATTCATTTAGATTCTTTGAATGCATTAGACATTCATTTTATTGAAAAAGCTTTGTTTCAATGTGTTGACTTTCATTTGATTTAATTAGCTTTGTTTGAATTTGTTTGAATTAAATTTGATTGAAAAAGCTTTGTTTGAATGTGTTTGACTTGCATTTGATTCAATTAGCTTTTTTTGAATGTGTTTGACTTTCATTTGATTCAATTAGCTTTGTAGAACGCATTTGACTTTCATTTGAAAAAATTAGCTTTGTTGAATGCATAAGACTTTAATTTGATTCAAAAAGCTTTATTTCAATGTGTTTGACTTTCATTAGTTTCAATTAGCTTTGTTGAATGCATTTGACTTTCATTTGATTCAATTTGCTTTGTAGAATTTGTTTGACTTTCATTTGATTCAATTAGCTTTGTTGAATGCATTCGACTTTAATTTGATTCAAAAAGCTTTATTTCAATGTGTTTGACTTTCATTAGTTTCAATTAGCTTTGTAGAATACATTTGACTTTCATTTTATTCAATTAACTTTGTTGAATGCATTTGATTTTAATTTGATTCAAAAAGCTTTTTTGAATGTGTTTGACTTTCATTTGATTTAATTAGCTTCGTTTGAATGTGTTTGACTTTAATTTGAATCAAAAAGCATTGTTTGAAATTGTTTGACTTTCATTTGATTCATGTAGATTTGTAGAATTTGTTTGAATTTCATTTTATTCTATTAGCTTTGTTGAATGCATTAGACTTTAATTTGATTTAAAAAGATTTGTTTGCTTGTGTTTGACTTTCATTTGATTCAATTAGCTTTGTTTGACTGTGTTTGACTTTCATTTGATTCAATTAGGTTTGTTGAATGCATTAGACTTTCAATGGATTCAATTAGCTTTGTTTGAATGTGTTTGACTTTCAATTGATTTAATTAGTTTTGTAGAATGCATTTGACTTTCATTTTATTCAAAATGCTTTGTTTGAATGGATTTGATTTTCATTTGATTTAATTAGCTTTGTTTGAATGTGTTTGACTTAAATTTAATTCATAAATCTTGTTTGAATGTGTTTGACTTTCATTTGATTCAATTAACTTTGTAGAATTTGTTTGACTTTCATTTGATTCAATTAGCTTTGTTGAATGCATTAGACTTTAATTTGATTCAAAAAGCTTTATTTCAATGTGTTTGACTTTCCTTAGTTTCAATTAGCTTTGTAGAATACATTTGACTTTCATTTGATTCAATTAGCTTTGTTGAATGCATTTGACTTTAATTTGATTCAAAAAGCTTTATTTGAATGTGTTTGACTTTCATTTGATTTAATTAGCTTCGTTTGAATGTGTTTGACTTTAATTTGAATCAAAAAGCATTGTTTGAAATTGTTTGACTTTCATTTGATTCATGTAGCTTTGTAGAATTTGTTTGAATTTCATTTGATTCTATTAGCTTTGTTGAATGCATTAGACTTTAATTTGATTTAAAAAGATTTGTTTGCATGTGTTTGACTTTCATTTGATTCAATTAGCTTTGTTTGACTGTGTTTGACTTTCATTTGATTCAATTAGGTTTGTTGAATGCATTAGACTTTCAATGGATTCAATTAGCTTTGTTTGAATGTGTTTGACTTTCAATTGATTTAATTAGCTTTGTAGAATGCATTTGACATTCATTTTATTCAAAATGCTTTGTTTGAATGGATTTGATTTTCATTTGATTTAATTAGCTTTGGTTGAATGTGTTTGACTTAAATTTAATTCATAAATCTTGTTGAATGTGTTTGACTTTCATTTGATTCAATTTGCTTTGTAGAATTTGTTTGACTTTCATTTGATTCAATTAGCTTTGTTGAATGCATTAGACTTTAATTTGATTCAAAAAGCTTTATTTCAATGTGTTTGACTTTCATTAGTTTCAATTTGCTTTGTAGAATACATTTGACTTTCATTTGATCCAATTAGCTTTGTTGAATGCATTTGACTTTAATTTGATTCAAAAAGCTTTATTTGAATGTGTTTGACTTTCATTTGATTTAATTAGCTTCGTTTGAATGTGTTTGACTTTAATTTGAATCAAAAAGCATTGTTTGAAATTGTTTGACTTTCATTTGATTCATGTAGCTTTGTAGAATTTGTTTAAATTTCATTTGATTCTATTAGCTTTGTTGAATGCATTAGACTTTAATTTGATTTAAAAAGATTTGTTTGCATGTGTTTGACTTTCATTTGATTCAATTAGCTTTGTTTGACTGTGTTTGACTTTCATTTGATTCAATTAGGTTTGTTGAATGCATTAGACTTTCAATGGATTCAATTAGCTTTGTTTGAATGTGTTTGACTTTCAATGGATTTAATTAGCTTTGTAGAATGCATTTGACATTCATTTTATTCAAAATGCTTTGTTTGAATGGATTTGATTTTCATTTGATTTAATTAGCTTTGGTTGAATGTGTTTGACTTAAATTTAATTCATAAATCTTGTTGAATGTGTTTGACTTTCATTTGATTCAATTTGCTTTGTAGAATTTGTTTGACTTTCATTTGATTCAATTAGCTTTGTTGAATGCATTAGACTTTAATTTGATTAAAAAAGCTTTGTTTGAATGTGTTTGACTTACATTTGATTCACTTAGCTTTGTTTTAATGTGTTTGACTTTCATTTGATTCAATTAGGTTTTTTGAATGCATTAGACCTTCATTGGATTCAATTAGCTTTGTTTGAATGTGTTTGACTTTCATTTGATTCAATTAGCTTTGTTGAATGCATTTGACTTTAATTTAATTCAAAAAGCTTTGTTTGAATGTGTTTGACTTTCATTTGATTTAATTAGCTTCGTTTGAATGTGTTTGACTTTAATTTCAATCAAAAAGCAATGTTTGAAATTGTTTGACTTTCATTTGATTCATGTAGCTTTGTAGAATTTGTTTGAATTTCATTTGATTCTATTAGCTTTGTTGAATGCATTAGACTTTAATTTGATTTAAAAAGATTTGTTTGAATGTGTTTGACTTTCATTTGATTCAATTAGCGTTGTTTGACTGTGTTTGACTTTCATTTGATTCAATTAGGTTTGTTGAATGCATTAGACTTTCAATGGATTAAATTAGCTTTGTTTGAATGTGTTTGACTTTCAATTGATTCAATTAGATTTGTAGAATGCATTTGACATTCATTTTATTCAAAATGCTTTGTTTGAATGGATTTGATTTTCATTTGATTTAATTAGCTTTGTTTGAATGTGTTTGACTTAAATTTAATTCATAAATCTTGTTTGAATGTGTTTGACTTTCATTTGATTCAATTAGCTTTGTAGAATTTGTTTGACTTTCATTTGATTCAATTAGCTTTGTTAAATGCATTAGACTTTAATTTGATTCAAAAAGCTTTATTTCAATGTCTTTGACTTTCATTAGTTTCAATTAGCTTTGTAGAATACATTTGACTTTCATTTGATTCAATTAGATTTGTTGAATGCATTTGACTTTAATTTGATTCAAAAAGCTTTATTTGAATGTGTTTGACTTTCATTTGATTTAATTAGCTTCATTAGAAAGTGTTTGACTTTAATTTGAATCAAAAAGCATTGTTTGAAATTGTTTGACTTTCATTTGATTCATGTAGCTTTGTAGAATTTGTTTGAATTTCATTTGATTCTATTAGCTTTGGTTGAATGCATTAGACTTTAATTTGATTTAAAAAGATTTGTTTGCATATGTTTGACTTTCATTTGATTCAATTAGCTTTGTTTGACTATGTTTGACTTTCATTTGATTCAATTAGGTTTGTTGAATGCATTAGACTTTCAATGGATTCAATTAGCTTTGTTTGAATGTGTTTGACTTTCAATTGATTTAATTAGCTTTGTAGAATGCATTTGAAATTCATTTTATTCAAAATGCTTTGTTTGAATGGATTTGATTTTCATTTGATTTAATTAGCTTTGTTTGAATGTGTTTGACTTAAATTTAATTCATAAATCTTGTTGAATGTGTTTGACTTTCATTTGATTCAATTAGCTTTGTAGAATTTGTTTGACTTTCATTTGATTCAATTAGCTTTGTTGAATGCATTAGACTTTAATTTGATTAAAAAGCTTTGTTTGAATGTGTTTGACTTTCATTTGATTCAATTAGCTTTGTTTTAATGTGTTTGACTTTCATTTGATTCAATTAGGTTTTTTGAATGCATTAGACCTTCATTGGATTCAATTAGCTTTGTTTGAATGTGTTTGACTTTCATTGGATTCAATTAACTTTGTTGAATGCATTTGACTTTAATTTGATTCAAAAAGCTTTGTTTGAATGTGTTTGACTTTCATTTGATTTAATTAGCTTCGTTTGAATGTGTTTGACTTTAATTTCAATCAAAAAGCAATGTTTGAAATTGTTTGACTTTCATTTGATTCATGTAGCTTTGTAGAATTTGTTTGAATTTCATTTGATTCTATTAGCTTTGTTGAATGCATTAGACTTTAATTTGATTTAAAAAGATTTGTTTGAATGTGTTTGACTTTCATTTGATTCAATTAGCGTTGTTTGACTGTGTTTGACTTTCATTTGATTCAATTAGGTTTGTTGAATGCATTAGACTTTCAATGGATTAAATTAGCTTTGTTTGAATGTGTTTGACTTTCAATTGATTCAATTAGCTTTGTAGAATGCATTTCATTCATTTTATTCAAAATGCTTTGTTTGAATGGATTTGATTTTCATTTGATTTAATTAGCTTTGTTTGAATGTGTTTGACTTAAATTTAATTCATAAATCTTGTTTGAATGTGTTTGACTTTCATTTGATTCAATTAGCTTTGTAGAATTTGTTTGACTTTCATTTGATTCAATTAGCTTTGTTAAATGCATAAGACTTTAATTTGATTCAAAAAGCTTTATTTCAATGTGTTTGACTTTCATTAGTTTCAATTAGCTTTGTAGAATACATTTGACTTTCATTTTATTCAATTAGCTTTGTTGAATGCATTTGATTTTAATTTGATTCAAAAAGCTTTATTTGAATGTGTTTGACTTTCATTTGATTTAATTAGCTTCGTTTGAATGTGTTTGACTTTAATTTGAATCAAAAAGCATTGTTTGAAATTGTTTGACTTTCATTTGATTCATGTAGCTTTGTAGAATTTGTTTGAATTTCATTTTATTCTATTAGCTTTGTTGAATGCATTAGACTTTAATTTGATTTAAAAAGATTTGTTTGCATGTGTTTGATTTTCATTTGATTCAATTAGCTTTGTTTGACTGTGTTTGACTTTCATTTGATTCAATTAGGTTTGTTGAATGCATTAGACTTTCAATGGATTCAATTAGCTTTGTTTGAATGTGTTTGACTTTCAATTGATTTAATTAGCTTTGTAGAATGCATTTGACTTTCATTTTATTCAAAATGCTTTGTTTGAATGGATTTGATTTTCATTTGATTTAATTAGCTTTGTTTGAATGTGTTTGACTTAAATTTAATTCATAAATCTTGTTTGAATGTGTTTGACTTTCATTTGATTCAATTAGCTTTGTAGAATTTGTTTGACTTTCATTTGATTCAATTAGCTTTGTTGAATGCATTAGACTTTAATTTGATTCAAAAAGCTTTATTTCAATGTGTTTGACTTTCATTAGTTTCAATTAGCTTTGTAGAATACATTTGACTTTCATTTGATTCAATTAGCTTTGTTGAATGCATTTGACTTTAATTTGATTCAAAAAGCTTTATTTGAATGTGTTTGACTTTCATTTGATTTAATTAGCTTCGTTTGAATGTGTTTGACTTTAATTTGAATCAAAAAGCATTGTTTGAAATTGTTTGACTTTCATTTGATTCATGTAGCTTTGTAGAATGTGTTTGAATTTCATTTGATTCTATTAGCTTTGTTGAATGCATTAGACTTTAATTTGATTTAAAAAGATTTGTTTGCATGTGTTTGACTTTCATTTGATTCAATTAGCTTTGTTTGACTGTGTTTGACTTTCATTTGATTCAATTAGGTTTGTTGAATGCATTAGACTTTCAATGGATTCAATTAGCTTTGTTTGAATGTGTTTGACTTTCAATTGATTTAATTAGCTTTGTAGAATGCATTTGAAATTCATTTTATTCAAAATGCTTTGTTTGAATGGATTTGATTTTCATTTGATTTAATTCGCTTTGTTTGAATGTGTTTGACTTAAATTTAATTCATAAATCTTGTTGAATGTGTTTGACTTTCATTTGATTCAATTAGCTTTGTAGAATTTGTTTGACTTTCATTTGATTCAATTAGCTTTGTTGAATGCATTAGACTTTAATTTGATTAAAAAAGCTTTGTTTGAATGTGTTTGACTTTCATTTGATTCAATTAGCTTTGTTTTAATGTGTTTGACTTTCATTTGATTCAATTAGGTTTTTTGAATGCATTAGACCTTCATTGGATTCAATTAGCTTTGTTTGAATGTGTTTGACTTTCATTGGATTCAATTAACTTTGTTGAATGCATTTGACTTTAATTTGATTCAAAAAGCTTTGTTTGAATGTGTTTGACTTTCATTTGATTTAATTAGCTTCGTTTGAATGTGTTTGACTTTAATTTCAATCAAAAAGCAATGTTTGAAATTGTTTGACTTTCATTTGATTCATGTAGCTTTGTAGAATTTGTTTGAATTTCATTTGATTCTATTAGCTTTGTTATGCATTAGACTTTAATTTGATTTAAAAAGATTTGTTTGAATGTGTTTGACTTTCATTTGATTCAATTAGCGTTGTTTGACTGTGTTTGACTTTCATTTGATTCAATTAGGTTTGTTGAATGCATTAGACTTTCAATGGATTAAATTAGCTTTGTTTGAATGTGTTTGACTTTCAATTGATTCAATTAGCTTTGTAGAATGCATTTGACATTCATTTTATTCAAAATGCTTTGTTTGAATGGATTTGATTTTCATTTGATTTAATTAGCTTTGTTTGAATGTGTTTGACTTAAATTTAATTCATAAATCTTGTTTGAATGTGTTTGACTTTCATTTGATTCAATTAGCTTTGTAGAATTTGTTTGACTTTCATTTGATTCAATTAGCTTTGTTAAATGCATAAGACTTTAATTTGATTCAAAAAGCTTTATTTCAATGTGTTTGACTTTCATTAGTTTCAATTAGCTTTGTAGAATACATTTGACTTTCATTTTATTCAATTAGCTTTGTTGAATGCATTTGATTTTAATTTGATTCAAAAAGCTTTATTTGAATGTGTTTGACTTTCATTTGATTTAATTAGCTTCGTTTGAATGTGTTTGACTTTAATTTGAATCAAAAAGCATTGTTTGAAATTGTTTGACTTTCATTTGATTCATGTAGCTTTGTAGAATTTGTTTGAATTTCATTTTATTCTATTAGCTTTGTTGAATGCATTAGACTTTAATTTGATTTAAAAAGATTTGTTTGCATGTGTTTGACTTTCTTTTGATTCAATTAGCTTTGTTTGACTGTGTTTGACTTTCATTTGATTCAATTAGGTTTGTTGAATGCATTAGACTTTCAATGGATTCAATTAGCTTTGTTTGAATGTGTTTGACTTTCAATTGATTTAATTAGCTTTGTAGAATGCATTTTACTTTCATTTTATTCAAAATGCTTTGTTTGAATGGATTTGATTTTCATTTGATTTAATTAGCTTTGTTTGAATGTGTTTGACTTAAATTTAATTCATAAATCTTGTTTGAATGTGTTTGACTTTCATTTGATTCAATTAGCTTTGTAGAATTTGTTTGACTTTCATTTGATTCAATTAGCTTTGTTGAATGCATTAGACTTTAATTTGATTCAAAAAGCTTTATTTCAATGTGTTTGACTTTCATTAGTTTCAATTAGCTTTGTAGAATACATTTGACTTTCATTTGATTCAATTAGCTTTGTTGAATGCATTTGACTTTAATTTGATTCAAAAAGCTTTATTTGAATGTGTTTGACTTTCATTTGATTTAATTAGCTTCGTTTGAATGTGTTTGACTTTAATTTGAATCAAAAAGCATTGTTTGAAATTGTTTGACTTTCATTTGATTCATGTAGCTTTGTAGAATTTGTTTAAATTTCATTTGATTCTATTAGCTTTGTTGAATGCATTAGACTTTAATCTGATTTAAAAAGATTTGTTTGCATGTGTTTGACTTTCATTTGATTCAATTAGCTTTGTTTGACTGTGTTTGACTTTCATGTGATTCAATTAGGTTTGTTGAATGCATTAGACTTTCAATGGATTCAATTAGCTTTGTTTGAATGTGTTTGACTTTCAATTGATTTAATTAGCTTTGTAGAATGCATTTGACATTCATTTTATTCAAAATGCTTTGTTTGAATGGATTTGATTTTCATTTGATTTAATTAGCTTTGGTTGAATGTGTCTGACTTAAATTTAATTCATAAATCTTGTTGAATGTGTTTGACTTTCATTTGATTCAATTTGCTTTGTAGAATTTGTTTGACTTTCATTTGATTCAATTAGCTTTGTTGAATGCATTAGACTTTAATTTGATTAAAAAAGCTTTGTTTGAATGTGTTTGACTTTCATTTGATTCAATTAGCTTTGTTTTAATGTGTTTGACTTTCATTTGATTCAATTAGGTTTTTTGAATGCATTAGACCTTCATTGGATTCAATTAGCTTTGTTTGAATGTGTTTGACTTTCATTTGATTCAATAGCTTTGTTGAATGCATTTGACTTTAATTTGATTCAAAAAGCTTTGTTTGAATGTGTTTGACTTTCATTTGATTTAATTAGCTTCGTTTGAATGTGTTTGACTTTAATTTGAATCAAAAAGCAATGTTTGAAATTGTTTGACTTTCTTTTGATTCAATTAGCTTTGTTGAATGCATTAGACTTTAATTTGATTTAAAAAGCTTTATTTGAATGTGTTTGACTTTCATTGCATTCAATTAGCTTTGTTTGAATGTGTTTGACTTTCATTTGATTCAATTAGCTTTGTAGAATGCATTAGACATTCATTTTATTCAAAAAGCTTTGTTTGAATGGGTTTGATTTTCATTTGATTTAATTAGGTTTGTTTGAATGTGTTTGATTTTCATTTGATTCAATTAGCTTTGTAGAATGCATTTGACTTTCATTTGATTAAAAAAGCTTGGTTTGAATATGTTTGACTTTCATTTGATTCAATTTGCTTTGTTGAATGCATTATACTTTAATTTGATTCAAAAAGCTTTGTTTGAATGTGTTTGACTTTCATTTGATTAAATTAGCTTTGTTGAATGCATTAGACTTTATTTTGATTCAAAAAATTTTGTTTGAATGTGTTTGACTTTCATTTGATTAAATTAGCTTTGTTGAATGCATTTGACTTTCATTTGATTTAAAAAGCTTTGTTTGAATGTGTTTTACTTTCATTAAATTCAAATAGCTTTGTTTGAATGTGTTTGACTTTCATTTGATTCAATTAGGTTTGTTGAATGCATTAGACTTTCAATGGATTCAATTAGCTTTGTTTGAATGTGTTTGACTTTCAATTGATTTAATTAGCTTTGTAGAATGCATTTGACATTCATTTTATTCAAAATGCTTTGTTTGAATGGATTTGATTTTCATTTGATTTAATTAGCTTTGGTTGAATGTGTTTGACTTAAATTTAATTCATAAATCTTGTTGAATGTGTTTGACTTTCATTTGATTCAATTTGCTTTGTAGAATTTGTTTGACTTTCATTTGATTCAATTAGATTTGTTGAATGCATTAGACTTTAATTTGATTAAAAAGCTTTGTTTGAATGTGTTTGACTTTCATTTGATTCAATTAGCTTTGTTTTAATGTGTTTGACTTTCATTTGATTCAATTAGGTTTTTTGAATGCATTAGACCTTCATTGGATTCAATTAGCTTTGTTTGAATGTGTTTGACTTTCATTTGATTCAATTAGCTTTGTTGAATGCATTTGACTTTAATTTGATTCAAAAAGCTTTGTTTGAATGTGTTTGACTTTCATTTGATTTAATTAGCTTCGTTTGAATGTGTTTGACTTTAATTTGAATCAAAAAGCAATGTTTCAAATTGTTTGACTTTCTTTTGATTCAATTAGCTTTGTTGAATGCATTAGACTTTAATTTGATTTAAAAAGCTTTATTTGAATGTGTTTGACTTTCATTGCATTCAATTATCTTTGTTTGAATGTGTTTGACTTTCATTTGATTCAATTTGTAGAATGCATTAGACATTCATTTTATTCAAAAAGCTTTGTTTGAATGGGTTTGATTTTCATTTGATTTAATTAGGTTTGTTTGAATGTGTTTGACTTTCATTTGATTCAATTAGCTTTGTAGAATGCATTTGACTTTCATTTGATTAAAAAAGCTTGGTTTGAATATGTTTGACTTTCATTTGATTCAATTTGCTTTGTTGAATGCATTATACTTTAATTTGATTCAAAAAGCTTTGTTTGAATGTGTTTGACTTTCATTTGATTAAATTAGCTTTGTTGAATGCATTAGACTTTAATTTGATTCAAAAAATTTTGTTTGAATGTGTTTGACTTTCATTTGATTAAATTAGCTTTGTTGAATGCATTTGACTTTCATTTGATTTAAAAAGCTTTGTTTGAATGTGTTTTACTTTCATTAAATTCAATTAGCTTTGTTTGAATGTGTTTTACTTTCATTAAATTCAATTAGCTTCGTTTGAATGTGTTTGACTTTAATTTCAAAAAGCATTGTTTGAAATTGTTTGACTTTCATTTGATTCATGTAGCTTTGTAGAATTTGTTTGAATTTCATTTTATTCTATTAGCTTTGTTGAATGCATTAGACTTTAATTTGATTTAAAAAGATTTGTTTGCATGTGTTTGACTTTCATTTGATTCAATTAGCTTTGTTTGACTGTGTTTGACTTTCATTTGATTCAATTTGCTTTGTAGAATTTGTTTGACTTTCTTTTGATTCAATTAGCTTTGTTGAATGCATTAGACTTTAATTTGATTAAAAAAGCTTTGTTTGAATGTGTTTGACTTTCATTTGATTCAATTAGCTTTGTTTTAATGTGTTTGACTTTCATTTGATTCAATTAGGTTTTTTGAATGCATTAGACCTTCATTGGATTCAATTAGCTTTGTTTGAATGTGTTTGACTTTCATTTGATTCAATTAGCTTTGTTGAATGCATTTGACTTTAATTTGATTCAAAAAGCTTTGTTTGAATGTGTTTGTTTGATTTAATTAGCTTCGTTTGAATGTGTTTGACTTTAATTTGAATCAAAAAGCAATGTTTGAAATTGTTTGACTTTCTTTTGATTCAATTAGCTTTGTTGAATGCATTAGACTTTAATTTGATTTAAAAAGCTTTATTTGAATGTGTTTGACTTTCATTGCATTCAATTAGCTTTGTTTGAATGTGTTTGACTTTCATTTGATTCAATTAGCTTTGTAGAATGCATTAGACATTCATTTTATTCAAAAAGCTTTGTTTAAATGGGTTTGATTTTCATTTGATTTAATTAGGTTTGTTTGAATGTGTTTGACTTTCATTTGATTCAATTAGCTTTGTAGAATGCATTTGACTTTCATTTGATTAAAAAAGCTTGGTTTGAATATGTTTGACTTTCATTTGATTCAATTTGCTTTGTTGAATGCATTATACTTTAATTTGATTCAAAAAGCTTTGTTTGAATGTGTTTGACTTTCATTTGATTAAATTAGCTTTGTTGAATGCATTAGACTTTAATTTGATTCAAAAAATTTTGTTTGAATGTGTTTGACTTTCATTTGATTAAATTAGCTTTGTTGAATGCATTTGACTTTCATTTGATTTAAAAAGCTTTGTTTGAATGTGTTTTACTTTCATTAAATTCAATTAGCTTTGTTTGAATGTGTTTGACTTTCATTTGATTCAATTAGGTTTGTTGAATGCATTAGACTTTCAATGGATTCAATTAGCTTTGTTTGAATGTGTTTGACTTTCAATTCATTTAATCAGCTTTGTAGAATGCATTTGACATTCATTTTATTCAAAATGCTTTGTTTGAATGGATTTGATTTTCATTTGATTTAATTAGCTTTGGTTGAATGTGTTTGACTTAAATTTAATTCATAAATCTTGTTGAATGTGTTTGACTTTCATTTGATTCAATTTGCTTTGTAGAATTTGTTTGACTTTCATTTGATTCAATTAGCTTTGTTGAATGCATTAGACTTTAATTTGATTAAAAAATTTGTTTGAATGTGTTTGACTTTCATTTGATTCAATTAGCTTTGTTTTAATGTGTTTGACTTTCATTTGATTCAATTAGGTTTTTTGAATGCATTAGACCTTCATTGGATTCAATTAGCTTTGTTTGAATGTGTTTGACTTTCATTTGATTCAATTAGCTTTGTTGAATGCATTTGACTTTAATTTGATTCAAAAAGCTTTGTTTGAATGTGTTTGACTTTCATTTGATTTAATTAGCTTCGTTTGAATGTGTTTGACTTTAATTTGAATCAAAAAGCAATGTTTGAAATTGTTTGACTTTCTTTTGATTCAATTAGCTTTGTTGAATGCATTAGACTTTAATTTGATTTAAAAAGCTTTATTTGAATGTGTTTGACTTTCATTGCATTCAATTAGCTTTGTTTGAATGTGTTTGACTTTCATTTGATTCAATTAGCTTTGCAGAATGCATTAGACATTCATTTTATTCAAAAAGCTTTGTTTGAATGGGTTTGATTTTCATTTGATTTAATTAGGTTTGTTTGAATGTGTTTGACTTTCATTTGATTCAATTAGCTTTGTAGAATGCATTTGACTTTCATTTGATTAAAAAAGCTTGGTTTGAATATGTTTGACTTTCATTTGATTCAATTTGCTTTGTTGAATGCATTATACTTTAAAATTATTCAAAAAGCTTTGTTTGAATGTGTTTGACTTTAATTTCAATCAAAAAGCAATGTTTGAAATTGTTTGACTTTCATTTGATTCAATTAGCTTTTTTTGAATGTGTTTGACTTTCATTTGATTCAATTAGCTTTGTAGAACGCATTTGACTTTAATTTGAAAAAATTAGCTTTGTTGAATGCATAAGACTTTAATTTGATTCAAAAAGCTTTATTTCAATGTGTTTGACTTTCATTAGTTTCAATTAGCTTTGTAGAATACATTTGACTTTCATTTTATTCAATTAGCTTTGTTGAATGCATTTGATTTTAATTTGATTCAAAAAGCTTTATTTGAATGTGTTTGACTTTCATTTGATTTAATTAGCTTCGTTTGAATGTGTTTGACTTTAATTTGAATCAAAAAGCATTGTTTGAAATTGTTTGACTTTCATTTGATTCATGTAGCTTTGTAGAATTTGTTTGAATTTCATTTTATTCTATTAGCTTTGTTGAATGCATTAGACTTTAATTTGATTTAAAAAGATTTGTTTGCATGTGTTCGACTTTCATTTGATTCAATTAGCTTTGTTTGACTGTGTTTGACTTTCATTTGATTCAATTAGGTTTGTTGAATGCATTAGACTTTCAATGGATTCAATTAGCTTTGTTTGAATGTGTTTGACTTTCAATTGATTTAATTAGCTTTGTAGAATGCATTTGACTTTCATTTTATTCAAAATGCTTTGTTTGAATGGATTTGATTTTCATTTGATTTAATTAGCTTTGTTTGAATGTGTTTGACTTAAATTTAATTCATAAATCTTGTTTGAATGTGTTTGACTTTCATTTGATTCAATTAGCTTTGTAGAATTTGTTTGACTTTCATTTGATTCAATTAGGTTTGTTGAATGCATTAGACTTTAATTTGATTCAAAAAGCTTTATTTCAATGTGTTTGACTTTCATTAGTTTCAATTAGCTTTGTAGAATACATTTGACTTTCATTTGATTCAATTAGCTTTGTTGAATGCATTTGACTTTAATTTGATTCAAAAAGCTTTATTTGAATGTGTTTGACTTTCATTTGATTTAATTAGCTTCGTTTGAATGTGTTTGACTTTAATTTGAATCAAAAAGCATTGTTTGAAATTGTTTGACTTTCATTTGATTCATGTAGCTTTGTAGAATTTGTTTGAATTTCATTTGATTCTATTAGCTTTGTTGAATGCATTAGACTTTAATTTGATTTAAAAAGATTTGTTTGCATGTGTTTGACTTTCATTTGATTCAATTAGCTTTGTTTGACTGTGTTTGACTTTCATTTGATTCAATTAGGTTTGTTGAATGCATTAGACTTTCAATGGATTCAAGCTTTGTTTGAATGTGTTTGACTTTCAATTGATTTAATTAGCTTCGTAGAATGCATTTGACATTCATTTTATTCAAAATGCTTTGTTTGAATGGATTTGATTTTCATTTGATTTAATTAGCTTTGGTTGAATGTGTTTGACTTAAATTTAATTCATAAATCTTGTTGAATGTGTTTGACTTTCATTTGATTCAATTTGCTTTGTAGAATTTGTTTGACTTTCATTTGATTCAATTAGCTTTGTTGAATGCATTAGACTTTAATTTGATTCAAAAAGCTTTATTTCAATGTGTTTGACTTTCATTAGTTTCAATTAGCTTTGTAGAATACATTTGACTTTCATTTGATTCAATTAGCTTTGTTGAATGCATTTGACTTTAATTTGATTCAAAAAGCTTTATTTGAATGTGTTTGACTTTCATTTGATTTAATTAGCTTCGTTTGAATGTGTTTGACTTTAATTTGAATCAAAAAGCATTGTTTGAAATTGTTTGACTTTCATTTGATTCATGTAGCTTTGTAGAATTTGTTTAAATTTCATTTGATTCTATTAGCTTTGTTGAATGCATTAGACTTTAATTTGATTTAAAAAGATTTGTTTGCATGTGTTTGACTTTCATTTGATTTAATTAGCTTTGTTTGACTGTGTTTGACTTTCATTTGATTCAATTAGGTTTGTTGAATGCATTAGACTTTCAATGGATTCAATTAGCTTTGTTTGAATGTGTTTGACTTTCAATTGATTTAATTAGCTTTGTAGAATGCATTTGACATTCATTTTATTCAAAATGCTTTGTTTGAATGGATTTGATTTTCATTTGATTTAATTAGCTTTGTTTGAATGTGTTTGACTTAAATTTAATTCATAAATCTTGTTGAATGTGTTTGACTTTCATTTGATTCAATTTGCTTTGTAGAATTTGTTTGACTTTCATTTGATTCAATTAGCTTTGTTGAATGCATTAGACTTTAATTTGATTAAAAAAGCTTTGTTTGAATGTGTTTGACTTTCATTTGATTCAATTAGCTTTGTTTTAATGTGTTTGACTTTCATTTGATTCAATTAGGTTTTTTGAATGCATTAGACCTTCATTGGATTCAATTAGCTTTGTTTGAATGTGTTTGACTTTCATTTGATTCAATTAGCTTTGTTGAATGCATTTGACTTTAATTTGATTCAAAAAGCTTTGTTTGAATGTGTTTGACTTTCATTTGATTTAATTAGTTTCGTTTGAATGTGTTTGACTTTAATTTCAATCAAATAGCAATGTTTGAAATTTTTTGACTTTCATTTGATTCATGTAGCTTTGTAGAATTTGTTTGAAGTTCATTTGATTCTATTAGCTTTGTTGAATGCATTAGACTTTAATTTGATTTAAAAAGATTTGTTTGAATGTGTTTGACTTTTATTTGATTCAATTAGCGTTGTTTGACTGTGTTTGACTTTCATTTGATTCAATTAGGTTTGTTGAATGCATTAGACTTTCAATGGATTCAATTAGCTTTGTTTGAATGTGTTTGACTTTCAATTGATTCAATTAGCTTTGTAGAATGCATTTGACATTCATTTTATTCAAAATGGTTTGTTTGAATGGATTTGATTTTCATTTGATTTAATTAGCTTTGTTTGAATGTGTTTGATTTAAATTTAATTCATAAATCTTGTTTGAATGTGTTTGACTTTCATTTGATTCAATTAGCTTTGTAGAATTTGTTTGACTTTCATTTGATTCAATTAGGTTTGTTGAATGCATTAGACTTTAATTTGATTCAAAAAGCTTTATTTCAATGTGTTTGACTTTCATTAGTTTCAATTAGCTTTGTAGAATACATTTGACTTTCATTTGATTCAATTAGCTTTGTTGAATGCATTTGACTTTAATTTGATTCAAAAAGCTTTATTTGAATGTGTTTGACTTTCATTTGATTTAATTAGCTTCGTTTGAATGTGTTTGACTTTAATTTGAATCAAAAAGCATTGTTTGAAATTGTTTGACTTTCATTTGATTCATGTAGCATTGTAGAATTTGTTTGAATTTCATTTGATTCTATTAGCTTTGTTGAATGCATTAGACTTTAATTTGATTTAAAAAGATTTGTTTGCATGTGTTTGACTTTCATTTGATTCAATTAGCTTTGTTTGACTGTGTTTGACTTACATTTGATTCAATTAGGTTTGTTGAATGCATTAGACTTTCAATGGATTCAATTAGCTTTGTTTGAATGTGTTTGACTTTCAATTGATTTAATTAGCTTCGTAGAATGCATTTGACATTCATTTTATTCAAAATGCTTTGTTTGAATGGATTTGATTTTCATTTGATTTAATTAGCTTTGGTTGAATGTGTTTGACTCAAATTTAATTCATAAATCTTGTTGAATGTGTTTGACTTTCATTTGATTCAATTTGCTTTGTAGAATTTGTTTGACTTTCATTTGATTCAATTAGCTTTGTTGAATGCATTAGACTTTAATTTGATTCAAAAAGCTTTATTTCAATGTGTTTGACTTTCATTAGTTTCAATTAGCTTTGTAGAATACATTTGACTCTTATTTGATTCAATTAGCTTTGTTGAATGCATTTGACTTTAATTTGATTCAAAAAGCTTTATTTGAATGTGTTTGACTTTCATTTGATTTAATTAGCTTCGTTTGAATGTGTTTGACTTTAATTTGAATCAAAAAGCATTGTTTGAAATTGTTTGACTTTCATTTGATTCATGTAGCTTTGTAGAATTTGTTTAAATTTCATTTGATTCTATTAGCTTTGTTGAATGCATTAGACTTTAATTTGATTTAAAAAGATTTGTTTGCATGTGTTTGACTTTCATTTGATTCAATTAGCTTTGTTTGACTGTGTTTGACTTTCATTTGATTCAATTAGGTTTGTTGAATGCATTAGACTTTCGATGGATTCAATTAGCTTTGTTTGAATGTGTTTGACTTTCAATTGATTTAATTAGCTTTGTAGAATGCATTTGACATTCATTTTATTCAAAATGCTTTGTTTGAATGGATTTGATTTTCATTTGATTTAATTAGCTTTGTTTGAATGTGTTTGACTTAAATTTAATTCATAAATCTTGTTGAATGTGTTTGACTTTCATTTGATTCAATTAGCTTTGTAGAATTTGTTTGACTTTCATTTGATTCAATTAGCTTTGTTGAATGCATTAGACTTTAATTTGATTAAAAAAGCTTTGTTTGAATGTGTTTGACTTTCATTTGATTCAATTAGCTTTGTTTTAATGTGTTTGACTTTCATTTGATTCAATTAGGTTTTTTGAATGCATTAGACTTTCATTGGATTCAATTAGCTTTGTTTGAATGTGTTTGACTTTCATTTGATTCAATTAGCTTTGTTGAATGCATTTGACTTTAATTTGATTCAAAAGCTTTGTTTGAATGTGTTTGACTTTCATTTGATTTAATTAGCTTCGTTTGAATGTGTTTGACTTTAATTTCAATCAAATAGCAATGTTTGAAATTTTTTGACTTTCATTTGATTCATGTAGCTTTGTAGAATTTGTTTGAAGTTCATTTGATTCTATTAGCTTTGTTGAATGCATTAGACTTTAATTTGATTTAAAAAGATTTGTTTGAATGTGTTTGACTTTCATTTGATTCAATTAGCGTTGTTTGACTGTGTTTGACTTTCATTTGATTCAATTAGGTTTGTTGAATGCATTAGACTTTCAATGGATTCAATTAGCTTTGTTTGAATGTGTTTGACTTTCAATTGATTCAATTAGCTTTGTAGAATGCATTTGACATTCATTTTATTCAAAATGCTTTGTTTGAATGGATTTGATTTTCATTTGATTTAATTAGCTTTGTTTGAATGTGTTTGACTTAAATTTAATTCATAAATCTTGTTTGAATGTGTTTGACTTTCATTTGATTCAATTAGCTAGAATTGAATGTGTTTCGCTTTCATTGGATTCAATTAGGTTTGTTTGAATGTCTTTGACTTTCAATTGATTCAATTAGCTTTGTTTGAATGTGTTTGGCTTTCATTTGATTCAATTAGCTTTGTTTGAATGTGTTTGACTTTCATTTGATTCAATTACTTTGTTGAATGCATTAGACTTTCATTTGATTCAATTAGCTTTTTTTGAATGTGTTTGACTTTCATTTGATTCAATTAACTTTGTAGAACGCATTTGACTTTCAATTGATTCAATTAGCTTTCTTGAATGCATTTGACTTTCATTTGATTCATTTAGCTTTGTTGAATGCATTAGACATTCATTTTATGAAAAGCTTTGTTTCAATGTGTTGACTTTCATTTGATTTAATTAGCTTTGTTTGAATTTGTTTGAATTAAATCATTGAAAAAGCTTTGTTTGAATGTGTTTGACTTTGCATTTGATTCAATTAGCTTTTTTTGTGTTTTGACTTTCATTTGATTCAATTAGCTTTGTAGAACATTTTACTTTCATTTGAAAAAATTAGCTTTGTTGAATGCATAAGACTTTAATTTGATTCAAAAGCTTTATTTCAATGTGTTTGACTTTCATTAGTTTCAATTAGCTTTGTAAATACATTTGACTTTCATTTTATTCATTAGCTTTGTTGAATGCATTTGACTTTAATTTGATTCAAAAAGTTTATTTGAATGTGTTTGACTTTCATTTGATTTAATTAGCTTCGTTTGAATGTGTTTGACTTTAATTTGAATCAAAAAGCATTGTTTGAATTGTTTGACTTTCATTTGATTCATGTAGCTTTGTAGAATTTGTTTGAATTTCATTTGATTCTATTAGCTTTGTTGAATGCATTAGACTTTAATTTGATTTAAAAAGATTTGTTTGCATGTGTTTGACTTTCATTTGATTCAATTAGCTTTGTTTGACTGTGTTTGACTTTCATTTGATTCATTAGGTTTGTTGAATGCATTAGACTTTCAATGGATTCAATTAGCTTTGTTTGAATGTGTTTGACTTTCAATTGATTTAATTAGCTTCGTAGAATGCATTTGACATTCATTTTATTCAAAATGCTTTGTTTGAATGGATTTGATTTTCATTTGATTTAATTAGCTTTGGTTGAATGTGTTTGACTTAAATTTAATTCATAAATCTTGTTGAATGTGTTTGACTTTCATTTGATTCAATTTGCTTTGTAGAATTTGTTTGACTTTCATTTGATTCAATTAGCTTTGTTGAATGCATTAGACTTTAATTTGATTCAAAAAGCTTTATTTCAATGTGTTTGACTTTCATTAGTTTCAATTAGCTTTGTAGAATACATTTGACTTTCATTTGATTCAATTAGCTTTGTTGAATGCATTTGACTTTAATTTGATTCAAAAAGCTTTATTTGAATGTGTTTGACTTTCATTTGATTTAATTAGCTTCGTTTGAATGTGTTTGACTTTAATTTGAATCAAAAAGCATTGTTTGAAATTGTTTGACTTTCATTTGATTCATGTAGCTTTGTAGAATTTGTTTAAATTTCATTTGATTCTATTAGCTTTGTTGAATGCATTAGACTTTAATTTGATTTAAAAAGATTTGTTTGCATGTGTTTGACTTTCATTTGATTTAATTAGCTTTGTTTGAATGCATTTGACTTTAATTTGATTCAAAAAGCTTTGTTTGAATGTGTTTGACTTTCATTTGATTTAATTAGCTTCGTTTGAATGTGTTTGACTTTAATTTCAATCAAAAAGCAATGTTTGAAATTGTTTGACTTTCATTTGATTCATGTAGCTTTGTAAAATTTGTTTGAATTTCATTTGATTCTATTAGCTTTGTTGAATGCATTAGACTTTAATTTGATTTAAAAAGATTTGTTTGAATGTGTTTGACTTTCATTTGATTCAATTAGCGTTGTTTGACTGTGTTTGACTTTCATTTGATTCAATTAGGTTTGTTGAATGCATTAGACTTTCAATGGATTAAATTAGCTTTGTTTGAATGTGTTTGACTTTCAATTGATTCAATTAGCTTTGTAGAATGCATTTGACATTCATTTTATTCAAAATGCTTTGTTTGAATGGATTTGATTTTCATTTGATTTAATTAGCTTTGTTTGAATGTGTTTGACTTAAATTTAATTCATAAATCTTGTTTGAATGTGTTTGACTTTCATTTGATTCAATTAGCTTTGTAGAATTTGTTTGACTTTCATTTGATTCAATTAGCTTTGTTAAATGCATTAGACTTTAATTTGATTCAAAAAGCTTTATTTCAATGTCTTTGACTTTCATTAGTTTCAATTAGCTTTGTAGAATACATTTGACTTTCATTTGATTCAATTAGCTTTGTTGAATGCATTTGACTTTAATTTGATTCAAAAGCTTTATTTGAATGTGTTTGACTTTCATTTGATTTAATTAGCTTCATTAGAATGTGTTTGACTTTAATTTGAATCAAAAAGCATTGTTTGAAATTGTTTGACTTTCATTTGATTCATGTAGCTTTGTAGAATTTGTTTGAATTTCATTTGATTCTATTAGCTTTGTTGAATGCATTAGACTTTAATTTGATTTAAAAAGATTTGTTTGCATATGTTTGACTTTCATTTGATTCAATTAGCTTTGTTTGACTATGTTTGACTTTCATTTGATTCAATTAGGTTTGTTGAATGCATTAGACTTTCAATGGATTCAATTAGCTTTGTTTGAATGTGTTTGACTTTCATTGATTTAATTAGCTTTGTAGAATGCATTTGAAATTCATTTATTCAAATGCTTTGTTTGAATGGATTTGATTTTCATTTGATTTAATTAGCTTTGTTTGAATGTGTTTGACTTAATTTAATTCATAAATCTTGTTGAATGTGTTTGACTTTCATTTGATTCAATTAGCTTTGTAGAATTTGTTTGACTTTCATTTGATTCAATTAGCTTTGTTGAATGCATTAGACTTTAATTTGATTAAAAAAGCTTTGTTTGAATGTGTTTGACTTTCATTTGATTCAATTAGCTTTGTTTTAATGTGTTTGACTTTCATTTGATTCAATTAGGTTTTTGGAATGCATTAGACCTTCATTGGATTCAATTAGCTTTGTTTGAATGTGTTTGACTTTCATTTGATTCAATTAGCTTTGTTGAATGCATTTGACTTTAATTTGATTCAAAAAGCTTTGTTTGAATGTGTTTGACTTTCATTTGATTAAAAAGCAATGTTTGAAATTTTTTGACTTTCATTTGATTCATGTAGCTTTGTAGAATTTGTTTGAATTTCATTTGATTCTATTAGCTTTGTTGAATGCATTAGACTTTAATTTGATTTAAAAAGATTTGTTTGATTGTGTTTGACTTTTATTTGATTCAATTAGCGTTGTTTGACTGTGTTTGACTTTCATTTGATTCAATTAGGTTTGTTGAATGCATTAGACTTTCAATGGATTCAATTAGCTTTGTTTGAATGTGTTTGACTTTCAATTGATTCAATTAGCTTTGTAGAATGCATTTGACATTCATTTTATTCAAAATGGTTTGTTTGAATGGATTTGATTTTCATTTGATTTAATTAGCTTTGTTTGAATGTGTTTGACTTAAATTTAATTCATAAATCTTGTTTGAATGTGTTTGACTTTCATTTGATTCAATTAGCTTTGTAGAATTTGTTTGACTTTCATTTGATTCAATTAGCTTTGTTAAATGCATTAGACTTTAATTTGATTCAAAAAGCTTTATTTCAATGTCTTTGACTTTCATTAGTTTCAATTAGCTTTGTAGAATACATTTGACTTTCATTTGATTCAATTAGCTTTGTTGAATGCATTTGACTTTAATTTGATTCAAAAAGCTTTATTTGAATGTGTTTGACTTTCATTTGATTTAATTAGCTTCATTAGAATGTGTTTGACTTTAATTTGAATCAAAAAGCATTGTTTGACTTTCATTTGATTCATGTAGCTTTGTAGAATTTGTTTGAATTTCATTTGATTCTATTAGCTTTGTTGAATGCATTAGACTTTAATTTGATTTAAAAAGATTTGTTTGCATATGTTTGACTTTCATTTGATTCAATTAGCTTTGTTTGACTGTGTTTGACTTTCATTTGATTCAATTAGGTTTGTTGAATGCATTAGACTTTCAATGGATTCAATTAGCTTTGTTTGAATGTGTTTGACTTTCAATTGATTTAATTAGCTTTGTAGAATGCATTTGAAATTCATTTTATTCAAAATGCTTTGTTTGAATGGATTTGATTTTCATTTGATTTAATTAGCTTTGTTTGAATGTGTTTGACTTAAATTTAATTCATAAATCTTGTTGAATGTGTTTGACTTTCATTTGATTCAATTAGCTTTGTAGAATTTGTTTGACTTTCATTTGATTCAATTAGCTTTGTTGAATGCATTAGACTTTAATTTGATTAAAAAAGCTTTGTTTGAATGTGTTTGACTTTCATTTGATTCAATTAGCTTTGTTTTAATGTGTTTGACTTTCATTTGATTCAATAGGTTTTTGAATGCATTAGACTTTCATTGGATTCAATTAGCTTTGTTTGAATGTGTTTGACTTTCATTTGATTCAATTAGCTTTGTTGAATGCATTTGACTTTAATTTGATTCAAAAAGCTTTGTTTGAATGTGTTTGACTTTCATTTGATTTAATTAGCTTCGTTTGAATGTGTTTGACTTTAATTTGAATCAAATAGCAATGTTTGAAATTTTTTGACTTTCATTTGATTCATGTAGCTTTGTAGAATTTGTTTGAAGTTCATTTGATTCTATTAGCTTTGTTGAATGCATTAGACTTTAATTTGATTTAAAAAGATTTGTTTGAATGTGTTTGACTTTTATTTGATTCAATTAGCGTTGTTTGACTGTGTTTGACTTTCATTTGATTCAATTAGGTTTGTTGAATGCATTAGACTTTCAATGGATTCAATTAGCTTTGTTTGAATGTGTTTGACTTTCAATTGATTCAATTAGCTTTGTAGAATGCATTTGACATTCATTTTATTCAAAATGCTTTGTTTGAATGGATTTGATTTTCATTTGATTTAATTAGCTTTGTTTGAATGTGTTTGACTTAAATTTAATTCATAAATCTTGTTTGAATGTGTTTGACTTTCATTTGATTCAATTAGCTTGAATTGTATGTGTTTCGCTTTCATTGGATTCAATTAGGTTTGTTTGAATGTCTTTGACTTTCAATTGATTCAATTAGCTTTGTTTGAATGTGTTTGACTTTCATTTGATTCAATTAGCTTTGTTTGAATGTGTTTGACTTTCATTTGATTCAATTACCTTTGTTGAATGCATTAGACTTTCATTGGATTCAATTAGCTTTTTTTAATGTGTTTGACTTTCATTTGATTCAATAAACTTTGTAGAACGCATTTGACTTTCAATTGATTTAATTAGCTTTCTTGAATGCATTTGACTTTCAATTGATTCATTAGATTTGTTGAATGCATTAGACATTCATTTTATTGAAAAGCTTTGTTTCAATGTGTTGACTTTCATTTGATTTAATTAGCTTGTTTGAATTTGTTTGAATTAATTTCATTGAAAAAGCTTTGTTTGAATGTGTTTGACTTGCATTTGATTCAATTAGCTTTTTTTGAATGTGTTTGACTTTCATTTGATTCAATTAGCTTTGTAGAACGCATTTGACTTTCATTTGAAAAAATTAGCTTTGTTGAATGCATAAGACTTTAATTTGATTCAAAAAGCTTTATTTCAATGTGTTTGACTTTCATTAGTTTCAATTAGCTTTGTAGAATACATTTGACTTTCATTTGATTCAATTAGCTTTGTTGAATGCATTTGATTTTAATTTGATTCAAAAAGCTTTATTTGAATGTGTTTGACTTTCATTTGATTTAATTAGCTTCGTTTGAATGTGTTTGACTTTAATTTGAATCAAAAAGCATTGTTTGAAATTGTTTGACTTTCATTTGATTCATGTAGCTTTGTAGAATTTGTTTGAATTTCATTTTATTCTATTAGCTTTGTTGAATGCATTAGACTTTAATTTGATTTAAAAAGATTTGTTTGAATGTGTTTGACTTTCATTTGATTCAATTAGCTTTGTTTGACTGTGTTTGACTTTCATTTGATTCAATTAGGTTTGTTGAATGCATTAGACTTTCAATGGATTCAATTAGCTTTGTTTGAATGTGTTTGACTTTCAATTGATTTAATTAGCTTTGTAGAATGCATTTGACTTTCATTTTATTCAAATGCTTTGTTTGAATGGATTTGATTTTCATTTGATTTAATTAGCTTTGTTTGAATGTGTTTGACTTAAATTTAATTCATAAATCTTGTTTGAATGTGTTTGACTTTCATTTGATTCAATTAGCTTTGTAGAATTTGTTTGACTTTCATTTGATTCAATTAGCTTTGTTGAATGCATTAGACTTTAATTTGATTCAAAAAACTTTATTTCAATGTGTTTGACTTTCATTAGTTTCAATTAGCTTTGTAGAATACATTTGACTTTCATTTGATTCAATTAGCTTTGTTGAATGCATTTGACTTTAATTTGATTCAAAAAGCTTTATTTGAATGTGTTTGACTTTCATTTGATTTAGTTAGCTTCGTTTGAATGTGTTTGACTTTAATTTGAATCAAAAAGCATTGTTTGAAATTGTTTGACTTTCATTTGATTCATGTAGCTTTGTAGAATGTGTTTGAATTTCATTTGATTCTATTAGCTTTGTTGAATGCATTAGACTTTAATTTGATTTAAAAAGATTTGTTTGCATGTGTTTGACTTTCATTTGATTCAATTAGCTTTGTTTGACTGTGTTTGACTTTCATTTGATTCAATTAGGTTTGTTGAATGCATTAGACTTTCAATGGATTCAATTAGCTTTGTTTGAATGTGTTTGACTTTCAATTGATTTAATTAGCTTTGTAGAATGCATTTGACATTCATTTTATTCAAAATGCTTTGTTTGAATGGATTGATTTTCATTTGATTTAATTAGCTTTGGTTGAATGTGTTTGACTTAAATTTAATTCATAAATCTTGTTGAATGTGTTTGACTTTCATTTGATTCAATTTGCTTTGTAGAATTTGTTTGACTTTCATTTGATTCAATTAGCTTTGTTGAATGCATTAGACTTTAATTTGATTCAAAAAGCTTTATTTCAATGTGTTTGACTTTCATTAGTTTCAATTAGCTTTGTAGAATACATTTGACTTTCATTTGATTCAATTAGCTTTGTTGAATGCATTTGACTTTAATTTGATTCAAAAAGCTTTATTTGAATGTGTTTGACTTTCATTTGATTTAATTAGCTTCGTTTGAATGTGTTTGACTTTAATTTGAATCAAAAAGCATTGTTTGAAATTGTTTGACTTTCATTTGATTCATGTAGCTTTGTAGAATTTGTTTAAATTTCATTTGATTCTATTAGCTTTGTTGAATGCATTAGACTTTAATTTGATTTAAAAAGATTTGTTTGAATGTGTTTGACTTTCATTTGATTCAATTAGCTTTGTAGAATGCATTTGACTTTCATTTGATTAAAAAAGCTTGGTTTGAATATGTTTGACTTTCATTTGATTCAATTTGCTTTGTTGAATGCATTATACTTTAATTTGATTCAAAAAGCTTTGTTTGAATGTGTTTGACTTTCATTTGATTAAATTAGCTTTGTTGAATGCATTAGACTTTAATTTGATTCAAAAAATTTTGTTTGAATGTGTTTGACTTTCATTTGATTAAATTAGCTTTGTTGAATGCATTTGACTTTCATTTGATTTAAAAAGCTTTGTTTGAATGTGTTTTACTTTCATTAAATTCAATTAGCTTTGTTTGAATGTGTTTGACTTTCATTTGATTCAATTAGGTTTGTTGAATGCATTAGACTTTCAATGGATTCAATTAGCTTTGTTTGAATGTGTTTGACTTTCAATTGATTTAATTAGCTTTGTAGAATGCATTTGACATTCATTTTATTCAAAATGCTTTGTTTGAATGGATTTGATTTTCATTTGATTTAATTAGCTTTGGTTGAATGTGTTTGACTTAAATTTAATTCATAAATCTTGTTGAATGTGTTTGACTTTCATTTGATTCAATTTGCTTTGTAGAATTTGTTTGACTTTCATTTGATTCAATTAGCTTTGTTGAATGCATTAGACTTTAATTTGATTAAAAAAGCTTTGTTTGAATGTGTTTGACTTTCATTTGATTCAATTAGCTTTGTTTTAATGTGTTTGACTTTCATTTGATTCAATTAGGTTTTTGAATGCATTAGACCTTCATTGGATTCAATTAGCTTTGTTTGAATGTGTTTGACTTTCATTTGATTCAATTAGCTTTGTTGAATGCATTTGACTTTAATTTGATTCAAAAAGCTTTGTTTGAATGTGTTTGACTTTCATTTGATTTAATTAGCTTCGTTTGAATGTGTTTGACTTTAATTTGAATCAAAAAGCAATGTTTGAAATTGTTTGACTTTCTTTTGATTCAATTAGCTTTGTTGAATGCATTAGACTTTAATTTGATTAAAAAGCTTTATTTGAATGTGTTTGACTTTCATTGCATTCAATTAGCTTTGTTTGAATGTGTTTGACTTTCATTTGATTCAATTAGCTTTGTAGAATGCATTAGACATTCATTTTATTCAAAAAGCTTTGTTTGAATGGGTTTGATTTTCATTTGATTTAATTAGGTTTGTTTGAATGTGTTTGACTTTCATTTGATTCAATTAGCTTTGTAGAATGCATTTGACTTTCATTTGATTAAAAAAGCTTGGTTTGAATATGTTTGACTTTCATTTGATTCAATTTGCTTTGTTGAATGCATTATACTTTAATTTGATTCAAAAAGCTTTGTTTGAATGTGTTTGACTTTCATTTGATTAATTAGCTTTGTTGAATGCATTAGACTTTAATTTGATTCAAAAAATTTTGTTTGAATGTGTTTGACTTTCATTTGATTAATTAGCTTTGTTGAATGCATTTGACTTTCATTTGATTTAAAAAGCTTTGTTTGAATGTGTTTTACTTTCATTAAATTCAATTAGCTTTGTTTGAATGTGTTTTACTTTCATTAAATTCAATTAGCTTCGTTTGAATGTGTTTGACTTTAATTTGAATCAAAAAGCATTGTTTGAAATTGTTTGACTTTCATTTGATTCATGTAGCTTTGTAGAATTTGTTTGAATTTCATTTTATTCTATTAGCTTTGTTGAATGCATTAGACTTTAATTTGATTTAAAAAGATTTGTTTGCATGTGTTTGACTTTCATTTGATTCAATTAGCTTTGTTTGACTGTGTTTGACTTTCATTTGATTCAATTTGCTTTGTAGAATTTGTTTGACTTTCATTTGATTCAATTAGCTTTGTTGAATGCATTAGACTTTAATTGATTAAAAAGCTTTGTTTGAATGTGTTTGACTTTCATTTGATTCAATTAGCTTTGTTTTAATGTGTTTGACTTTCATTTGATTCAATTAGGTTTTTTGAATGCATTAGACCTTCATTGGATTCAATTAGCTTTGTTTGAATGTGTTTGACTTTCATTTGATTCAATTAGCTTTGTTGAATGCATTTGACTTTAATTTGATTCAAAAAGCTTTGTTTGAATGTGTTTGACTTTCATTTGATTTAATTAGCTTCGTTTGAATGTGTTTGACTTTAATTTGAATCAAAAAGCAATGTTTGAAATTGTTTGACTTTCTTTTGATTCAATTAGCTTTGTTGAATGCATTAGACTTTAATTTGATTTAAAAAGCTTTATTTGAATGTGTTTGACTTTCATTGCATTCAATTAGCTTTGTTTGAATGTGTTTGACTTTCATTTGATTCAATTAGCTTTGTAGAATGCATTAGACATTCATTTATTCAAAAAGCTTTGTTTGAATGGGTTTGATTTTCATTTGATTAATTAGGTTTGTTTGAATGTGTTTGACTTTCATTTGATTCAATTAGCTTTGTAGAATGCATTTGACTTTCATTTGATTAAAAAAGCTTGGTTTGAATATGTTTGACTTTCATTTGATTCAATTTGCTTTGTTGAATGCATTATACTTTAATTTGATTCAAAAAGCTTTGTTTGAATGTGTTTGACTTTCATTTGATTAAATTAGCTTTGTTGAATGCATTAGACTTTAATTTGATTCAAAAAATTTTGTTTGAATGTGTTTGACTTTCATTTGATTAAATTAGCTTTGTTGAATGCATTTGACTTTCATTTGATTTAAAAAGCTTTGTTTGAATGTGTTTTACTTTCATTAAATTCAATTAGCTTTGTTTGAATGTGTTTTACTTTCATTTAAATTCAATTAGCTTTGTTTGAATGTGTTTGACTTTAATTTGAATCAAAAAGCATTGTTTGAATTGTTTGACTTTCATTTGATTCATGTAGCTTTGTAGAATTTGTTTGAATTTCATTTTATTCTATTAGCTTTGTTGAATGCATTAGACTTTAATTTGATTTAAAAAGATTTGTTTGAATGTGTTTGACTTTCATTTGATTCAATTAGCTTTGTTTGACTGTGTTTGACTTTCATTTGATTCAATTTGCTTTGTAGAATTTGTTTGACTTTCATTTGATTCAATTAGCTTTGTTGAATGCATTAGACTTTAATTGATTAAAAAAGCTTTGTTTGAATGTGTTTGACTTTCATTTGATTCAATTAGCTTTGTTTAATGTGTTTGACTTTCATTTGATTCAATTAGGTTTTTGAATGCATTAGACCTTCATTGGATTCAATTAGCTTTGTTTGAATGTGTTTGACTTTCATTTGATTCAATTAGCTTTGTTGAATGCATTTGACTTTAATTTGATTCAAAAGCTTTGTTTGAATGTGTTTGACTTTCATTTGATTTAATTAGCTTCGTTTGAATGTGTTTGACTTTAATTTGAATCAAAAAGCAATGTTTGAAATTGTTTGACTTTCTTTTGATTCAATTAGCTTTGTTGAATGCATTAGACTTTAATTTGATTTAAAAAGCTTTATTTGAATGTGTTTGACTTTCATTGCATTCAATTAGCTTTGTTTGAATGTGTTTGACTTTCATTTGATTCAATTAGCTTTGTAGAATGCATTAGACATTCATTTTATTCAAAAAGCTTTGTTTGAATGGTTTGATTTTCATTTGATTAATTAGGTTTGTTTGAATGTGTTTGACTTTCATTTGATTCAATTAGCTTTGTAGAATGCATTTGACTTTCATTTGATTAAAAAAGCTTGGTTTGAATATGTTTGACTTTCATTTGATTCAATTTGCTTTGTTGAATGCATTATACTTTAATTTGATTCAAAAAGCTTTGTTTGAATGTGTTTGACTTTCATTTGATTAAATTAGCTTTGTTGAATGCATTAGACTTTAATTTGATTCAAAAATTTTGTTTGAATGTGTTTGACTTTCATTTGATTAAATTAGCTTTGTTGAATGCATTTGACTTTCATTTGATTTAAAAAGCTTTGTTTGAATGTGTTTACTTTCATTAAATTCAATTAGCTTTGTTTGAATGTGTTTTACTTTCATTAATTCAATTAGCTTCGTTTGAATGTGTTTGACTTTAATTTGATCAAAAGCATTGTTTGAAATTGTTTGACTTTCATTTGATTCATGTAGCTTTGTAGAATTTGTTTGAATTTCATTTTATTCTATTAGCTTTGTTGAATGCATTAGACTTTAATTTGATTTAAAAAGATTTGTTTGAATGTGTTTGACTTTCATTTGATTCAATTAGCTTTGTTTGACTGTGTTTGACTTTCATTTGATTCAATTTGCTTTGTAGAATTTGTTTGACTTTCATTTGATTCAATTAGCTTTGTTGAATGCATTAGACTTTAATTTGATTAAAAAAGCTTTGTTTGAATGTGTTTGACTTTCATTTGATTCAATTAGCTTTGTTTTAATGTGTTTGACTTTCATTTGATTCAATTAGGTTTTTTGAATGCATTAGACCTTCATTGGATTCAATTAGCTTTGTTTGAATGTGTTTGACTTTCAATTGATTTAATTAGCTTTGTAGAATGCATTTGACATTCATTTTATTCAAAATGCTTTGTTTGAATGGATTTGATTTTCATTTGATTTAATTAGCTTTGGTTGAATGTGTTTGACTTAAATTTAATTCATAAATCTTGTTGAATGTGTTTGACTTTCATTTGATTCAATTTGCTTTGTAGAATTTGTTTGACTTTCATTTGATTCAATTAGCTTTGTTGAATGCATTAGACTTTAATTTGATTAAAAAAGCTTTGTTTGAATGTGTTTGACTTTCATTTGATTCAATTAGCTTTGTTTTAATGTGTTTGACTTTCATTTGATTCAATTAGGTTTTTTGAATGCATTAGACCTTCATTGGATTCAATTAGCTTTGTTTGAATGTGTTTGACTTTCAATTGATTTAATTAGCTTTGTAGAATGCATTTGACATTCATTTTATTCAAAATGCTTTGTTTGAATGGATTTGATTTTCATTTGATTTAATTAGCTTTGGTTGAATGTGTTTGACTTAAATTTAATTCATAAATCTTGTTGAATGTGTTTGACTTTCATTTGATTCAATTTGCTTTGTAGAATTTGTTTGACTTTCATTTGATTCAATTAGCTTTGTTGAATGCATTAGACTTTAATTTGATTAAAAAAGCTTTGTTTGAATGTGTTTGACTTTCATTTGATTCAATTAGCTTTGTTTTAATGTGTTTGACTTTCATTTGATTCAATTAGGTTTTTTGAATGCATTAGACCTTCATTGGATTCAATTAGCTTTGTTTGAATGTGTTTGACTTTCATTTGATTCAATTAGCTTTGTTGAATGCATTTGACTTTAATTTGATTCAAAAAGCTTTGTTTGAATGTGTTTGACTTTCATTTGATTTAATTAGCTTCGTTTGAATGTGTTTGACTTTAATTTGAATCAAAAAGCAATGTTTGAAATTGTTTGACTTTCTTTTGATTCAATTAGCTTTGTTGAATGCATTAGACTTTAATTTGATTTAAAAAGCTTTATTTGAATGTGTTTGACTTTCATTGCATTCAATTAGCTTTGTTTGAATGTGTTTGACTTTCAATTGATTCAATTAGCTTTGTAGAATGCATTAGACATTCATTTTATTCAAAAAGCTTTGTTTGAATGGGTTTGATTTTCATTTGATTTAATTAGTTTTGTTTGAATGTGTTTGACTTTCATTTGATTCAATTAGCTTTGTAGAATGCATTTGACTTTCATTTGATTAAAAAAGCTTGGTTTGAATATGTTTGACTTTCATTTGATTCAATTTGCTTTGTTGAATGCATTATACTTTAATTTGATTCAAAAGCTTTGTTTGAATGTGTTTGACTTTCATTTGATTAAATTAGCTTTGTTGAATGCATTAGACTTTAATTTGATTCAAAAAATTTTGTTTGAATGTGTTTGACTTTCATTTGATTAAATTAGCTTTGTTGAATGCATTTGACTTTCATTTGATTTAAAAAGCTTTGTTTGAATGTGTTTTACTTTCATTAAATTAAATTAGCTTTGTTTGAATGTGTTTTACTTTCATTGAATTCAATTAGCTTTGTTTGAATGTGTTTTACTTTCATTAAATTCAATTAGCTTCGTTTGAATGTGTTTGACTTTAATTTGAATCAAAAAGCATTGTTTGAAATTGTTTGACTTTCATTTGATTCATGTAGCTTTGTAGAATTTGTTTGAATTTCATTTGATTCTATTAGCTTTGTTGAATGCATTAGACTTTAATTTGATTTAAAAAGATTTGTTTGAATGTGTTTGACTTTCATTTGATTCAATTAGCTTTGTTTGACTGTGTTTGACTTTCATTTGATTCAATTTGCTTTGTAGAATTTGTTTGACTTTCATTTGATTCAATTAGCTTTGTTGAATGCATTGGACTTTAATTTGATTAAAAAAGCTTTGTTTGAATGTGTTTGACTTTCATTTGATTCAATTAGCTTTGTTTTAATGTGTTTGACTTTCATTTGATTCAATTAGGTTTTTTGAATGCATTAGACTTTCATTGGATTCAATTAGCTTTGTTTGAATGTGTTTGACTTTCAATTGATTTAATTAGCTTTGTAGAATGCATTTGACATTCATTTTATTCAAAATGCTTTGTTTGAATGGATTTGATTTTCATTTGATTTAATAAGCTTTGGTTGAATGTGTTTGACTTAAATTTAATTCATAAATCTTGTTGAATGTGTTTGACTTTCATTTGATTCAATTTGCTTTGTGGAATTTGTTTGACTTTCATTTGATTCAATTAGCTTTGTTGAATGCATTAGACTTTAATTTGATTAAAAAAGCTTTGTTTGAATGTGTTTGACTTTCATTTGATTCAATTAGCTTTGTTTTAATGTGTTTGACTTTCATTTGATTCAATTAGGTTTTTTGAATGCATTAGACCTTCATTGGATTCAATTAGCTTTGTTTGAATGTGTTTGACTTTCATTTGATTCAATTAGCTTTGTTGAATGCATTTGACTTTAATTTGATTCAAAAAGCTTTGTTTGAATGTGTTTGACTTTCATTTGATTTAATTAGCTTCGTTTGAATGTGTTTGACTTTAATTTGAATCAAAAAGCAATGTTTGAAATTGTTTGACTTTCTTTTGATTCAATTAGCTTTGTTGAATGCATTAGACTTTAATTTGATTTAAAAAGCTTTATTTGAATGTGTTTGACTTTCATTGCATTCAATTAGCTTTGTTTGAATGTGTTTGACTTTCATTTGATTCAATTAGCTTTGTAGAATGCATTAGACATTCATTTTATTCAAAAAGCTTTGTTTGAATGGGTTTGATTTTCATTTGATTTAATTAGGTTTGTTTGAATGTGTTTGACTTTCATTTGATTCAATTAGCTTTGTAGAATGCTTTTGACTTTCATTTGATTAAAAAAGCTTGGTTTGAATATGTTTGACTTTCTTTTGATTCAATTTGCTTTGTTGAATGCATTATACTTTAATTTGATTCAAAAAGCTTTGTTTGAATGTGTTTGACTTTCATTTGATTAAATTAGCTTTGTTGAATGCATTAGACTTTAATTTGATTCAAAAAATTTTGTTTGAATGTGTTTGACTTTCATTTGATTAAATTAGCTTTGTTGAATGCATTTGACTTTCATTTGATTTAAAAAGCTTTGTTTGAATGTGTTTTACTTTCATTAAATTCAATTAGCTTTGTTTGAATGTGTTTTACTTTCATTAAATTCAATTAGCTTCGTTTGAATGTGTTTGACTTTAATTTGAATCAAAAAGCATTGTTTGAAATTGTTTGACTTTCATTTGATTCATGTAGCTTTGTAGAATTTGTTTGAATTTCATTTTATTCTATTAGCTTTGTTGAATGCATTAGACTTTAATTTGATTTAAAAAGATTTGTTTGCATGTGTTTGACTTTCATTTGATTCAATTAGCTTTGTTTGACTGTGTTTGACTTTCATTTGATTCAATTTGCTTTGTAGAATTTGTTTGACTTTCATTTGATTCAATTAGCTTTGTTGAATGCGTTTGACTTAAATTTTATTCGTAAATCTTGTTGAATGTGTTTGACTTTCATTTGATTCAATTAGCTTTGTAGAATTTGTTTGACTTTCATTTGATTCAATTAGCTTTGTTGAATGCATTAGACTTTAATTTGATTAAAAAAGCTTTGTTTGAATGTGTTTGACTTTCATTTGATTCAATTAGCTTTGTTTTAATGTGTTTGACTTTCATTTGATTCAATTAGGTTTTTTGAATGCATTAGACTTTCATTGGATTCAGTTAGCTTTTTTTGAATGTGTTTGACTTTCATTTGATTCAATTAGCTTTGTTGAATGCATTTGACTTTAATTTGATTAAAAAAGCTTTGTTTGAATGTGTTTGACTTTCATTTGATTTAATTAGCTTCGTTTGAATGTGTTTGACTTTAATTTCAATCAAAAAGCAATGTTTGAAATTGTTTGACTTTCATTTGATTCATGTAGCTTTGTAGAATTTGTTTGAACTTCATTTGATTCTATTAGCTTTGTTGAATGCATTAGACTTTAATTTGATTTAAAAAGATTTGTTTGAATGTGTTTGACTTTCATTTGATTCAATTAGCGTTGTTTGAATGTGTTTGACTTTCATTTGATTCAATTAGGTTTGTTGAATGCATTAGACTTTCATTGGATTCAATTAGCTTTGTTTGAATGTGTTTGACTTTCAATTGATTTAATTAGCTTTGTAGAATGCATTTGACATTCATTTTATTCAAAATGCTTTGTTTGAATGGATTTGATTTTCATTTGATTTAATTAGCTTTGGTTGAATGTGTTTGACTTAAATTTAATTCATAAATCTTGTTGAATGTGTTTGACTTTCATTTGATTCAATTTGCTTTGTAGAATTTGTTTGACTTTCATTTGATTCAATTAGCTTTGTTGAATGCATTAGACTTTAATTTGATTAAAAAAGCTTTGTTTGAATGTGTTTGACTTTCATTTGATTCAATTAGCTTTGTTTTAATGTGTTTGACTTTCATTTGATTCAATTAGGTTTTTTGAATGCATTAGACCTTCATTGGATTCAATTAGCTTTGTTTGAATGTGTTTGACTTTCAATTGATTTAATTAGCTTTGTAGAATGCATTTGACATTCATTTTATTCAAAATGCTTTGTTTGAATGGATTTGATTTTCATTTGATTTAATTAGCTTTGTTGAATGTGTTTGACTTAAATTTAATTCATAAATCTTGTTGAATGTGTTTGACTTTCATTTGATTCAATTTGCTTTGTAGAATTTGTTTGACTTTCATTTGATTCAATTAGCTTTGTTGAATGCATTAGACTTTAATTTGATTAAAAAAGCTTTGTTTGAATGTGTTTGACTTTCATTTGATTCAATTAGCTTTGTTTTAATGTGTTTGACTTTCATTTGATTCAATTAGGTTTTTTGAATGCATTAGACCTTCATTGGATTCAATTAGCTTTGTTTGAATGTGTTTGACTTTCATTTGATTCAATTAGCTTTGTTGAATGCATTTGACTTTAATTTGATTCAAAAAGCTTTGTTTGAATGTGTTTGACTTTCATTTGATTTAATTAGCTTCGTTTGAATGTGTTTGACTTTAATTTGAATCAAAAAGCAATGTTTGAAATTGTTTGACTTTCTTTTGATTCAATTAGCTTTGTTGAATGCATTAGACTTTAATTTGATTTAAAAAGCTTATTTGAATGTGTTTGACTTTCATTGCATTCAATTAGCTTTGTTTGAATGTGTTTGACTTTCAATTGATTCAATTAGCTTTGTAGAATGCATTAGACTTTCATTTTATTCAAAAAGCTTTGTTTGAATGGGTTTGATTTTCATTTGATTTAATTAGTTTTGTTTGAATGTGTTTGACTTTCATTTGATTCAATTAGCTTTGTAGAATGCATTTGACTTTCATTTGATTAAAAAGCTTGGTTTGAATATGTTTGACTTTCATTTGATTCAATTTGCTTTGTTGAATGCATTATACTTTAATTTGATTCAAAAAGCTTTGTTTGAATGTGTTTGACTTTCATTTGATTAAATTAGCTTTGTTGAATGCATTAGACTTTAATTTGATTCAAAAAATTTTGTTTGAATGTGTTTGACTTTCATTTGATTAAATTAGCTTTGTTGAATGCATTTGACTTTCATTTGATTTAAAAAGCTTTGTTTGAATGTGTTTTACTTTCATTAAATTAAATTAGCTTTGTTTGAATGTGTTTTACTTTCATTAAATTCAATTAGCTTTGTTTGAATGTGTTTTACTTTCATTAAATTCAATTAGCTTCGTTTGAATGTGTTTGACTTTAATTTGAATCAAAAAGCATTGTTTGAAATTGTTTGACTTTCATTTGATTCATGTAGCTTTGTAGAATTTGTTTGAATTTCATTTTATTCTATTAGCTTTGTTGAATGCATTAGACTTTAATTTGATTTAAAAAGATTTGTTTGCATGTGTTTGACTTTCATTTGATTCAATTAGCTTTGTTTGACTGTGTTTGACTTTCATTTGATTCAATTTGCTTTGTAGAATTTGTTTGACTTTCATTTGATTCAATTAGCTTTGTTGAATGCATTGGACTTTAATTTGATTAAAAAGCTTTGTTTGAATGTGTTTGACTTTCATTTGATTCAATTAGCTTTGTTTTAATGTGTTTGACTTTCATTTGATTCAATTAGGTTTTTTGAATGCATTAGACCTTCATTGGATTCAATTAGCTTTGTTTGAATGTGTTTGACTTTCAATTGATTTAATTAGCTTTGTAGAATGCATTTGACATTCATTTTATTCAAAATGCTTTGTTTGAATGGATTTGATTTTCATTTGATTTAATAAGCTTTGGTTGAATGTGTTTGACTTAAATTTAATTCATAAATCTTGTTGAATGTGTTTGACTTTCATTTGATTCAATTTGCTTTGTGGAATTTGTTTGACTTTCATTTGATTCAATTAGCTTTGTTGAATGCATTAGACTTTAATTTGATTAAAAAAGCTTTGTTTGAATGTGTTTGACTTTCATTTGATTCAATTAGCTTTGTTTTAATGTGTTTGACTTTCATTTGATTCAATTAGGTTTTTTGAATGCATTAGACCTTCATTGGATTCAATTAGCTTTGTTTGAATGTGTTTGACTTTCATTTGATTCAATTAGCTTTGTTGAATGCATTTGACTTTAATTTGATTCAAAAAGCTTTGTTTGAATGTGTTTGACTTTCATTTGATTTAATTAGCTTCGTTTGAATGTGTTTGACTTTAATTTGAATCAAAAAGCAATGTTTGAATTGTTTGACTTTCTTTTGATTCAATTAGCTTTGTTGAATGCATTAGACTTTAATTTGATTTAAAAAGCTTTATTTGAATGTGTTTGACTTTCATTGCATTCAATTAGCTTTGTTTGAATGTGTTTGCCTTTCATTTGATTCAATTAGCTTTGTAGAATGCATTAGACATTCATTTTATTCAAAAAGCTTTGTTTGAATGGGTTTGATTTTCATTTGATTTAATTAGGTTTGTTTGAATGTGTTTGACTTTCATTTGATTCAATTAGCTTTGTAGAATGCTTTTGACTTTCATTTGATTAAAAAAGCTTGGTTTGAATATGTTTGACTTTCTTTTGATTCAATTTGCTTTGTTGAATGCATTATACTTTAATTTGATTCAAAAAGCTTTGTTTGAATGAGTTTGACTTTCATTTGATTAAATTAGCTTTGTTGAATGCATTAGACTTTAATTTGATTCAAAAAATTTTGTTTGAATGTGTTTGACTTTCATTTGATTAAATTAGCTTTGTTGAATGCATTTGACTTTCATTTGATTTAAAAAGCTTTGTTTGAATGTGTTTTACTTTCATTAAATTCAATTAGCTTTGTTTGAATGTGTTTTACTTTCATTAAATTCAATTAGCTTCGTTTGAATGTGTTTGACTTTAATTTGAATCAAAAAGCATTGTTTGAATTGTTTGACTTTCATTTGATTCATGTAGCTTTGTAGAATTTGTTTGAATTTCATTTTATTCTATTAGCTTTGTTGAATGCATTAGACTTTAATTTGATTTAAAAAGATTTGTTTGCATGTGTTTGACTTTCATTTGATTCAATTAGCTTTGTTTGACTGTGTTTGACTTTCATTTGATTCAATTTGCTTTGTAGAATTTGTTTGACTTTCATTTGATTCAATTAGCTTTGTTGAATGCGTTTGACTTAAATTTTATTCGTAAATCTTGTTGAATGTGTTTGACTTTCATTTGATTCAATTAGCTTTGTAGAATTTGTTTGACTTTCATTTGATTCAATTAGCTTTGTTGAATGCATTAGACTTTAATTTGATTAAAAAAGCTTTGTTTGAATGTGTTTGACTTTCATTTGATTCAATTAGCTTTGTTTAATGTGTTTGACTTTCATTTGATTCAATTAGGTTTTTTGAATGCATTAGACTTTCATTGGATTCAGTTAGCTTTTTTTGAATGTGTTTGACTTTCATTTGATTCAATTAGCTTTGTTGAATGCATTTGACTTTAATTTGATTAAAAAAGCTTTGTTTGAATGTGTTTGACTTTCATTTGATTTAATTAGCTTCGTTTGAATGTGTTTGACTTTAATTTCAATCAAAAAGCAATGTTTGAAATTGTTTGACTTTCATTTGATTCATGTAGCTTTGTAGAATTTGTTTGAACTTCATTTGATTCTATTAGCTTTGTTGAATGCATTAGACTTTAATTTGATTTAAAAAGATTTGTTTGAATGTGTTTGACTTTCATTTGATTCAATTAGCGTTGTTTGAATGTGTTTGACTTTCATTTGATTCAATTAGGTTTGTTGAATGCATTAGACTTTCAATGGATTAAATTAGCTTTGTTTGAATGTGTTTGACTTTCAATTGATTCAATTAGCTTTGTAGAATGCATTTGACTTTAATTTGATTAAAAAAGCTTTGTTTGAATGTGTTTGACTTTCATTTGATTTAATTAGCTTCGTTTGAATGTGTTTGACTTTAATTTCAATCAAAAAGCAATGTTTGAAATTGTTTGACTTTCATTTGATTCATGTAGCTTTGTAGAATTTGTTTGAACTTCATTTGATTCTATTAGCTTTGTTGAATGCATTAGACTTTAATTTGATTTAAAAAGATTTGTTTGAATGTGTTTGACTTTCATTTGATTCAATTAGCTTTGTTTGAATGTGTTTGACTTTCATTTGATTCAATTAGGTTTGTTGAATGCATTAGACTTTCAATGGATTAAATTAGCTTTGTTTGAATGTGTTTGACTTTCAATTGATTCAATTAGCTTTGTAGAATGCATTTGACATTCATTTTATTCAAAATGCTTTGTTTGAATGGATTTGATTTTCATTTGATTTAATTAGCTTTGTTTGAATGTGTTTGACTTTAATTTGATTCAAAAAGCTTTGTTTGAATGTGTTTGACTTTCATTTGATTTAATTAGCTTCGTTTGAATGTGTTTGACTTTAATTTGAATCAAAAAGCAATGTTTGAAATTGTTTGACTTTCTTTTGATTCAATTAGCTTTGTTGAATGCATTAGACTTTAATTTGATTTAAAAAGCTTTATTTGAATGTGTTTGACTTTCATTGCATTCAATTAGCTTTGTTTGAATGTGTTTGACTTTCATTTGATTCAATTAGCTTTGTAGAATGCATTAGACATTCATTTTATTCAAAAAGCTTTGTTTGAATGGGTTTGATTTTCATTTGATTTAATTAGGTTTGTTTGAATGTGTTTGACTTTCATTTGATTCAATTAGCTTTGTAGAATGCATTTGACTTTCATTTGATTAAAAAAGCTTGGTTTGAATATGTTTGACTTTCATTTGATTCAATTTGCTTTGTTGAATGCATTATACTTTAATTTGATTCAAAAAGCTTTGTTTGAATGTGTTTGACTTTCATTTGATTAAATTAGCTTTGTTGAATGCATTAGACTTTAATTTGATTCAAAAAATTTTGTTTGAATGTGTTTGACTTTCATTTGATTCAATTAGCTTTGTTGAATGCATTTGACTTTCATTTGATTAAAAAGCTTTGTTTGAATGTGTTTTACTTTCATTTGATTCAATTAGCTTTGTTTGAATGTGTTTGACTTTCATTTGATTCAATTAGCTTCGTTTGAATGTGTTTGACTTTAATTTGAATCAAAAAGCATTGTTTGAAATTGTTTGACTTTCATTTGATTCATGTAGCTTTGTAGAATTTGTTTGAATTTCATTTGATTCTATTAGCTTTGTTGAATGCATTATACTTTAATTTGATTAAAAAGCTTTGTTTGAATGTGTTTGACTTTCATTTGATTCAATTAGCTTTGTTGAATGTGTTTGACTTTCATTTGATTCAATGCTTTGTGAATTTGTTTGACTTTCATTTGATTCAATTAGCTTTGTTGAATGCGTTTGACTTTCATTTGATTCGTAAATCTTTGTTGAATGTGTTTGACTTTCATTTGATTCAATTAGCTTTGTAGAATGTGTTTGACTTTCATTTGATTCAATTAGCTTTGTTGAATGTGTTTGACTTTAATTTGATTCAAAAAGCTTTGTTTGAATTGTTTGACTTTCATTTGATTCAATTAGCTTTGTTTGAATGTGTTTGACTTTCATTTGATTCAATTAGCTTTGTTGAATGCATTAGACTTTAATTTGATTCAAAAGCTTTGTTTGAATGTGTTTGACTTTCATTTGATTCAATTAGCTTTGTTGAATGTGTTTGACTTTCATTTGATTCAATTTGCTTTGTTGAATTTGTTTGACTTTCATTTGATTCAATTAGCTTTGTTGAATGTGTTTGACTTTAATTTTATTCAAAATCTTGTTGAATGTGTTTGACTTTCATTTGATTCAATTAGCTTTGTAGAATTTGTTTGACTTTCATTTGATTCATTAGCTTTGTTGAATGCATTAGACTTTAATTTGATTAAAAAAGCTTTGTTTGAATGTGTTTGACTTTCATTTGATTCAATTAGCTTTGTTTAATGTGTTTGACTTTCATTTGATTCAATTAGGTTTTTGAATGCATTAGACTTTCATTGGATTCATTAGCTTTGTTTGAATGTGTTTGACTTTCATTTGATTCAATTAGCTTTGTTGAATGCATTTGACTTTAATTTGATTCAAAAAGCTTTGTTTGAATGTGTTTGACTTTCATTTGATTTAATTAGCTTCGTTTGAATGTGTTTGACTTTAATTTCAATCAAAAAGCAATGTTTGAAATTGTTTGACTTTCATTTGATTCATGTAGCTTTGTAGAATTTGTTTGAACTTCATTTGATTCTATTAGCTTTGTTGAATGCATTAGACTTTAATTTGATTTAAAAAGATTTGTTTGAATGTGTTTGACTTTCATTTGATTCAATTAGCGTTGTTTGAATGTGTTTGACTTTCATTTGATTCAATTAGGTTTGTTGAATGCATTAGACTTTCAATGGATTAATTAGCTTTGTTTGAATGTGTTTGACTTTCAATTGATTCAATTAGCTTTGTAGAATGCATTTGACTTTATTTGATTCAAAAAGCTTTGTTTGAATGTGTTTGACTTTCATTTGATTTAATTAGCTTTGTTTGAATGTGTTTGACTTTAATTTCAATCAAAAAGCTTGTTTGAATGTGTTTGACTTTCATTTGATTCATTAGCTTTGTAGAATTTGTTTGACTTCATTTGATTCTATTAGCTTTGTTGAATGCATTAGACTTTAATTTGATTTAAAAGCTTTGTTTGAATGTGTTTGACTTTCATTTGATTCAATTAGCTTTGTTTGAATGTGTTTGACTTTCATTTGATTCAATTAGCTTTGTTGAATGCATTTGACTTTCAATTGATTAATTAGCTTTGTTTGAATGTGTTTGACTTTCATTGATTCAATTAGCTTTGTAGAATGCATTTGACATTCATTTTATTCAAAATGCTTTGTTTGAATGGATTTGATTTTCATTTGATTTAATTAGCTTTGTTTGAATGTGTTTGACTTTAATTTGATTCAAAAAGCTTTGTTTGAATGTGTTTGACTTTCATTTGATTTAATTAGCTTCGTTTGAATGTGTTTGACTTTAATTTGAATCAAAAAGCAATGTTTGAAATTGTTTGACTTTCTTTTGATTCAATTAGCTTTGTTGAATGCATTAGACTTTAATTTGATTTAAAAAGCTTTGTTTGAATGTGTTTGACTTTCATTGCATTCAATTAGCTTTGTTTGAATGTGTTTGACTTTCATTTGATTCAATTAGCTTTGTAGAATGCATTAGACATTCATTTTATTCAAAAAGCTTTGTTTGAATGGGTTTGATTTTCATTTGATTTAATTAGCTTTGTTTGAATGTGTTTGACTTTCATTTGATTCAATTAGCTTTGTAGAATGCATTTGACTTTCATTTGATTAAAAAGCTTGGTTTGAATATGTTTGACTTTCATTTGATTCAATTAGCTTTGTTGAATGCATTATACTTTAATTTGATTCAAAAAGCTTTGTTTGAATGTGTTTGACTTTCATTTGATTAAATTAGCTTTGTTGAATGCATTAGACTTTAATTTGATTCAAAAAATTTTGTTTGAATGTGTTTGACTTTCATTTGATTTAATTAGCTTTGTTGAATGCATTTGACTTTCATTTGATTTAAAAAGCTTTGTTTGAATGTGTTTGACTTTCATTAAATTCAATTAGCTTTGTTTGAATGTGTTTTACTTTCATTTGAATTCAATTAGCTTCGTTTGAATGTGTTTGACTTTAATTTGAATCAAAAAGCATTGTTTGAAATTGTTTGACTTTCATTTGATTCATGTAGCTTTGTAGAATTTGTTTGAATTTCATTTTATTCTATTAGCTTTGTTGAATGCATTAGACTTTAATTTGATTTAAAAAGATTTGTTTGCATGTGTTTGACTTTCATTTGATTCAATTAGCTTTGTTTGACTGTGTTTGACTTTCATTTGATTCAATTAAGTTTGTTGAATGCATTAGACTTTCAATGGATTCAATTAGCTTTGTTTGAATGTGTTTGACTTTCAATTGATTTAATTAGCTTTGTAGAATGCATTTGACATTCATTTTATTCAAAATGCTTTGTTTGAATGGATTTGATTTTCATTTGATTTAATTAGCTTTGTTTGAATGTGTTTGACTTAAATTCAATTCATAAATCTTGTTTGAATGTGTTTGACTTTCATTTGATTCAATTAGCTTTGTAGAATTTGTTTGACTTTCATTTGATTCAATTAGCTTTGTTGAATGCATTAGACTTTAATTTGATTCAAAAAGCTTTATTTCAATGTGTTTGACTTTCATTAGTTTCAATTAGCTTTGTAGAATAAATTTGACTTTCATTTGATTCAATTAGCTTTGTTGAATGCATTTGACTTTAATTTGATTCAAAAAGCTTTATTTGAATGTGTTTGACTTTCATTTGATTTAATTAGCTTCGTTAGAAAGTGTTTGACTTTAATTTGAATCAAAAAGCATTGTTTGAAATTGTTTGACTTTCATTTGATTCATGTAGCTTTGTAGAATTTGTTTGAATTTCATTTGATTCTATTAGCTTTGTTGAATGCATTAGACTTTAATTTGATTTAAAAAGATTTGTTTGCATATGTTTGACTTTCATTTGATTAAATTAGCTTTGTTTGACTGTGTTTGACTTTCATTTGATTCAATTAGGTTTGTTGAATGCATTAGACTTTCAATGGATTCAATTAGCTTTGTTTGAATGTGTTTGACTTTCATTGATTTAATTAGCTTTGTAGAATGCATTTGACATTCATTTTATTCAAAATGCTTTGTTTGAATGGATTTGATTTTCATTTGATTTAATTAGCTTTGTTTGAATGTGTTTGACTTAAATTTTATTCATAAATCTTGTTGAATGTGTTTGACTTTCATTTGATTCAATTAGCTTTGTAGAATTTGTTTGACTTTCATTTGATTCAATTAGCTTTGTTGAATGCATTAGACTTTAATTTGATTAAAAAAGCTTTGTTTGAATGTGTTTGACTTTCATTTGATTCAATTAGCTTTGTTTTAATGTGTTTGACTTTCATTTGATTCAATTAGGTTTTTTGAATGCATTAGACTTTCATTGGATTCAGTTAGCTTTGTTTGAATGTGTTTGACTTTCATTTGATTCAATTAGCTTTGTTGAATGCATTTGACTTTAATTTGATTAAAAAGCTTTGTTTGAATGTGTTTGACTTTCATTTGATTTAATTAGCTTCGTTTGAATGTGTTTGACTTTAATTTCAATCAAAAAGCAATGTTTGAAATTGTTTGACTTTCATTTGATTCATGTAGCTTTGTAGAATTTGTTTGAACTTCATTTGATTCTATTAGCTTTGTTGAATGCATTAGACTTTAATTTGATTTAAAAAGATTTGTTTGAATGTGTTTGACTTTCATTTGATTCAATTAGCGTTGTTTGAATGTGTTTGACTTTCATTTGATTCAATTAGGTTTGTTGAATGCATTAGACTTTCAATGGATTAAATTAGCTTTGTTTGAATGTGTTTGACTTTCAATTGATTCAATTAGCTTTGTAGAATGCATTTGACATTCATTTTATTCAAAATGCTTTGTTTGAATGGATTTGATTTTCATTTGATTTAATTAGCTTTGTTTGAATGTGTTTGACTTAAATTTAATTCATAAATCTTGTTTGAATGTGTTTGACTTTCATTTGATTCAATTAGCTTTGTAGAATTTGTTTGACTTTCATTTGATTCAATTAGATTTGTTAAATGCATTAGACTTTAATTTGATTCAAAAAGCTTTATTTCAATGTCTTTGACTTTCATTAGTTTCAATTAGCTTTGTAGAATACATTTGACTTTCATTTGATTTAATTAGCTTCATTAGAAAGTGTTTGACTTTAATTTGAATCAAAAAGCATTGTTTGAAATTGTTTGACTTTCATTTGATTCATGTAGCTTTGTAGAATTTGTTTGAATTTCATTTGATTCTATTAGCTTTGTTGAATGCATTAGACTTTAATTTGATTTAAAAAGATTTGTTTGCATATGTTTGACTTTCATTTGATTCAATTAGCTTTGTTTGACTATGTTTGACTTTCATTTGATTCAATTAGGTTTGTTGAATGCATTAGACTTTCAATGGATTCAATTAGCTTTGTTTGAATGTGTTTGACTTTCAATTGATTTAATTAGCTTTGTAGAATGCATTTGACATTCATTTTATTCAAAATGCTTTGTTTGAATGGATTTGATTTTCATTTGATTTAATTAGCTTTGTTTGAATGTGTTTGACTTAAATTTAATTCATAAATCTTGTTGAATGTGTTTGACTTTCATTTGATTCAATTAGCTTTGTAGAATTTGTTTGACTTTCATTTGATTCAATTAGCTTTGTTGAATGCATTAGACTTTAATTTGATTAAAAAAGCTTTGTTTGAATGTGTTTGACTTTCATTTGATTCAATTAGCTTTGTTTTAATGTGTTTGACTTTCATTTGATTCAATTAGGTTTTTTGAATGCATTAGACCTTCATTGGATTCAATTAGCTTTGTTTGAATGTGTTTGACTTTCATTTGATTCAATTAGCTTTGTTGAATGCATTTGACTTTAATTTGATTCAAAAAGCTTTGTTTGAATGTGTTTGACTTTCATTTGATTTAATTAGCTTCGTTTGAATGTGTTTGACTTTAATTTCAATCAAAAAGCAATGTTTGAAATTTTTTGACTTTCATTTGATTCATGTAGCTTTGTAGAATTTGTTTGAATTTCATTTGATTCTATTAGCTTTGTTGAATGCATTAGACTTTAATTTGATTTCAAAAAGATTTGTTTGAATGTGTTTGACTTTCATTTGATTCAATTAGCTTTGTAGAATTTGTTTGACTTTCATTTGATTCAATTAGCTTTGTTAAATGCATTAGACTTTAATTTGATTCAATAAGCTTTATTTCAATGTCTTTGACTTTCATTAGTTTCAATTAGCTTTGTAGAATACATTTGACTTTCATTTGATTCAATTAGCTTTGTTGAATGCATTTGACTTTAATTTGATTCAAAAAGCTTTATTTGAATGTGTTTGACTTTCATTTGATTTAATTAGCTTCATTAGAAAGTGTTTGACTTTAATTTGAATCAAAAAGCATTGTTTGAAATTGTTTGACTTTCATTTGATTCATGTAGCTTTGTAGAATTTGTTTGAATTTTATTTGATTCTATTAGCTTTGTTGAATGCATTAGACTTTAATTTGATTTAAAAAGATTTGTTTGCATATGTTTGAC
>CM068291.1:33125653-33302167 GCA_034703905.1 Chenopodium berlandieri | reverse complement strand
TTGTTTGTATGTGTTTCATTTTCAATTGATTCAATTAGCTTTGTAGAATGCATTTTACATTCATTTTATTCAAAAAGCTTTGTTTGAATGGGTTTGACTTTCATTGGATTTAATTAGCTCTGTTTGAATGTGTTTTAATTAAATTTGATTCATAAATCTTGTTTGAATGTGTTTGACTTTCATTTGATTCAATTAGCTTTGTTGAATGCATTAGACTCTAATTTGATTTAAAAAGCTATATTTGAATGTGTTTGACTTTCATTAGATTTAATTAGCTTTGTTGAATGCATTTGACTTTAATTTGATTCAAAAAGCTTTCTTTGAATGTGTTTGACTTTCATTTGATTTAATTAGCTTTGTGGAATGCATTTGACTTTCATTTGATTCAATTAGCTTTGTTTGACTGTGTTTGACTTTCATTTGATTCAATTAGCTTTGTTAAATGCATTATACTTTCATTGGATTCAATTCGCTTTGTTTGAATGTGTTTGACAATCATTTGATTCAATTAGCTTTGTTAAATGCATTAGACTTTAATTTGATTCAAAAATCTTTGTTTGAATGTGTTTTACTTTCATTTGATTCGATTAGCTTTGTTTGAATGTGTTTGACTTTCATTTGATTCAATTAGCTTTGTGTAGAATGCATTTGACAATCATTTGATTCAATTAGCTTTGTTAAATGCATTAGACTTTAATTTAATTCAAAAGGCTTTGTTTGAATGTGTTTTACTTTCATTTGATTCAATTAGCTTTGTTTGAATGTGTTTGACAATCATTTGATTCAATTAGCTTTGTTAAATGCATTAGACTTTAATTTGATTCAAAAATCTTTGTTTGAATGTGTTTTACTTTCATTTGATTCAATTAGGTTTGTTGAATGCATTAGACTTTCATTGGATTCAATTAGCATTGTTTGTATGTGTTTCATTTTCAATTGATTCAATTAGCTTTGTAGAATGCATTTTACATTCATTTTATTCAAAAAGCTTTGTTTGAATGGGTTTGACTTTCATTGGATTTAATTAGCTCTGTTTGAATGTGTTTTAATTAAATTTGATTCATAAATCTTGTTTAAATGTGTTTGACTTTCATTTGATTCAATTAGCTTTGTTGAATGCATTAGACTCTAATTTGATTTAAAAAGCTATATTTGAATGTGTTTGACTTTCATTAGATTTAATTAGCTTTGTTGAATGCATTTGACTTTAATTTGATTCAAAAAGCTTTCTTTGAATGTGTTTGACTTTCATTTGATTTAATTAGCTTTGTGGAATGCATTTGACTTTCATTTGATTCAATTAGCTTTGTTTGACTGTGTTTGACTTTCATTTGATTCAATTAGCTTTGTTAAATGCATTATACTTTCATTGGATTCAATTCGCTTTGTTTGAATGTGTTTGACAATCATTTGATTCAATTAGCTTTGTTAAATGCATTAGACTTTAATTTGATTCAAAAATCTTTGTTTGAATGTGTTTTACTTTCATTTGATTCGATTAGCTTTGTTTGAATGTGTTTGACTTTCATTTGATTCAATTAGCTTTGTGTAGAATGCATTTGACAATCATTTGATTCAATTAGCTTTGTTAAATGCATTAGACTTTAATTTAATTCAAAAGGCTTTGTTTGAATGTGTTTTACTTTCATTTGATTCAATTAGCTTTGTTTGAATGTGTTTGACAATCATTTGATTCAATTAGCTTTGTTAAATGCATTAGACTTTAATTTGATTCAAAAATCTTTGTTTGAATGTGTTTTACTTTCATTTGATTCAATTAGGTTTGTTGAATGCATTAGACTTTCATTGGATTCAATTAGCATTGTTTGTATGTGTTTCATTTTCAATTGATTCAATTAGCTTTGTAGAATGCATTTTACATTCATTTTATTCAAAAAGCTTTGTTTGAATGGGTTTGACTTTCATTGGATTTAATTAGCTCTGTTTGAATGTGTTTTAATTAAATTTGATTCATAAATCTTGTTTGAATGTGTTTGACTTTCATTTGATTCAATTAACTTTGTTGAATGCATTAGACTCTAATTTGATTTAAAAAGCTATATTTGAATGTGTTTGACTTTCATTAGATTTAATTAGCTTTGTTGAATGCATTTGACTTTAATTTGATTCAAAAAGCTTTCTTTGAATGTGTTTGACTTTCATTTGATTTAATTAGCTTTGTGGAATGCATTTGACTTTCATTTGATTCAATTAGCTTTGTTTGACTGTGTTTGACTTTCATTTGATTCAATTAGCTTTGTTAAATGCATTATACTTTCATTGGATTCAATTCGCTTTGTTTGAATGTGTTTGACAATCATTTGATTCAATTAGCTTTGTTAAATGCATTAGACTTTAATTTGATTCAAAAATCTTTGTTTGAATGTGTTTTACTTTCATTTGATTCGATTAGCTTTGTTTGAATGTGTTTGACTTTCATTTGATTCAATTAGCTTTGTAGAATGCATTTTACATTCATTTTATTCAAAAAGCTTTGTTTGAATGGGTTTGACTTTCATTGGATTTAATTAGCTCTGTTTGAATGTGTTTTAATTAAATTTGATTCATAAATCTTGTTTGAATGTGTTTGACTTTCATTTGATTCAATTAGCTTTGTTGAATGCATTAGACTCTAATTTGATTTAAAAAGCTATATTTGAATGTGTTTGACTTTCATTAGATTTAATTAGCTTTGTTGAATGCATTTGACTTTAATTTGATTCAAAAAGCTTTCTTTGAATGTGTTTGACTTTCATTTGATTTAATTAGCTTTGTGGAATGCATTTGACTTTCATTTGATTCAATTAGCTTTGTTTGACTGTGTTTGACTTTCATTTGATTCAATTAGCTTTGTTAAATGCATTATACTTTAATTGGATTCAATTCGCTTTGTTTGAATGTGTTTGACAATCATTTGATTCAATTAGCTTTGTTAAATGCATTAGACTTTAATTTGATTCAAAAATCTTTGTTTGAATGTGTTTTACTTTCATTTGATTCGATTAGCTTTGTTTGAATGTGTTTGACTTTCATTTGATTCAATTAGCTTTGTGTAGAATGCATTTGACAATCATTTGATTCAATTAGCTTTGTTAAATGCATTAGACTTTAATTTAATTCAAAAGGCTTTGTTTGAATGTGTTTTACTTTCATTTGATTCAATTAGCTTTGTTTGAATGTGTTTGACAATCATTTGATTCAATTAGCTTTGTTAAATGCATTAGACTTTAATTTGATTCAAAAATCTTTGTTTGAATGTGTTTTACTTTCATTTGATTCGATTAGCTTTGTTTGAATGTGTTTGACTTTCATTTGATTCAATTAGCTTTGTTGAATGCATTAGACTTTAATTTGATTTAAAAAGCTTTATTTGAATGTGTTTGACTTTCATTGGATTCAATTACCTTTGTTTGAATGTGTTTGACTTTCATTTGATTCAAAAAGCTTTGTTTGAATGTGTTTAACTTTCCGTGGATAATTAGCTTTGTTTGAATGTGTTTGACTTTTATTTGGTTCGAAAAACTTTGTTTGAATGTGTTTGACTTTCATTTAATTCAATTAGCTTTGTTTGAATGTGTTTAACTTTCATTTGATTCAATTAGCTTTATTAAATGCGTTTGACTTTCAATTGATTCAAAAAACTTTGTTTGAATGTGTTTGACTTTCAATTAGCTTTCTTTGAATGTGTTTGACTTTCATTTGATTCAATTAGCTTTGTTTTGATGTGTTTGATTTTCATTTGATTCAATTAGCTTTGTAGAATGCATATGACCCACATTTGATTCAATTATCTTTGTTGAATGTATTAGACTTCAATATTATTCAAAAAGCATTGTTTCAATGAGTTTGACTTCCATTTAATTTAATTAGCTTTGTTTGAATGTGTTTGACTTTCATTTGATTCAATTAGCTTTGTAGAATGCATTTGACTTTCATTTGATTTAAAAAGCTTTATTTGAATGTGTTTGACTTTCATTTGATTTAATTAGCTTCGTTTGAATGTGTTTGACTTTCATTTGACTTAATTAGCTTTGTTTGAATGTGTTTGACTTTAATTTGATTCAACAAGCTTTGTTTGAATGTGTTTGACTATCATTTGATTCAATTAGCTTTGTAGAATTTGTTTGACTTTCATGTGATTCAATTAGCTTTGTTGAATGCAATAGAATTTAAATTGATTTAAAAAGCTTTGTTTTAATGTGTTTGACTTTCATTTGATTCAATTAGCTTTGTTTGAATGTGTTTGACTTTCATTTGATTCAATTAGGTTTGTTGAACGCATTATACTTTCATTGGATTCAATTCGCTTTGTTTGAATGTGTTTGACAATCATTTGATTCAATTAGCTTTGTTAAATGCATTAGACTTTAATTTGAGTCAAAAATCTTTGTTTGAATGTGTTTTACTTTCATTTGATTCGATTAGCTTTGTTTGAATGTGTTTGACTTTCATTTGATTCAATTAGCTTTGTAGAATGCATTTGACAATCATTTGATTCAATTAGCTTTGTTAAATGCATTAGACTTTAATTTAATTCAAAAGGCTTTGTTTGAATGTGTTTTACTTTCATTTGATTCAATTAGCTTTGTTTGAATGTGTTTGACAATCATTTGATTCAATTAGCTTTGTTAAATGCATTAGACTTTAATTTGATTCAAAAATCTTTGTTTGAATGTGTTTTACTTTCATTTGATTCGATTAGCTTTGTTTGAATGTGTTTGACTTTCATTTGATTCAATTAGCTTTGTTGAATGCATTAGACTTTAATTTGATTTAAAAAGCTTTATTTGAATGTGTTTGACTTTCATTGGATTCAATTACCTTTGTTTGAATGTGTTTGACTTTCATTTGATTCAAAAAGCTTTGTTTGAATGTGTTTAACTTTCCGTGGATAATTAGCTTTGTTTGAATGTGTTTGACTTTTATTTGGTTCGAAAAACTTTGTTTGAATGTGTTTGACTTTCATTTTATTCAAAAAGCTTTGTTTGAATGTGTTTGACTTTCATTTGATTCAATTAGCTTTGTTTTGATGTGTTTGATTTTCATTTGATTCAATTAGCTTTGTAGAATGCATATGACCCTCATTTGATTCAATTAGCTTTGTTGAATGTATTAGACTTCAATATTATTCAAAAAGCATTGTTTCAATGAGTTTGACTTCCATTTAATTTAATTAGCTTTGTTTGAATGTGTTTGAGTTTCATTTGATTCAATTAGCTTTGTAGAATGCATTTGACTTTCATTTGATTTAAAAAGCTTTATTTGAATGTGTTTGACTTTCATTTGATTCAATTAGCTTTGTTTGAATGTGTTTGACTTTCATTTGACTTAATTAGCTTTGTTTGAATGTGTTTGACTTTAATTTGATTCAACAAGCTTTGTTTGAATGTGTTTGACTATCATTTGATTCAATTAGCTTTGTAGAATTTGTTTGCCTTTCATTTGATTCAATTAGCTTTGTTGAATGCATTTGACTTTAATTTGACTCAAAAACTTTGTTTGAATGTGTTTGACTTTCATTTGATTTGACTTGGTTTGTTTTAATGTGTTTGACTTTCATTTGATTCAATTAGTTTTGTAGACTGCATTTGACCCTCATTTGATTCAATTAGCTTTGTTGAATGTATTAGAGACTTCAATGTAATTCTAAAAGCTTTGTTTGAATAAGTTTGACTTCCATTTAATTTAATTAGCTTTGTTTGAATGTGTTTGACTTTCATTTGATTCAATTAGCTTTGTAGAATGCATTTGACTTTCATTTGATTCAATTAGCTTTGTTGAATGCATTTGACTTTCATATGATTCAAAAAGCTTTGTTTGAATGTGTTTGACTAACATTTGATTAAATTAGCTTTGTAGAATGCATTAGACTTTAATTTGATTCAAAAAGCTTTGTTTGAATGTATTTTACTTTCATTTGATTCAATTAGCTTTTTTTGAATTTGTTTGACTTTCATTTGATTCAATTAGCTTTGTTGAATGCATTATACTTTCATTGGATTCAATTCGCTTTGTTTGAATGTGTTTGACTTTCATTTGATTTAATTAGCTTTTTTTGAATTTGTTTGACTTTCATTTGATTCAATTAGGTTTGTTGAATGCATTAGACTTTCATTGGATTCAATTAGCATTGTTTGTATGTGTTTCATTTTCAATTGATTCAATTAGCTTTGTAGAATGCATTTTACATTCATTTTATTCAAAAAGCTTTGTTTTAATGGGTTTGACTTTCATTGGATTTAATTAGCTCTGTTTGAATGTGTTTGAATTAAATTTGATTCATAAATCTTGTTTGAATGTGTTTGACTTTCATTTGATTCAATTAGCTTTGTTGAATGCATTAGACTCTAATTTGATTTAAAAAGCTATATTTGAATGTGTTTGACTTTCATTAGATTTAATTAGCTTTGTTGAATGCATTTGACTTTAATTTGATTCAAAAAGCTTTCTTTGAATGTGTTTGACTTTCATTTGATTTAATTAGCTTTGTGGAATGCATTTGACTCTCATTTGATTCAATTAGCTTTGTTTGACTGTGTTTGACTTTCATTTGATTCAATTAGCTTTGTTAAATGCATTATACTTTCATTGGATTCAATTCGCTTTGTTTGAATGTGTTTGACAATCATTTGATTCAATTAGCTTTGTTAAATGCATTAGACTTTAATTTGATTCAAAAATCTTTGTTTGAATGTGTTTTACTTTCATTTGATTCGATTAGCTTTGTTTGAATGTGTTTGACTTTCATTTGATTCAATTAGCTTTGTAGAATGCATTTGACAATCATTTGATTCAATTAGCTTTGTTAAATGCATTAGACTTTAATTTAATTCAAAAGGCTTTGTTTGAATGTGTTTTACTTTCATTTGATTCAATTAGCTTTGTTTGAATGTGTTTGACAATCATTTGATTCAATTAGCTTTGTTAAATGCATTAGACTTTAATTTGATTCAAAAATCTTTGTTTGAATGTGTTTTACTTTCATTTGATTCGATTAGCTTTGTTTGAATGTGTTTGACTTTCATTTGATTCAATTAGCTTTGTTGAATGCATTAGACTTTAATTTGATTTAAAAAGCTTTATTTGAATGTGTTTGACTTTCATTGGATTCAATTACCTTTGTTTGAATGTGTTTGACTTTCATTTGATTCAAAAAGCTTTGTTTGAATGTGTTTAACTTTCCGTGGATAATTAGCTTTGTTTGAATGTGTTTGACTTTTATTTGGTTCGAAAAACTTTGTTTGAATGTGTTTGACTTTCATTTAATTCAATTAGCTTTGTTTGAATGTGTTTAACTTTCATTTGATTCAATTAGCTTTGTTAAATGCATTTGACTTTCAATTGATTCAAAAAACTTTGTTTGAATGTGTTTGACTTTCAATTAGCTTTGTTTGAATGTGTTTGACTTTCATTTGATTCAATTAGCTTTGTTTTGATGTGTTTGATTTTCATTTGATTCAATTAGCTTTGTAGAATGCATATGACCCACATTTGATTCAATTACCTTTGTTGAATGTATTAGACTTCAATATTATTCAAAAAGCATTGTTTCAATGAGTTTGACTTCCATTTAATTTAATTAGCTTTGTTTGAATGTGTTTGACTTTCATTTGATTCAATTAGCTTTGTAGAATGCATTTGACTTTCATTTGATTTAAAAAGCTTTATTTGAATGTGTTTGACTTTCATTTGATTCAATTAGCTTCGTTTGAATGTGTTTGACTTTCATTTGACTTAATTAGCTTTGTTTGAATGTGTTTGACTTTAATTTGATTCAACAAGCTTTGTTTGAATGTGTTTGACTATCATTTGATTCAATTAGCTTTGTAGAATTTGTTTGACTTTCATGTGATTCAATTAGCTTTGTTGAATGCAATAGAATTTAAATTGATTTAAAAAGCTTTGTTTTAATGTGTTTGACTTTCATTTGGTTCAATTAGCTTTGTTTGAATGTGTTTGACTTTCATTTGATTCAATTAGGTTTGTTGAACGCATTATACTTTCATTGGATTCAATTCGCTTTGTTTGAATGTGTTTGACAATCATTTGATTCAATTAGCTTTGTTAAATGCATTAGACTTTAATTTGAGTCAAAAATCTTTGTTTGAATGTGTTTTACTTTCATTTGATTCGATTAGCTTTGTTTGAATGTGTTTGACTTTCATTTGATTCAATTAGCTTTGTAGAATGCATTTGACAATCATTTGATTCAATTAGCTTTGTCAAATGCATTAGACTTTAATTTAATTCAAAAGGCTTTGTTTGAATGTGTTTTACTTTCATTTGATTCAATTAGCTTTGTTAGAATGTGTTTGACTTTCATTTGATTCAATTAGCTTTGTTGAATGCATTAGACTTTAATTTGATTTAAAAAGCTTTATTTGAATGTGTTTGACTTTCATTGGATTCAATTACCTTTGTTTGAATGTGTTTGACTTTCATTTGATTCAAAAAGCTTTGTTTGAATGTGTTTAACTTTCCGTGGATAATTAGCTTTGTTTGAATGTGTTTGACTTTTATTTGGTTCGAAAAACTTTGTTTGAATGTGTTTGACTTTCATTTTATTCAAAAAGCTTTGTTTGAATGTGTTTGACTTTCATTTGATTCAATTAGCTTTGTTTTGATGTGTTTGATTTTCATTTGATTCAATTAGCTTTGTAGAATGCATATGACCCTCATTTGATTCAATTAGCTTTGTTGAATGTATTAGACTTCAATATTATTCAAAAAGCATTGTTTCAATGAGTTTGACTTCCATTTAATTTAATTAGCTTTGTTTGAATGTGTTTGAGTTTCATTTGATTCAATTAGCTTTGTAGAATGCATTTGACTTTCATTTGATTTAAAAAGCTTTATTTGAATGTGTTTGACTTTCATTTGATTCAATTAGCTTTGTTTGAATGTGTTTGACTTTCATTTGACTTAATTAGCTTTGTTTGAATGTGTTTGACTTTAATTTGATTCAACAAGCTTTGTTTGAATGTGTTTGACTATCATTTGATTCAATTAGCTTTGTAGAATTTGTTTGCCTTTCATTTGATTCAATTAGCTTTGTTGAATGCATTTGACTTTAATTTGACTCAAAAACTTTGTTTGAATGTGTTTGACTTTCATTTGATTTGACTTGGTTTGTTTTAATGTGTTTGACTTTCATTTGATTCAATTAGTTTTGTAGACTGCATTTGACCCTCATTTGATTCAATTAGCTTTGTTGAATGTATTAGAGACTTCAATATAATTCTAAAAGCTTTGTTTGAATAAGTTTGACTTCCATTTAATTTAATTAGCTTTGTTTGAATGTGTTTGACTTTCATTTGATTCAATTAGCTTTGTAGAATGCATTTGACTTTCATTTGATTCAATTAGCTTTGTTGAATGCATTTGACTTTCATATGATTCAAAAAGCTTTGTTTGAATGTGTTTGACTAACATTTGATTAAATTAGCTTTGTAGAATGCATTAGACTTTAATTTGATTCAAAAAGCTTTGTTTGAATGTATTTTACTTTCATTTGATTCAATTAGCTTTTTTTGAATTTGTTTGACTTTCATTTGATTCAATTAGCTTTGTTGAATGCATTATACTTTCATTGGATTCAATTCGCTTTGTTTGAATGTGTTTGACTTTCATTTGATTTAATTAGCTTTTTTTGAATTTGTTTGACTTTCATTTGATTCAATTAGGTTTGTTGAATGCATTAGACTTTCATTGGATTCAATTAGCATTGTTTGTATGTGTTTCATTTTCAATTGATTCAATTAGCTTTGTAGAATGCATTTTACATTCATTTTATTCAAAAAGCTTTGTTTGAATGGGTTTGACTTTCATTGGATTTAATTAGCTCTGTTTGAATGTGTTTGAATTAAATTTGATTCATAAATCTTGTTTGAATGTGTTTGACTTTCATTTGATTCAATTAGCTTTGTTGAATGCATTAGACTCTAATTTGATTTAAAAAGCTATATTTGAATGTGTTTGACTTTCATTAGATTTAATTAGCTTTGTTGAATGCATTTGACTTTAATTTGATTCAAAAAGTTTTCTTTGAACGTGTTTGACTTTCATTTGATTTAATTAGCTTTGTGGAATGCATTTGACTTTCATTTGATTCAATTAGCTTTGTTTGAATGTGTTTGACTTTCATTTGATTCAATTAGCTTTGTTAAATGCATTATACTTTCATTGGATTCAATTCGCTTTGTTTGAATGTGTTTGACAATCATTTGATTCAATTAGCTTTGTTAAATGCATTAGACTTTAATTTGATTCAAAAATCTTTGTTTGAATGTGTTTTACTTTCATTTGATTCGATTAGCTTTGTTTGAATGTGTTTGACTTTCATTTGATTCAATTAGCTTTGTAGAATGCATTTGACAATCATTTGATTCAATTAGCTTTGTTAAATGCATTAGACTTTAATTTAATTCAAAAGGCTTTGTTTGAATGTGTTTTACTTTCATTTGATTCAATTAGCTTTGTTTGAATGTGTTTGACAATCATTTGATTCAATTAGCTTTGTTAAATGCATTAGACTTTAATTTGATTCAAAAATCTTTGTTTGAATGTGTTTTACTTTCATTTGATTCGATTAGCTTTGTTTGAATGTGTTTGACTTTCATTTGATTCAATTAGCTTTGTTGAATGCATTAGACTTTAATTTGATTTAAAAAGCTTTATTTGAATGTGTTTGACTTTCATTGGATTCAATTACCTTTGTTTGAATGTGTTTGACTTTCATTTGATTCAAAAAGCTTTGTTTGAATGTGTTTAACTTTCCGTGGATAATTAGCTTTGTTTGAATGTGTTTGACTTTTATTTGGTTTGAAAAACTTTGTTTGAATGTGTTTGACTTTCATTTAATTCAATTAGCTTTGTTTGAATGTGTTTAACTTTCATTTGATTCAATTAGCTTTGTTAAATGCATTTGACTTTCAATTGATTCAAAAAACTTTGTTTGAATGTGTTTGACTTTCAATTAGCTTTGTTTGAATGTGTTTGACTTTCATTTGATTCAATTAGCTTTGTTTTGATGTGTTTGATTTTCATTTGATTCAATTAGCTTTGTAGAATGCATATGACCCACATTTGATTCAATTATCTTTGTTGAATGTATTAGACTTCAATATTATTCAAAAAGCATTGTTTCAATGAGTTTGACTTCCATTTAATTTAATTAGCTTTGTTTGAATGTGTTTGACTTTCATTTGATTCAATTAGCTTTGTAGAATGCATTTGACTTTCATTTGATTTAAAAAACTTTATTTGAATGTGTTTGACTTTCATTTGATTCAATTAGATTCGTTTGAATGTGTTTGACTTTCATTTGACTTAATTAGCTTTGTTTGAATGTGTTTGACTTTAATTTGATTCAACAAGCTTTGTTTGAATGTGTTTGACTATCATTTGATTCAATTAGCTTTGTAGAATTTGTTTGACTTTCATGTGATTCAATTAGCTTTGTTGAATGCAATAGAATTTAAATTGATTTAAAAAGCTTTGTTTTAATGTGTTTGACTTTCATTTGATTCAATTAGCTTTATTTGAATGTGTTTGACTTTCATTTGATTCAATTAGGTTTGTTGAACGCATTATACTTTCATTGGATTCAATTCGCTTTGTTTGAATGTGTTTGACAATCATTTGATTCAATTAGCTTTGTTAAATGCATTAGACTTTAATTTGAGTCAAAAATCTTTGTTTGAATGTGTTTTACTTTCATTTGATTCGATTAGCTTTGTTTGAATGTGTTTGACTTTCATTTGATTCAATTAGCTTTGTAGAATGCATTTGACAATCATTTGATTCAATTAGCTTTGTTAAATGCATTAGACTTTAATTTAATTCAAAAGGCTTTGTTTGAATGTGTTTTACTTTCATTTGATTCAATTAGCTTTGTTTGAATGTGTTTGACAATCATTTGATTCAATTAGCTTTGTTAAATGCATTAGACTTTAATTTGATTCAAAAATCTTTGTTTGAATGTGTTTTACTTTCATTTGATTCGATTAGCTTTGTTAGAATGTGTTTGACTTTCATTTGATTCAATTAGCTTTGTTGAATGCATTAGACTTTAATTTGATTTAAAAAGCTTTATTTGAATGTGTTTGACTTTCATTGGATTCAATTACCTTTGTTTGAATGTGTTTGACTTTCATTTGATTCAAAAAGCTTTGTTTGAATGTGTTTAACTTTCCGTGGATAATTAGCTTTGTTTGAATGTGTTTGACTTTTATTTGGTTCGAAAAACTTTGTTTGAATGTGTTTGACTTTCATTTTATTCAAAAAGCTTTGTTTGAATGTGTTTGACTTTCATTTGATTCAATTAGCTTTGTTTTGATGTGTTTGATTTTCATTTGATTTAATTAGCTTTGTAGAATGCATATGACCCTCATTTGATTCAATTAGCTTTGTTGAATGTATTAGACTTCAATATTATTCAAAAAGCATTGTTTCAATGAGTTTGACTTCCATTTAATTTAATTAGCTTTGTTTGAATGTGTTTGAGTTTCATTTGATTCAATTAGCTTTGTAGAATGCATTTGACTTTCATTTGATTTAAAAAGCTTTATTTGAATGTGTTTGACTTTCATTTGATTCAATTAGCTTTGTTTGAATGTGTTTGACTTTCATTTGACTTAATTAGCTTTGTTTGAATGTGTTTGACTTTAATTTGATTCAACAAGCTTTGTTTGAATGTGTTTGACTATCATTTGATTCAATTAGCTTTGTAGAATTTGTTTGCCTTTCATTTGATTCAATTAGCTTTGTTGAATGCATTTGACTTTAATTTGACTCAAAAACTTTGTCTGAATGTGTTTGACTTTCATTTGATTTGACTTGGTTTGTTTTAATGTGTTTGACTTTCATTTGATTCAATTAGTTTTGTAGACTGCATTTGACCCTCATTTGATTCAATTAGCTTTGTTGAATGTATTAGAGACTTCAATATAATTCTAAAAGCTTTGTTTGAATAAGTTTGACTTCCATTTAATTTAATTAGCTTTGTTTGAATGTGTTTGACTTTCATTTGATTCAATTAGCTTTGTAGAATGCATTTGACTTTCATTTGATTCAATTAGCTTTGTTGAATGCATTTGACTTTCATATGATTCAAAAAGCTTTGTTTGAATGTGTTTGACTAACATTTGATTAAATTAGCTTTGTAGAATGCATTAGACTTTAATTTGATTCAAAAAGCTTTGTTTGAATGTATTTTACTTTCATTTGATTCAATTAGCTTTTTTTGAATTTGTTTGACTTTCATTTGATTCAATTAGCTTTGTTGAATGCATTATACTTTCATTGGATTCAATTCGCTTTGTTTGAATGTGTTTGACTTTCATTTGATTTAATTAGCTTTTTTTGAATTTGTTTGACTTTCATTTGTTTCAATTAGGTTTGTTGAATGCATTAGACTTTCATTGGATTCAATTAGCATTGTTTGTATGTGTTTCATTTTCAATTGATTCAATTAGCTTTGTAGAATGCATTTTACATTCATTTTATTCAAAAAGCTTTGTTTGAATGGGTTTGACTTTCATTGGATTTAATTAGCTCTGTTTGAATGTGTTTGAATTAAATTTGATTCATAAATCTTGTTTGAATGTGTTTGACTTTCATTTGATTCAATTAGCTTTGTTGAATGCATTAGACTCTAATTTGATTTAAAAAGCTATATTTGAATGTGTTTGACTTTCATTAGATTTAATTAGCTTTGTTGAATGCATTTGACTTTAATTTGATTCAAAAAGTTTTCTTTGAACGTGTTTGACTTTCATTTGATTTAATTAGCTTTGTGGAATGCATTTGACTTTCATTTGATTCAATTAGCTTTGTTTGAATGTGTTTGACTTTCATTTGATTCAATTAGCTTTGTTAAATGCATTATACTTTCATTGGATTCAATTCGCTTTGTTTGAATGTGTTTGACAATCATTTGATTCAATTAGCTTTGTTAAATGCATTAGACTTTAATTTGATTCAAAAATCTTTGTTTGAATGTGTTTTACTTTCATTTGATTCGATTAGCTTTGTTTGAATGTGTTTGACTTTCATTTGATTCAATTAGCTTTGTAGAATGCATTTGACAATCATTTGATTCAATTAGCTTTGTTAAATGCATTAGACTTTAATTTAATTCAAAAGGCTTTGTTTGAATGTGTTTTACTTTCATTTGATTCAATTAGCTTTGTTTGAATGTGTTTGACAATCATTTGATTCAATTAGCTTTGTTAAATGCATTAGACTTTAATTTGATTCAAAAATCTTTGTTTGAATGTGTTTTACTTTCATTTGATTCGATTAGCTTTGTTTGAATGTGTTTGACTTTCATTTGATTCAATTAGCTTTGTTGAATGCATTAGACTTTAATTTGATTTAAAAAGCTTTATTTGAATGTGTTTGACTTTCATTGGATTCAATTACCTTTGTTTGAATGTGTTTGACTTTCATTTGATTCAAAAAGCTTTGTTTGAATGTGTTTAACTTTCCGTGGATAATTAGCTTTGTTTGAATGTGTTTGACTTTTATTTGGTTTGAAAAACTTTGTTTGAATGTGTTTGACTTTCATTTAATTCAATTAGCTTTGTTTGAATGTGTTTAACTTTCATTTGATTCAATTAGCTTTGTTAAATGCATTTGACTTTCAATTGATTCAAAAAACTTTGTTTGAATGTGTTTGACTTTCAATTAGCTTTGTTTGAATGTGTTTGACTTTCATTTGATTCAATTAGCTTTGTTTTGATGTGTTTGATTTTCATTTGATTCAATTAGCTTTGTAGAATGCATATGACCCACATTTGATTCAATTATCTTTGTTGAATGTATTAGACTTCAATATTATTCAAAAAGCATTGTTTCAATGAGTTTGACTTCCATTTAATTTAATTAGCTTTGTTTGAATGTGTTTGACTTTCATTTGATTCAATTAGCTTTGTAGAATGCATTTGACTTTCATTTGATTTAAAAAACTTTATTTGAATGTGTTTGACTTTCATTTGATTCAATTAGATTCGTTTGAATGTGTTTGACTTTCATTTGACTTAATTAGCTTTGTTTGAATGTGTTTGACTTTAATTTGATTCAACAAGCTTTGTTTGAATGTGTTTGACTATCATTTGATTCAATTAGCTTTGTAGAATTTGTTTGACTTTCATGTGATTCAATTAGCTTTGTTGAATGCAATAGAATTTAAATTGATTTAAAAAGCTTTGTTTTAATGTGTTTGACTTTCATTTGATTCAATTAGCTTTATTTGAATGTGTTTGACTTTCATTTGATTCAATTAGGTTTGTTGAACGCATTATACTTTCATTGGATTCAATTCGCTTTGTTTGAATGTGTTTGACAATCATTTGATTCAATTAGCTTTGTTAAATGCATTAGACTTTAATTTGAGTCAAAAATCTTTGTTTGAATGTGTTTTACTTTCATTTGATTCGATTAGCTTTGTTTGAATGTGTTTGACTTTCATTTGATTCAATTAGCTTTGTAGAATGCATTTGACAATCATTTGATTCAATTAGCTTTGTTAAATGCATTAGACTTTAATTTAATTCAAAAGGCTTTGTTTGAATGTGTTTTACTTTCATTTGATTCAATTAGCTTTGTTTGAATGTGTTTGACAATCATTTGATTCAATTAGCTTTGTTAAATGCATTAGACTTTAATTTGATTCAAAAATCTTTGTTTGAATGTGTTTTACTTTCATTTGATTCGATTAGCTTTGTTAGAATGTGTTTGACTTTCATTTGATTCAATTAGCTTTGTTGAATGCATTAGACTTTAATTTGATTTAAAAAGCTTTATTTGAATGTGTTTGACTTTCATTGGATTCAATTACCTTTGTTTGAATGTGTTTGACTTTCATTTGATTCAAAAAGCTTTGTTTGAATGTGTTTAACTTTCCGTGGATAATTAGCTTTGTTTGAATGTGTTTGACTTTTATTTGGTTCGAAAAACTTTGTTTGAATGTGTTTGACTTTCATTTTATTCAAAAAGCTTTGTTTGAATGTGTTTGACTTTCATTTGATTCAATTAGCTTTGTTTTGATGTGTTTGATTTTCATTTGATTTAATTAGCTTTGTAGAATGCATATGACCCTCATTTGATTCAATTAGCTTTGTTGAATGTATTAGACTTCAATATTATTCAAAAAGCATTGTTTCAATGAGTTTGACTTCCATTTAATTTAATTAGCTTTGTTTGAATGTGTTTGAGTTTCATTTGATTCAATTAGCTTTGTAGAATGCATTTGACTTTCATTTGATTTAAAAAGCTTTATTTGAATGTGTTTGACTTTCATTTGATTCAATTAGCTTTGTTTGAATGTGTTTGACTTTCATTTGACTTAATTAGCTTTGTTTGAATGTGTTTGACTTTAATTTGATTCAACAAGCTTTGTTTGAATGTGTTTGACTATCATTTGATTCAATTAGCTTTGTAGAATTTGTTTGCCTTTCATTTGATTCAATTAGCTTTGTTGAATGCATTTGACTTTAATTTGACTCAAAAACTTTGTCTGAATGTGTTTGACTTTCATTTGATTTGACTTGGTTTGTTTTAATGTGTTTGACTTTCATTTGATTCAATTAGTTTTGTAGACTGCATTTGACCCTCATTTGATTCAATTAGCTTTGTTGAATGTATTAGAGACTTCAATATAATTCTAAAAGCTTTGTTTGAATAAGTTTGACTTCCATTTAATTTAATTAGCTTTGTTTGAATGTGTTTGACTTTCATTTGATTCAATTAGCTTTGTAGAATGCATTTGACTTTCATTTGATTCAATTAGCTTTGTTGAATGCATTTGACTTTCATATGATTCAAAAAGCTTTGTTTGAATGTGTTTGACTAACATTTGATTAAATTAGCTTTGTAGAATGCATTAGACTTTAATTTGATTCAAAAAGCTTTGTTTGAATGTATTTTACTTTCATTTGATTCAATTAGCTTTTTTTGAATTTGTTTGACTTTCATTTGATTCAATTAGCTTTGTTGAATGCATTATACTTTCATTGGATTCAAATCGCTTTGTTTGAATGTGTTTGACTTTCATTTGATTTAATTAGCTTTTTTTGAATTTGTTTGACTTTCATTTGTTTCAATTAGGTTTGTTGAATGCATTAGACTTTCATTGGATTCAATTAGCATTGTTTGTATGTGTTTCATTTTCAATTGATTCAATTAGCTTTGTAGAATGCATTTTACATTCATTTTATTCAAAAAGCTTTGTTTGAATGGGTTTGACTTTCATTGGATTTAATTAGCTCTGTTTGAATGTGTTTGAATTAAATTTGATTCATAAATCTTGTTTGAATGTGTTTGACTTTCATTTGATTCAATTAGCTTTGTTGAATGCATTAGACTCTAATTTGATTTAAAAAGCTATATTTGAATGTGTTTGACTTTCATTAGATTTAATTAGCTTTGTTGAATGCATTTGACTTTAATTTGATTCAAAAAGTTTTCTTTGAACGTGTTTGACTTTCATTTGATTTAATTAGCTTTGTGGAATGCATTTGACTTTCATTTGATTCAATTAGCTTTGTTTGAATGTGTTTGACTTTCATTTGATTCAATTAGCTTTGTTAAATGCATTATACTTTCATTGGATTCAATTCGCTTTGTTTGAATGTGTTTGACAATCATTTGATTCAATTAGCTTTGTTAAATGCATTAGACTTTAATTTGATTCAAAAATCTTTGTTTGAATGTGTTTTACTTTCATTTGATTCGATTAGCTTTGTTTGAATGTGTTTGACTTTCATTTGATTCAATTAGCTTTGTAGAATGCATTTGACAATCATTTGATTCAATTAGCTTTGTTAAATGCATTAGACTTTAATTTAATTCAAAAGGCTTTGTTTGAATGTGTTTTACTTTCATTTGATTCAATTAGCTTTGTTTGAATGTGTTTGACAATCATTTGATTCAATTAGCTTTGTTAAATGCATTAGACTTTAATTTGATTCAAAAATCTTTGTTTGAATGTGTTTTACTTTCATTTGATTCGATTAGCTTTGTTTGAATGTGTTTGACTTTCATTTGATTCAATTAGCTTTGTTGAATGCATTAGACTTTAATTTGATTTAAAAAGCTTTATTTGAATGTGTTTGACTTTCATTGGATTCAATTACCTTTGTTTGAATGTGTTTGACTTTCATTTGATTCAAAAAGCTTTGTTTGAATGTGTTTAACTTTCCGTGGATAATTAGCTTTGTTTGAATGTGTTTGACTTTTATTTGGTTCGAAAAACTTTGTTTGAATGTGTTTGACTTTCATTTAATTCAATTAGCTTTGTTTGAATGTGTTTAACTTTCATTTGATTCAATTAGCTTTGTTAAATGCATTTGACTTTCAATTGATTCAAAAAACTTTGTTTGAATGTGTTTGACTTTCAATTAGCTTTGTTTGAATGTGTTTGACTTTCATTTGATTCAATTAGCTTTGTTTTGATGTGTTTGATTTTCATTTGATTCAATTAGCTTTGTAGAATGCATATGACCCTCATTTGATTCAATTATCTTTGTTGAATGTATTAGACTTCAATATTATTCAAAAAGCATTGTTTCAATGAGTTTGACTTCCATTTAATTTAATTAGCTTTGTTTGAATGTGTTTGACTTTCATTTGATTCAATTAGCTTTGTAGAATGCATTTGACTTTCATTTGATTTAAAAAGCTTTATTTGAATGTGTTTGACTTTCATTTGATTCAATTAGCTTTGTTTGAATGTGTTTGACTTTCATTTGACTTAATTAGCTTTGTTTGAATGTGTTTGACTTTAATTTGATTCAACAAGCTTTGTTTGAATGTGTTTGACTATCATTTGATTCAATTAGCTTTGTAGAATTTGTTTGCCTTTCATTTGATTCAATTAGCTTTGTTGAATGCAATAGAATTTAAATTGGTTTAAAAAGCTTTGTTTTAATGTGTTTGACTTTCATTTGATTCAATTAGCTTTGTTTGAATGTGTTTGACTTTCATTTGATTCAATTAGGTTTGTTGAACGCATTAGACTTTTGTTTGATTCAATTAGCTTTGTTTTTATGTGTTTCATTTTCAATTGATTCAATTAGCTTTGTAGAATGCATTTTACATTCATTTTATTCAAAAAGCTTTGTTTGAATGGGTTTGACTTTCATTGGATTTAATTAGCTCTGTTCGAATGTGTTTGAATGAAATTTGATTCATAAATCTTGTTTGAATGTGTTTGACTTTCATTTGATTCAGTTAGCTTTGTTGAATGCATAAGACTTTAATTTGATTCAAAAAGCTATATTTGAATGTGTTTGACTTTCATTAGATTCAATTAGCTTTGTTGAATGCATTTGACTTTAATTTGATTGAAAAAGCTTTGCTTGAATGTGTTTAACTTTCCGTGTATAATTAGATTTGTTTGAATGTGTTTGACTTTAATTTGATTCAATTAGCTTTGTTTGAATGTGTTTGACTTTAATTTGATTCAATTAGCTTTGTTTGAATGTGTTTGACTTTAATTTGATTCAATTAGCTTTGTTTGAATGTGTTTGACTTTCATTTGATTCAATTACCTTTGTTTGAATGTGTTTAACTTTCATTTGATTCTATTAGCTTTGGAGAATGCATTTGACTTTCGTTTGATTCAATTAGCTTTGTTGAATGCATTTGACTTTAATTTGACTCAAAAACTTTGTTTGAATGTGTTTGACTTTCATTTGATTTGACTTGGTTTGTTTTAATGTGTTTGACTTTCATTTGATTCAATTAGTTTTGTAGACTGCATTTGACCCTCATTTGATTCAATTAGCTTTGTTGAATGTATTACAGACTTCAATATAATTCTAAAAGCTTTGTTTGAATAAGTTTGACTTCCATTTAAATTAATTAGCTTTGTTTGAATGTGTTTGACTTTCATTTGATTCAATTAGCTTTGTAGAATGCATTTGACTTTCATTTGATTGAATTAGCTTTGTTGAATGCATTTGACTTTCATATGATTCAAAAAGCTTTGTTTGAATGTGTTTGACTAACATTTGATTAAATTAGCTTTGTAGAATGCATAAGACTTTAATTTGATTCAAAAAGCTTTGTTTGAATGTATTTTACTTTCATTTGATTCAATTAGCTTTTTTTGAATTTGTTTGACTTTCATTTGATTCAATTAGCTTTGTTGAATGCATTATACTTTCATTGGATTCAATTCGCTTTGTTTGAATGTGTTTGACTTTCATTTGACTTAATTAGCTTTGTTTGAATGTGTTTGACTTTCATTTGATTCAATTAGGTTTGTTGAATGCATTAGACTTTCATTGGATTCAATTAGCATTGTTTGTATGTGTTTCATTTTCAATTGATTCAATTAGCTTTGTAGAATGCATTTTACATTCATTTTATTCAAAAAGCTTTGTTTGAATGGGTTTGACTTTCATTGGATTTAATTAGCTCTGTTTGAATGTGTTTGAATTAAATTTGATTCATAAATCTTGTTTGAATGTGTTTGACTTTCATTTGATTCAATTAGCTTTGTTGAATGCATTAGACTCTAATTTGATTTAAAAAGCTATATTTGAATGTGTTTGACTTTCATTAGATTTAATTAGCTTTGTTGAATGCATTTGACTTTAATTTGATTCAAAAAGCTTTCTTTGAATGTGTTTGACTTTCATTTGATTTAAGTAGCTTTGTGGAATGCAGTTGACTTTCATTTGATTCAATTAGCTTTGTTTGAATGTGTTTGACTTTCATTTGATTCAATTAGCTTTGTTAAATGCATTATACTTTCATTGGATTCAATTCGCTTTGTTTGAATGTGTTTGACAATCATTTGATTCAATTAGCTTTGTTAAATGCATTAGACTTTAATTTGATTCAAAAATCTTTGTTTGAATGTGTTTTACTTTCATTTGATTCGATTAGCTTTGTTTGAATGTGTTTGACTTTCATTTGATTCAATTAGCTTTGTAGAATGCATTTGACAATCATTTGATTCAATTAGCTTTGTTAAATGCATTAGACTTTAATTTAATTCAAAAGGCTTTGTTTGAATGTGTTTTACTTTCATTTGATTCAATTAGCTTTGTTTGAATGTGTTTGACAATTATTTGATTCAATTAGCTTTGTTAAATGCATTAGACTTTAATTTGATTCAAAAATCTTTGTTTGAATGTGTTTTACTTTCATTTGATTCGATTAGCTTTGTTTGAATGTGTTTGACTTTCATTTGATTCAATTAGCTTTGTTGAATGCATTAGACTTTAATTTGATTTAAAAAGCTTTATTTGAATGTGTTTGACTTTCATTGGATTCAATTACCTTTGTTTGAATGTGTTTGACTTTCATTTGATTCAAAAAGCTTTGTTTGAATGTGTTTAACTTTCCGTGGATAATTAGCTTTGTTTGAATGTGTTTGACTTTTATTTGGTTCGAAAAACTTTATTTGAATGTGTTTGACTTTCATTTAATTCAATTAGCTTTGTTTGAATGTGTTTAACTTTCATTTGATTCAATTAGCTTTGTTAAATGCATTTGAATTTCAATTGATTCAAAAAACTTTGTTTGAATGTGTTTGACTTTCAATTAGCTTTGTTTGAATGTGTTTGACTTTCATTTGATTCAATTAGCTTTGTTTTGATGTGTTTGATTTTCATTTGATTCAATTAGCTTTGTAGAATGCATATGACCCACATTTGATTCAATTATCTTTGTTGAATGTATTAGACTTCAATATTATTCAAAAAGCATTGTTTCAATGAGTTTGACTTCCATTTAATTTAATTAGCTTTGTTTGAATGTGTTTGACTTTCATTTGATTCAATTAGCTTTGTAGAATGCATTTGACTTTCATTTGATTTAAAAAGCTTTATTTGAATGTGTTTGACTTTCATTTGATTCAATTAGCTTCGTTTGAATGTGTTTGACTTTCATTTGACTTAATTAGCTTTGTTTGAATGTGTTTGACTTTAATTTGATTCAACAAGCTTTGTTTGAATGTGTTTGACTATCATTTGATTCAATTAGCTTTGTAGAATTTGTTTGACTTTCATGTGATTCAATTAGCTTTGTTGAATGCAATAGAATTTAAATTGATTTAAAAAGCTTTGTTTTAATGTGTTTGACTTTCATTTGATTCAATTAGCTTTGTTTGAATGTGTTTGACTTTCATTTGATTCAATTAGGTTTGTTGAACGCATTATACTTTCATTGGATTCAATTCGCTTTGTTTGAATGTGTTTGACAATCATTTGATTCAATTAGCTTTGTTAAATGCATTAGACTTTAATTTGAGTCAAAAATCTTTGTTTGAATGTGTTTTACTTTCATTTGATTCGATTAGCTTTGTTTGAATGTGTTTGACTTTCATTTGATTCAATTAGCTTTGTAGAATGCATTTGACAATCATTTGATTCAATTAGCTTTGTCAAATGCATTAGACTTTAATTTAATTCAAAAGGCTTTGTTTGAATGTGTTTTACTTTCATTTGATTCAATTAGCTTTGTTTGAATGTGGTTGACAATCATTTGATTCAATTAGCTTTGTTAAATGCATTAGACTTTAATTTGATTCAAAAATCTTTGTTTGAATGTGTTTTACTTTCATTTGATTCGATTAGCTTTGTTAGAATGTGTTTGACTTTCATTTGATTCAATTAGCTTTGTTGAATGCATTAGACTTTAATTTGATTTAAAAAGCTTTATTTGAATGTGTTTGACTTTCATTGGATTCAATTACCTTTGTTTGAATGTGTTTGACTTTCATTTGATTCAAAAAGCTTTGTTTGAATGTGTTTAACTTTCCGTGGATAATTAGCTTTGTTTGAATGTGTTTGACTTTTATTTGGTTCGAAAAACTTTGTTTGAATGTGTTTGACTTTCATTTTATTCAAAAAGCTTTATTTGAATGTGTTTGACTTTCATTTGATTCAATTAGCTTTGTTTTGATGTGTTTGATTTTCATTTGATTCAATTAGCTTTGTAGAATGCATATGACCCTCATTTGATTCAATTAGCTTTGTTGAATGTATTAGACTTCAATATTATTCAAAAAGCATTGTTTCAATGAGTTTGACTTCAATTTAATTTAATTAGCTTTGTTTGAATGTGTTTGAGTTTCATTTGATTCAATTAGCTTTGTAGAATGCATTTGACTTTCATTTGATTTAAAAAGCTTTATTTGAATGTGTTTGACTTTCATTTGATTCAATTAGCTTTGTTTGAATGTGTTTGACTTTCATTTGACTTAATTAGCTTTGTTTGAATGTGTTTGACTTTAATTTGATTCAACAAGCTTTGTTTGAATGTGTTTGACTATCATTTGATTCAATTAGCTTTGTAGAATTTGTTTGCCTTTCATTTGATTCAATTAGCTTTGTTGAATGCATTTGACTTTAATTTGACTCAAAAACTTTGTTTGAATGTGTTTGACTTTCATTTGATTTGACTTGGTTTGTTTTAATGTGTTTGACTTTCATTTGATTCAATTAGTTTTGTAGACTGCATTTGACCCTCATTTGATTCAATTAGCTTTGTTGAATGTATTAGAGACTTCAATATAATTCTAAAAGCTTTGTTTGAATAAGTTTGACTTCCATTTAATTTAATTAGCTTTGTTTGAATGTGTTTGACTTTCATTTGATTCAATTAGCTTTGTAGAATGCATTTGACTTTCATTTGATTCAATTAGCTTTGTTGAATGCATTTGACTTTCATATGATTCAAAAAGCTTTGTTTGAATGTGTTTGACTAACATTTGATTAAATTAGCTTTGTAGAATGCATTAGACTTTAATTTGATTCAAAAAGCTTTGTTTGAATGTATTTTACTTTCATTTGATTCAATTAGCTTTTTTTGAATTTGTTTGACTTTCATTTGATTCAATTAGCTTTGTTTGAATGTGTTTGACTTTCATTTGACTTAATTAGCTTTGTTTGAATGTGTTTGACTTTAATTTGATTCAACAAGCTTTGTTTGAATGTGTTTGACTATCATTTGATTCAATTAGCTTTGTAGAATTTGTTTGCCTTTCATTTGATTCAATTAGCTTTGTTGAATGCATTTGACTTTAATTTGACTCAAAAACTTTGTTTGAATGTGTTTGACTTTCATTTGATTTGACTTGGTTTGTTTTAATGTGTTTGACTTTCATTTGATTCAATTAGTTTTGTAGACTGCATTTGACCCTCATTTGATTCAATTAGCTTTGTTGAATGTATTAGAGACTTCAATATAATTCTAAAAGCTTTGTTTGAATAAGTTTGACTTCCATTTAATTTAATTAGCTTTGTTTGAATGTGTTTGACTTTCATTTGATTCAATTAGCTTTGTAGAATGCATTTGACTTTCATTTGATTCAATTAGCTTTGTTGAATGCATTTGACTTTCATATGATTCAAAAAGCTTTGTTTGAATGTGTTTGACTAACATTTGATTAAATTAGCTTTGTAGAATGCATTAGACTTTAATTTGATTCAAAAAGCTTTGTTTGAATGTATTTTACTTTCATTTGATTCAATTAGCTTTTTTTGAATTTGTTTGACTTTCATTTGATTCAATTAGCTTTGTTGAATGCATTATACTTTCATTGGATTCAATTCGCTTTGTTTGAATGTGTTTGACTTTCATTTGATTTAATTAGCTTTTTTTGAATTTGTTTGACTTTCATTTGATTCAATTAGGTTTGTTGAATGCATTAGACTTTCATTGGATTCAATTAGCATTGTTTGTATGTGTTTCATTTTCAATTGATTCAATTAGCTTTGTAGAATGCATTTTACATTCATTTTATTCAAAAAGCTTTGTTTGAATGGGTTTGACTTTCATTGGATTTAATTAGCTCTGTTTGAATGTGTTTGAATTAAATTTGATTCATAAATCTTGTTTGAATGTGTTTGACTTTCATTTGATTCAATTAGCTTTGTTGAATGCATTAGACTCTAATTTGATTTAAAAAGCTATATTTGAATGTGTTTGACTTTCATTAGATTTAATTAGCTTTGTTGAATGCATTTGACTTTAATTTGATTCAAAAAGTTTTCTTTGAACGTGTTTGACTTTCATTTGATTTAATTAGCTTTGTGGAATGCATTTGACTTTCATTTGATTCAATTAGCTTTGTTTGAATGTGTTTGACTTTCATTTGATTCAATTAGCTTTGTTAAATGCATTATACTTTCATTGGATTCAATTCGCTTTGTTTGAATGTGTTTGACAATCATTTGATTCAATTAGCTTTGTTAAATGCATTAGACTTTAATTTGATTCAAAAATCTTTGTTTGAATGTGTTTTACTTTCATTTGATTCGATTAGCTTTGTTTGAATGTGTTTGACTTTCATTTGATTCAATTAGCTTTGTAGAATGCATTTGACAATCATTTGATTCAATTAGCTTTGTTAAATGCATTAGACTTTAATTTAATTCAAAAGGCTTTGTTTGAATGTGTTTTACTTTCATTTGATTCAATTAGCTTTGTTTGAATGTGTTTGACAATCATTTGATTCAATTAGCTTTGTTAAATGCATTAGACTTTAATTTGATTCAAAAATCTTTGTTTGAATGTGTTTTACTTTCATTTGATTCGATTAGCTTTGTTTGAATGTGTTTGACTTTCATTTGATTCAATTAGCTTTGTTGAATGCATTAGACTTTAATTTGATTTAAAAAGCTTTATTTGAATGTGTTTGACTTTCATTGGATTCAATTACCTTTGTTTGAATGTGTTTGACTTTCATTTGATTCAAAAAGCTTTGTTTGAATGTGTTTAACTTTCCGTGGATAATTAGCTTTGTTTGAATGTGTTTGACTTTTATTTGGTTCGAAAAACTTTGTTTGAATGTGTTTGACTTTCATTTTATTCAAAAAGCTTTGTTTGAATGTGTTTGACTTTCATTTGATTCAATTAGCTTTGTTTTGATGTGTTTGATTTTCATTTGATTCAATTAGCTTTGTAGAATGCATATGACCCTCATTTGATTCAATTAGCTTTGTTGAATGTATTAGACTTCAATATTATTCAAAATACATTGTTTCAATGAGTTTGACTTCCATTTAATTTAATTAGCTTTGTTTGAATGTGTTTGACTTTCATTTGATTCAATTAGCTTTGTAGAATGCATTTGACTTTCATTTGATTTAAAAAGCTTTATTTGAATGTGTTTGACTTTCATTTGATTCAATTAGCTTTGTTTGAATGTGTTTGACTTTCATTTGACTTAATTAGCTTTGTTTGAATGTGTTTGACTTTAATTTGATTCAACAAGCTTTGTTTGAATGTGTTTGACTATCATTTGTTTCAATTAGCTTTGTAGAATTTGTTTGCCTTTCATTTGATTCAATTAGCTTTGTTGAATGCAATAGAATTTAAATTGATTTAAAAAGCTTTGTTTTAATGTGTTTGACTTTCATTTGATTCAATTAGCTTTGTTTGAATGTGTTTGACTTTCATTTGATTCAATTAGGTTTGTTGAACGCATTAGACTTTTGTTTGATTCAATTAGCTTTGTTTTTATGTGTTTCATTTTCAATTGATTCAATTAGCTTTGTAGAATGCATTTTACATTCATTTTATTCAAAAAGCTTTGTTTGAATGGGTTTGACTTTCATTGGATTTAATTAGCTCTGTTCGAATGTGTTTGAATGAAATTTGATTCATAAATCTTGTTTGAATGTGTTTGGTGAGAGGGATAATTAGGTCGTTGGACTAACTACCCTCAACCAAACAATATTTATAAGCCTACACCTACACTAAACAAGTTTAGTGGTAAGTAGAGGGTCGAACCACGGAGACGGCATAAACACTATCAACACTACCACCAATTAAGCTAGGTCAAAGAGATAGGATGGATAGAACAATAAACAAAATGAGATTAATATTAAGTTAAACTAACACCAAGGGAGAGGGTCAAACATGACAATGATCTTCAATAAAGTTAGGCAATGGAAATGAGTTTACATGCAAACCAAATATCTCATATAAGGCAATACCAACAATACCATCTAACCACCTATCGGGGTCAAAGGCTTTCCCAACTTAACACATGCTCATACTATCGTCATAAGCTATGAAAGTTAAGGTTTTTGCATAGAATCGATCACCTAATGGATATCCCTAAATTACACTATCGTCATAACTTAGTTCAATCCACCCAATTACAACACATGATTGGCCATTCACATGGAGTAATTAGTAAAACATGGTTACAAGGTATATTTAATCACATATAACCAACATTTGTCTAGCCTAATACATTCAAGATTCACAACATGCTATCACCAATCCCTTAGTAAAGGGAATTACTCACAAATCATGAACAACTAGCACAAAACCCAACAAGAAGAACAAAGAGAAGCAATTAAACTAAACAACTACTCTAATCAAGCAAGGAATTAAGAAAGAACAATAAATGAGATAGAGTTTAGAATGCTCATTGAAGTATTGAAAAGGAATCCAAAACAATGTCACTTTGCATCTTCATCTTCTTCAATCCACCATTGAAGCTCTTCACTTTCTCTCTCTAAAATACCCTAAATTACTCTTAATCTACATTACAAAGTATAAAAACAAAGATTACAACTAAATCTAAGCCTAATTTATGTGAAGATTGATGGAGAGATGTTAGGGTTTAACCCCTCAAAGAGGAGAGAGAAAACCCCCCAATCAAAACTTGGCCAAAAAGAGGAGAGGAAGAAGGGTTTAAAAGACCCGTAGCAGCTCGAGCGCGCCCGCGATAGAGGCACGCGCGCCCGCGCCCTTGGATTAGCCTGACAGCAACATTCATTTTCAAACGGCCATAACTTCTGTTCTAGGAGGCTTCTAGGGGCGTGCGACCTACCGTTGGAAAGCTCTTCAAGTCTAGTTTCCAATGCAACTTGAATCACATCAATCCGATTTGTAGATCAAAAGTTATGGATAAAATAGTGAACAAAGGTCAGTTTTGGAGGACCACGCGCGCCCGCGCCTATCATATGCGCGCCCGCGCCTATCATATGCGCGCCCGCGCCTATCATAGGCGCGCCCGCGCCTAAGCCGCGCCCAAATCGCGCCTACATTCTGCCTCCAATTCATTGTTTCGACCCCAATGTTAGGCGCGCCCGCGCTGGGTTTGGCGCGCCCGCGCCATTCTGAAAGCGCGACCCGCGCTGTCCGCATGGCCTTGCTTGCTTGCTCCTTAACTTCCTTTGTATCTCTTCAAATGAACTCCAATTCTCCAAGCTCTTCATTCTCTTAAAATCAACTCCAAAAGCCTACAAAACACAAGGAAAAGCACAAAAGCATAATAAAGAGAGAAACGGAGCAAAAGGGGGTACAAACAAGGGACAAACATAGAAAAATACCAAGATTAGAGGATCTAAATAGTGGCATAAATGCCACTTATCAGTGTTTGACTTTCATTTGATTCAGTTAGCTTTGTTGAATGCATAAGACTTTAATTTGATTCAAAAAGCTATATTTGAATGTGTTTGACTTTCATTAGATTCAATTAGCTTTGTTGAATGCATTTGACTTTAATTTGATTGAAAAAGCTTTGCTTGAATGTGTTTAACTTTCCGTGTATAATTAGATTTGTTTGAATGTGTTCGACTTTAATTTGATTCAATTAGCTTTGTTTGAATGTGTTTGACTTTAATTTGATTCAATTAGCTTTGTTTGAATGTGTTTGACTTTAATTTGATTCAATTAGCTTTGTTTGAATGTGTTTGACTTTCATTTGATTCAATTACCTTTGTTTGAATGTGTTTAACTTTCATTTGATTCTATTAGCTTTGGAGAATGCATTTGACTTTCGTTTGATTCAATTAGCTTTGTTGAATGCATTTGACTTTAATTTGACTCAAAAACTTTGTTTGAATGTGTTTGACTTTCATTTGATTTGACTTGGTTTGTTTTAATGTGTTTGACTTTCATTTGATTCAATTAGTTTTGTAGAATGCATTTGACCCTCATTTGATTCAATTAGCTTTGTTGAATGTATTAGAGACTTCAATATAATTCTAAAAGCTTTGTTTGAATAAGTTTGACTTCCATTTAATTTAATTAGCTTTGTTTGAATGTGTTTGACTTTCATTTGATTCAATTAGCTTTGTAGAATGCATTTGACTTTCATTTGATTCAATTAGCTTTGTTGAATGCATTTGACTTTCATATGATTCAAAAAGCTTTGTTTGAATGTGTTTGACTAACATTTGATTAAATTAGCTTTGTAGAATGCATTAGACTTTAATTTGATTCAAAAAGCTTTGTTTGAATGTATTTTACTTTCATTTGATTCAATTAGCTTTTTTTGAATTTGTTTGACTTTCATTTGATTCAATTAGCTTTGTTGAATGCATTATACTTTCATTGGATTCAATTCGCTTTGTTTGAATGTGTTTGACTTTCATTTGACTTAATTAGCTTTGTTTGAATGTGTTTGACTTTCATTTGATTCAATTAGGTTTGTTGAATGCATTAGACTTTCATTGGATTCAATTAGCATTGTTTGTATGTGTTTCATTTTCAATTGATTCAATTAGCTTTGTAGAATGCATTTTACATTTATTTTATTCAAAAAGCTTTGTTTGAATGGGTTTGACTTTCATTGGATTTAATTAGCTCTGTTTGAATGTGTTTGAATTAAATTTGATTCATAAATCTTGTTTGAATGTGTTTGACTTTCATTTGATTCAATTAGCTTTGTTGAATGCATTAGACTCTAATTTGATTTAAAAAGCTATATTTGAATGTGTTTGACTTTCATTAGATTTAATTAGCTTTGTTGAATGCATTTGACTTTAATTTGATTCAAAAAGCTTTCTTTGAATGTGTTTGACTTTCATTTGATTTAATTAGCTTTGTGGAATGCATTTGACTTTCATTTGATTCAATTAGCTTTGTTTGAATGTGTTTGACTTTCATTTGATTCAATTAGCTTTGTTAAATGCATTATACTTTCATTGGATTCAATTCCCTTTGTTTGAATGTGTTTGACAATCATTTGATTCAATTAGCTTTGTTAAATGCATTAGACTTTAATTTGATTCAAAAATCTTTGTTTGAATGTGTTTGACTTTCATTTGATTCAATTAGCTTTGTGTAGAATGCATTTGACAATCATTTGGTTCAATTAGCTTTGTTAAATGCATTAGACTTTAATTTAATTCAAAAGGCTTTGTTTGAATGTGTTTTACTTTCATTTGATTCAATTAGCTTTGTTTGAATGTGTTTGACAATCATTTGATTCAATTAGCTTTGTTAAATGCATTAGACTTTAATTTGATTCAAAAATCTTTGTTTGAATGTGTTTTACTTTCATTTGATTCGATTAGCTTTGTTTGAATGTGTTTGACTTTCATTTGATTCAATTAGCTTTGTTGAATGCATTAGACTTTAATTTGATTTAAAAAGCTTTATTTGAATGTGTTTGACTTTCATTGGATTCAATTACCTTTGTTTGAATGTGTTTGACTTTCATTTGATTCAAAAAGCTTTGTTTGAATGTGTTTAACTTTCCGTGGATAATTAGCTTTGTTTGAATGTGTTTGACTTTTATTTGGTTCGAAAAACTTTGTTTGAATGTGTTTGACTTTCATTTTATTCAAAAAGCTTTGTTTGAATGTGTTTGACTTTCATTTGATTCAATTAGCTTTGTTTTGATGTGTTTGATTTTCATTTGATTCAATTAGCTTTGTAGAATGCATATGACCCTCATTTGATTCAATTAGCTTTGTTGAATGTATTAGACTTCAATATTATTCAAAATACATTGTTTCAATGAGTTTGACTTCCATTTAATTTAATTAGCTTTGTTTGAATGTGTTTGACTTTCATTTGATTCAATTAGCTTTGTAGAATGCATTTGACTTTCATTTGATTTAAAAAGCTTTATTTGAATGTGTTTGACTTTCATTTGATTCAATTAGCTTTGTTTGAATGTGTTTGACTTTCATTTGACTTAATTAGCTTTGTTTGAATGTGTTTGACTTTAATTTGATTCAACAAGCTTTGTTTGAATGTGTTTGACTATCATTTGTTTCAATTAGCTTTGTAGAATTTGTTTGCCTTTCATTTGATTCAATTAGCTTTGTTGAATGCAATAGAATTTAAATTGATTTAAAAAGCTTTGTTTTAATGTGTTTGACTTTCATTTGATTCAATTAGCTTTGTTTGAATGTGTTTGACTTTCATTTGATTCAATTAGGTTTGTTGAACGCATTAGACTTTTGTTTGATTCAATTAGCTTTGTTTTTATGTGTTTCATTTTCAATTGATTCAATTAGCTTTGTAGAATGCATTTTACATTCATTTTATTCAAAAAGCTTTGTTTGAATGGGTTTGACTTTCATTGGATTTAATTAGCTCTGTTCGAATGTGTTTGAATGAAATTTGATTCATAAATCTTGTTTGAATGTGTTTGGTGAGAGGGATAATTAGGTCGTTGGACTAACTACCCTCAACCAAACAATATTTATAAGCCTACACCTACACTAAACAAGTTTAGTGGTAAGTAGAGGGTCGAACCACGGAGACGGCATAAACACTATCAACACTACCACCAATTAAGCTAGGTCAAAGAGATAGGATGGATAGAACAATAAACAAAATGAGATTAATATTAAGTTAAACTAACACCAAGGGAGAGGGTCAAACATGACAATGATCTTCAATAAAGTTAGGCAATGGAAATGAGTTTACATGCAAACCAAATATCTCATATAAGGCAATACCAACAATACCATCTAACCACCTATCGGGGTCAAAGGCTTTCCCAACTTAACACATGCTCATACTATCGTCATAAGCTATGAAAGTTAAGGTTTTTGCATAGAATCGATCACCTAATGGATATCCCTAAATTACACTATCGTCATAACTTAGTTCAATCCACCCAATTACAACACATGATTGGCCATTCACATGGAGTAATTAGTAAAACATGGTTACAAGGTATATTTAATCACATATAACCAACATTTGTCTAGCCTAATACATTCAAGATTCACAACATGCTATCACCAATCCCTTAGTAAAGGGAATTACTCACAAATCATGAACAACTAGCACAAAACCCAACAAGAAGAACAAAGAGAAGCAATTAAACTAAACAACTACTCTAATCAAGCAAGGAATTAAGAAAGAACAATAAATGAGATAGAGTTTAGAATGCTCATTGAAGTATTGAAAATGAATCCAAAACAATGTCACTTTGCATCTTCATCTTCTTCAATCCACCATTGAAGCTCTTCACTTTCTCTCTCTAAAATAACCTAAATTACTCTTAATCTACATTACAAAGTATAAAAACAAAGATTACAACTAAATCTAAGCCTAATTTATGTGAAGATTGATGGAGAGATGTTAGGGTTTAACCCCTCAAAGAGGAGAGAGAAAACCCCCCAATCAAAACTTGGCCAAAAAGAGGAGAGGAAGAAGGGTTTAAAAGACCCGTAGCAGCTCGAGCGCGCCCGCGATAGAGGCACGCGCGCCCGCGCCCTTGGATTAGCCTGACAGCAACATTCATTTTCAAACGGCCATAACTTCTGTTCTAGGAGGCTTCTAGGAGCGTGCGACCTACTGTTGGAAAGCTCTTCAAGTCTAGTTTCCAATGCAACTTGAATCACATCAATCCGATTTGTAGATCAAAAGTTATGGATAAAATAGTGGACAAAGGTCAGTTTTGGAGGACCACGCGCGCCCGCGCCTATCATATGCGCGCCCGCGCCTATCATATGCGCGCCCGCGCCTATCATAGGCGCGCCCGCGCCTAAGCCGCGCCCAAATCGCGCCTACATTCTGCCTCCAATTCATTGTTTCGACCCCAATGTTAGGCGCGCCCGCGCTGGGTTTGGCGCGCCCGCGCCATTCTGAAAGCGCGACCCGCGCTGTCCGCATGGCCTTGCTTGCTTGCTCCTTAACTTCCTTTGTATCTCTTCAAATGAACTCCAATTCTCCAAGCTCTTCATTCTCTTAAAATCAACTCCAAAAGCCTACAAAACACAAGGAAAAGCACAAAAGCATAATAAAGAGAGAAACGGAGCAAAAGGGGGTACAAACAAGGGACAAACATAGAAAAATACCAAGATTAGAGGATCTAAATAGTGGCATAAATGCCACTTATCAGTGTTTGACTTTCATTTGATTCAGTTAGCTTTGTTGAATGCATAAGACTTTAATTTGATTCAAAAAGCTATATTTGAATGTGTTTGACTTTCATTAGATTCAATTAGCTTTGTTGAATGCATTTGACTTTAATTTGATTGAAAAAGCTTTGCTTGAATGTGTTTAACTTTCCGTGTATAATTAGATTTGTTTGAATGTGTTTGACTTTAATTTGATTCAATTAGCTTTGTTTGAATGTGTTTGACTTTAATTTGATTCAATTAGCTTTGTTTGAATGTGTTTGACTTTAATTTGATTCAATTAGCTTTGTTTGAATGTGTTTGACTTTCATTTGATTCAATTACCTTTGTTTGAATGTGTTTAACTTTCATTTGATTCTATTAGCTTTGGAGAATGCATTTGACTTTCGTTTGATTCAATTAGCTTTGTTGAATGCATTTGACTTTAATTTGACTCAAAAACTTTGTTTGAATGTGTTTGACTTTCATTTGATTTGACTTGGTTTGTTTTAATGTGTTTGACTTTCATTTGATTCAATTAGTTTTGTAGAATGCATTTGACCCTCATTTGATTCAATTAGCTTTGTTGAATGTATTAGAGACTTCAATATAATTCTAAAAGCTTTGTTTGAATAAGTTTGACTTCCATTTAATTTAATTAGCTTTGTTTGAATGTGTTTGACTTTCATTTGATTCAATTAGCTTTGTAGAATGCATTTGACTTTCATTTGATTCAATTAGCTTTGTTGAATGCATTTGACTTTCATATGATTCAAAAAGCTTTGTTTGAATGTGTTTGACTAACATTTGATTAAATTAGCTTTGTAGAATGCATTAGACTTTAATTTGATTCAAAAAGCTTTGTTTGAATGTATTTTACTTTCATTTGATTCAATTAGCTTTTTTTGAATTTGTTTGACTTTCATTTGATTCAATTAGCTTTGTTGAATGCATTATACTTTCATTGGATTCAATTCGCTTTGTTTGAATGTGTTTGACTTTCATTTGACTTAATTAGCTTTGTTTGAATGTGTTTGACTTTCATTTGATTCAATTAGGTTTGTTGAATGCATTAGACTTTCATTGGATTCAATTAGCATTGTTTGTATGTGTTTCATTTTCAATTGATTCAATTAGCTTTGTAGAATGCATTTTACATTTATTTTATTCAAAAAGCTTTGTTTGAATGGGTTTGACTTTCATTGGATTTAATTAGCTCTGTTTGAATGTGTTTGAATTAAATTTGATTCATAAATCTTGTTTGAATGTGTTTGACTTTCATTTGATTCAATTAGCTTTGTTGAATGCATTAGACTCTAATTTGATTTAAAAAGCTATATTTGAATGTGTTTGACTTTCATTAGATTTAATTAGCTTTGTTGAATGCATTTGACTTTAATTTGATTCAAAAAGCTTTCTTTGAATGTGTTTGACTTTCATTTGATTTAATTAGCTTTGTGGAATGCATTTGACTTTCATTTGATTCAATTAGCTTTGTTTGAATGTGTTTGACTTTCATTTGATTCAATTAGCTTTGTTAAATGCATTATACTTTCATTGGATTCAATTCCCTTTGTTTGAATGTGTTTGACAATCATTTGATTCAATTAGCTTTGTTAAATGCATTAGACTTTAATTTGATTCAAAAATCTTTGTTTGAATGTGTTTTACTTTCATTTGATTCGATTATTTTTGTTTGAATGTGTTTGACTTTCATTTGATTCAATTAGCTTTGTAGAATGCATTTGACAATCATTTGGTTCAATTAGCTTTGTTAAATGCATTAGACTTTAATTTAATTCAAAAGGCTTTGTTTGAATGTGTTTTACTTTCATTTGATTCAATTAGCTTTGTTTGAATGTGTTTGACAATCATTTGATTCAATTAGCTTTGTTAAATGCATTAGACTTTAATTTGATTCAAAAATCTTTGTTTGAATGTGTTTTACTTTCATTTGATTCGATTAGCTTTGTTTGAATGTGTTTGACTTTCATTTGATTCAATTAGCTTTGTTGAATGCATTAGACTTTAATTTGATTTAAAAAGCTTTATTTGAATGTGTTTGACTTTCATTGGATTCAATTACCTTTGTTTGAATGTGTTTGACTTTCATTTGATTCAAAAAGCTTTGTTTGAATGTGTTTAACTTTCCGTGGATAATTAGCTTTGTTTGAATGTGTTTGACTTTTATTTGGTTCGAAAAACTTTGTTTGAATGTGTTTGACTTTCATTTTATTCAAAAAGCTTTGTTTGAATGTGTTTGACTTTCATTTGATTCAATTAGCTTTGTTTTGATGTGTTTGATTTTCATTTGATTCAATTAGCTTTGTAGAATGCATATGACCCTCATTTGATTCAATTAGCTTTGTTGAATGTATTAGACTTCAATATTATTCAAAAAGCATTGTTTCAATGAGTTTGACTTCCATTTAATTTAATTAGCTTTGTTTGAATGTGTTTGACTTTCATTTGATTCAATTAGCTTTGTAGAATGCATTTGACTTTCATTTGATTTAAAAAGCTTTATTTGAATGTGTTTGACTTTCATTTGATTCAATTAGCTTTGTTTGAATGTGTTTGACTTTCATTTGACTTAATTAGCTTTGTTTGAATGTGTTTGACTTTAATTTGATTCAACAAGCTTTGTTTGAATGTGTTTGACTATCATTTGATTCAATTAGCTTTGTAGAATTTGTTTGCCTTTCATTTGATTCAATTAGCTTTGTTGAATGCAATAGAATTTAAATTGATTTAAAAAGATTTGTTTTAATGTGTTTGACTTTCATTTGATTCAATTAGCTTTGTTTGAATGTGTTTGACTTTCATTTGATTCAATTAGGTTTGTTGAACGCATTAGACTTTTGTTTGATTCAATTAGCTTTGTTTTTATGTGTTTCATTTTCAATTGATTCAATTAGCTTTGTAGAATGCATTTTACATTCATTTTATTCAAAAAGCTTTGTTTGAATGGGTTTGACTTTCATTGGATTTAATTAGCTCTGTTCGAATGTGTTTGAATGAAATTTGATTCATAAATCTTGTTTGAATGTGTTTGGTGAGAGGGATAATTAGGTCGTTGGACTAACTACCCTCAACCAAACAATATTTATAAGCCTACACCTACACTAAACAAGTTTAGTGGTAAGTAGAGGGTCGAACCACGGAGACGGCATAAACACTATCAACACTACCACCAATTAAGCTAGGTCAAAGAGATAGGATGGATAGAACAATAAACAAAATGAGATTAATATTAAGTTAAACTAACACCAAGGGAGAGGGTCAAACATGACAATGATCTTCAATAAAGTTAGGCAATGGAAATGAGTTTACATGCAAACCAAATATCTCATATAAGGCAATACCAACAATACCATCTAACCACCTATCGGGGTCAAAGGCTTTCCCAACTTAACACATGCTCATACTATCGTCATAAGCTATGAAAGTTAAGGTTTTTGCATAGAATCGATCACCTAATGGATATCCCTAAATTACACTATCGTCATAACTTAGTTCAATCCACCCAATTACAACACATGATTGGCCATTCACATGGAGTAATTAGTAAAACATGGTTACAAGGTATATTTAATCACATATAACCAACATTTGTCTAGCCTAATACATTCAAGATTCACAACATGCTATCACCAATCCCTTAGTAAAGGGAATTACTCACAAATCATGAACAACTAGCACAAAACCCAACAAGAAGAACAAAGAGAAGCAATTAAACTAAACAACTACTCTAATCAAGCAAGGAATTAAGAAAGAACAATAAATGAGATAGAGTTTAGAATGCTCATTGAAGTATTGAAAATGAATCCAAAACAATGTCACTTTGCATCTTCATCTTCTTCAATCCACCATTGAAGCTCTTCACTTTCTCTCTCTAAAATACCCTAAATTACTCTTAATCTACATTACAAAGTATAAAAACAAAGATTACAACTAAATCTAAGCCTAATTTATGTGAAGATTGATGGAGAGATGTTAGGGTTTAACCCCTCAAAGAGGAGAGAGAAAACCCCCCAATCAAAACTTGGCCAAAAAGAGGAGAGGAAGAAGGGTTTAAAAGACCCGTAGCAGCTCGAGCGCGCCCGCGATAGAGGCACGCGCGCCCGCGCCCTTGGATTAGCCTGACAGCAACATTCATTTTCAAACGGCCATAACTTCTTTCTAGGAGGCTTCTAGGGGCGTGCGACCTACCGTTGGAAAGCTCTTCAAGTCTAGTTTCCAATGCAACTTGAATCACATCAATCCGATTTGTAGATCAAAAGTTATGGATAAAATAGTGAACAAAGGTCAGTTTTGGAGGACCACGCGCGCCCGCGCCTATCATATGCGCGCCCGCGCCTATCATAGGCGCGCCCGCGCCTAAGCCGCGCCCAAATCGCGCCTACATTCTGCCTCCAATTCATTGTTTCGACCCCAATGTTAGGCGCGCCCGCGCTGGGTTTGGCGCGCCCGCGCCATTCTGAAAGCGCGACCCGCGCTGTCCGCATGGCCTTGCTTGCTTGCTCCTTAACTTCCTTTGTATCTCTTCAAATGAACTCCAATTCTCCAAGCTCTTCATTCTCTTAAAATCAACTCCAAAAGCCTACAAAACACAAGGAAAAGCACAAAAGCATAATAAAGAGAGAAACGGAGCAAAAGGGGGTACAAACAAGGGACAAACATAGAAAAATACCAAGATTAGAGGATCTAAATAGTGGCATAAATGCCACTTATCAGTGTTTGACTTTCATTTGATTCAGTTAGCTTTGTTGAATGCATAAGACTTTAATTTGATTCAAAAAGCTATATTTGAATGTGTTTGACTTTCATTAGATTCAATTAGCTTTGTTGAATGCATTTGACTTTAATTTGATTGAAAAAGCTTTGCTTGAATGTGTTTAACTTTCCGTGTATAATTAGATTTGTTTGAATGTGTTTGACTTTAATTTGATTCAATTAGCTTTGTTTGAATGTGTTTGACTTTAATTTGATTCAATTAGCTTTGTTTGAATGTGTTTGACTTTAATTTGATTCAATTAGCTTTGTTTGAATGTGTTTGACTTTCATTTGATTCAATTACCTTTGTTTGAATGTGTTTAACTTTCATTTGATTCTATTAGCTTTGGAGAATGCATTTGACTTTCGTTTGATTCAATTAGCTTTGTTGAATGCATTTGACTTTAATTTGACTCAAAAACTTTGTTTGAATGTGTTTGACTTTCATTTGATTTGACTTGGTTTGTTTTAATGTGTTTGACTTTCATTTGATTCAATTAGTTTTGTAGAATGCATTTGACCCTCATTTGATTCAATTAGCTTTGTTGAATGTATTAGAGACTTCAATATAATTCTAAAAGCTTTGTTTGAATAAGTTTGACTTCCATTTAATTTAATTAGCTTTGTTTGAATGTGTTTGACTTTCATTTGATTCAATTAGCTTTGTAGAATGCATTTGACTTTCATTTGATTCAATTAGCTTTGTTGAAAGCATTTGACTTTCATATGATTCAAAAAGCTTTGTTTGAATGTGTTTGACTAACATTTGATTAAATTAGCTTTGTAGAATGCATTAGACTTTAATTTGATTCAAAAAGCTTTGTTTGAATGTATTTTACTTTCATTTGATTCAATTAGCTTTTTTGAATTTGTTTGACTTTCATTTGATTCAATTAGCTTTGTTGAATGCATTATACTTTCATTGGATTCAATTCGCTTTGTTTGAATGTGTTTGACTTTCATTTGACTTAATTAGCTTTGTTTGAATGTGTTTGACTTTCATTTGATTCAATTAGGTTTGTTGAATGCATTAGACTTTCATTGGATTCAATTAGCATTGTTTGTATGTGTTTCATTTTCAATTGATTCAATTAGCTTTGTAGAATGCATTTTACATTTATTTTATTCAAAAAGCTTTGTTTGAATGGGTTTGACTTTCATTGGATTTAATTAGCTCTGTTTGAATGTGTTTGAATTAAATTTGATTCATAAATCTTGTTTGAATGTGTTTGACTTTCATTTGATTCAATTAGCTTTGTTGAATGCATTAGACTCTAATTTGATTTAAAAAGCTATATTTGAATGTGTTTGACTTTCATTAGATTTAATTAGCTTTGTTGAATGCATTTGACTTTAATTTGATTCAAAAAGCTTTCTTTGAATGTGTTTGACTTTCATTTGATTTAATTAGCTTTGTGGAATGCATTTGACTTTCATTTGATTCAATTAGCTTTGTTTGAATGTGTTTGACTTTCATTTGATTCAATTAGCTTTGTTAAATGCATTATACTTTCATTGGATTCAATTCCCTTTGTTTGAATGTGTTTGACAATCATTTGATTCAAATAGCTTTGTTAAATGCATTAGACTTTAATTTGATTCAAAAATCTTTGTTTGAATGTGTTTTACTTTCATTTGATTCGATTAGCTTTGTTTGAATGTGTTTGACTTTCATTTGATTCAATTAGCTTTGTAGAATGCATTTGACAATCATTTGGTTCAATTAGCTTTGTTAAATGCATTAGACTTTAATTTAATTCAAAAGGCTTTGTTTGAATGTGTTTTACTTTCATTTGATTCAATTAGCTTTGTTTGAATGTGTTTGACAATCATTTGATTCAATTAGCTTTGTTAAATGCATTAGACTTTAATTTGATTCAAAAATCTTTGTTTGAATCTGTTTTACTTTCATTTGATTCGATTAGCTTTGTTTGAATGTGTTTGACTTTCATTTGATTCAATTAGCTTTGTTGAATGCATTAGACTTTAATTTGATTTAAAAAGCTTTATTTGAATGTGTTTGACTTTCATTGGATTCAATTACCTTTGTTTGAATGTGTTTGACTTTCATTTGATTCAAAAAGCTTTGTTTGAATGTGTTTAACTTTCCGTGGATAATTAGCTTTGTTTGAATGTGTTTGACTTTTATTTGGTTCGAAAAACTTTGTTTGAATGTGTTTGACTTTCATTTAATTCAATTAGCTTTGTTTGAATGTGTTTAACTTTCATTTGATTCAATTAGCTTTGTTAAATGCATTTGACTTTCAATTGATTCAAAAAACTTTGTTTGAATGTGTTTGACTTTCAATTAGCTTTCTTTGAATGTGTTTGACTTTCATTTGATTCAATTAGCTTTGTTTTGATGTGTTTGATTTTCATTTGATTCAATTAGCTTTGTAGAATGCATATGACCCTCATTTGATTCAATTAGCTTTGTTGAATGTATTAGACTTCAATATTATTCAAAAAGCATTGTTTCAATGAGTTTGACTTCCATTTAATTTAATTAGCTTTGTTTGAATGTGTTTGACTTTCATTTGATTCAATTAGCTTTGTAGAATGCATTTGACTTTCATTTGATTTAAAAAGCTTTATTTGAATGTGTTTGACTTTCATTTGATTCAATTAGCTTTGTTTGAATGTGTTTGACTTTCATTTGACTTAATTAGCTTTGTTTGAATGTGTTTGACTTTAATTTGATTCAACAAGCTTTGTTTGAATGTGTTTGACTATCATTTGATTCAATTAGCTTTGTAGAATTTGTTTGCCTTTCATTTGATTCAATTAGCTTTGTTGAATGCAATAGAATTTAAATTGATTTAAAAAGCTTTGTTTTAATGTGTTTGACTTTCATTTGATTCAATTAGCTTTGTTTGAATGTGTTTGACTTTCATTTGATTCAATTAGGTTTGTTGAACGCATTAGACTTTTGTTTGATTCAATTAGCTTTGTTTTTATGTGTTTCATTTTCAATTGATTCAATTAGCTTTGTAGAATGCATTTTACATTCATTTTATTCAAAAAGCTTTGTTTGAATGGGTTTGACTTTCATTGGATTTAATTAGCTCTGTTCGAATGTGTTTGAATGAAATTTGATTCATAAATCTTGTTTGAATGTGTTTGACTTTCATTTGATTCAGTTAGCTTTGTTGAATGCATAAGACTTTAATTTGATTCAAAAAGCTATATTTGAATGTGTTTGACTTTCATTAGATTCAATTAGCTTTGTTGAATGCATTTGACTTTAATTTGATTGAAAAAGCTTTGCTTGAATGTGTTTAACTTTCCGTGTATAATTAGATTTGTTTGAATGTGTTTGACTTTAATTTGATTCAATTAGCTTTGTTTGAATGTGTTTGACTTTAATTTGATTCAATTAGCTTTTTTTTTTTTTTTTTTTTTTTTTTTTTGGTAAATAGAATTTTATTACCAAAGAAGCTGAAAACAGCAGAAAAAAGGGAACAAACACAAAAGCCAAGAAAGACAACAAAGCCTAAAGGGCAACACAAACTGGCCAAGGCCTTGAACTGTCAGCCCACCTTCTAGGAAGGGTTTCTGAAGTCCAAAAACCAAACACAGCCCATCTGAACTCAGAGACCCAAAGCTACCCTCTAGGAGGATCACTAAGGACCAAAGGCACAGGACAAAAGACCAGAAAACAGGCTAAACAAACCAGCACAAAGCTAAACAACATAAACAACCAGAAACAAGACAAAACCAGAACATCAACAAGCAACTACCAACACTAAGTAGGCACATAGATCAAAGCCTGTCTATCAGCCTCATTACACCTGCAGGAAACCCTGTAAACCACTGCCCTGAAAACAGTTTCAGCAGACTCACAATTGCCATTGAACATGGTGTTGTTCCTCTGTATCCAAATGCTGTAAACAGTCTCAGCCAGGAACATCAGATGAAGCCTAGCATTTGACTTTGATCGTCTACCTCTCTTCATAGCCCAGTCCATTTCCTGATCAAAACCTTGAACAGCCTTGTGACATTTGAGAAGTTGCAGAACCTTCTCCCAGATTCTCTTAGAATAGTTACAGAGAAAGAAAAGATGGTGATGAGTTTCATTTTCCTGTAAACACAGTAAACACACAGGGTCACAAGTAGGATTCCATTTGAGAACTCTATCTTTAGTAAGCAACCTGTTCCAAAGAGCCAGCCAAAGGATGAAGGTACTTCTTGGAGAAGCACTATTATTACAAGTAAGTCTTTTCCAAGGGACCTTTGAAGCCTGTAATCTGAGTTTTTTATAGATCAGTTTAATTTGAACCTTGTTAGTAGTCATTACAAGATCCCATCCACCAATATCATCAATCAGCCCCCTGTACTTCATAATTTTCCTAAGCACCCAAGAACTTTTCTTAGGAATATCAGCCTCCCAGAAACTGACTGACCTGAAATAGTAAATGTGAACCCACTTAACCCAGAGGGAATCAGTTTTGTGGGCTATATCCCATAAAATCTTACAAATAGCAGAGATATTCCAATCATGAAGAGAAATAATGTTCCAGCCTCCACATGATTTAGGCAAACAAACAGTGCTCCAAGCAATAAGAGCTTTCTTAGAGGGATTGGCATTACCAGTCCACAAGAAAGCTTTAAATCTAGATTCAATCTCCTTCATAATCTTCTTAGGTAATATAAAAATTTGAGCCCAATATGTTTGAATTCCAAAAAGAACACTCTTAATGAGCTGTAAACGACCAGCATAAGAGAGAAACTTTGAAGCCCACCCTTCAATTCTGCTAGTAATCCTGTTAACCAGGGGTTTGCATTGCTGAATAGTTAATTTCTTAGAAGAAAGGGGCACTCCAAGATACTTGAAAGGGATAGAGCCTGCAACCATACCTAACCTACTCAAAAGAGCAGCCTGTAAATCAATGCCCACCCCTCCAAAATACACCTCACTTTTAAGCAAATTAGCCTCAAGGCCAGAAGCTTTAGAGAATTTCTGAAAAGCTTTAAACAAAAGCTGAACAGAATACTCATCAGCTCTAGTAAACAACAATAGATCATCTGCAAACATTAAGTGAGTAATCAGAAGCCTCTCACATCTGGGGTGAAAGTTAAAATCAGGTACAGTAGCCAAATCATGCAAGCATCTGGATAAATACTCCATTCCTATAGCAAAGAGGAAAGGAGACATGGGATCACCTTGTCTCAGACCCTTCTGAGCTTTAAAAGGAACAGAAGGAGAGCCATTAATCAGAATAGAAAAAGACACTGTAGAGATGCACACCATAATCCAATTGACAAACACAGAAGGAAAACCAAGCTCAAACATTACAGTCTGCAGAAAACTCCATTCAATGGAGTCATAAGCTTTTTTCAAATCAACCTTAATCATACATCTAGGGGTAATGTGCTTGTGAGTATACCCTTTGATTAGCTCTGTAGCTAATAAGATGTTGTCTCCAATATGTTTACCAGGAATAAAACCTGCTTGAGCTTCATCAACAATTTCACCAACAACTTGAGCAAGCCTAGCAGTCAAGATCTTGGAGATAATCTTATAGAGAACAGTGCAGCAAGCTATAGGTCTGAAATCCTTTACAAAAGAAGGATTCTGGATTTTAGGAACCAAGGTCAGAGTTGTACAATTCCACTTAGGATGCAAAGTTCCAGTATCAAAAAAATCATGGACAGCTTCATAAATCTCAAATTTAATAATGTCCCAGGTCTGCTTGAAAAATTTAGAGTTGAACCCATCAATACCAGGGGCTTTATCATCAGAGATACTTTTGATTGCACAGTCAATCTCAGAATTAACCACAGGACTAATAAGCAAATTCTGAGCTTCAACAGAAAGCTGTTTCCCAGCTCTCATGGTACTAAGGTCAACAGCATCAAGGACAGAAGAGCTCGAACCCAGGAGAAGTTTATAAAAAGACACAATCTCTGTCTCTATATCAGCAGGAGTCTTAAGGAGCACATGGTGTTCACTATAAATAGAATCAATTCTGTTCCTAGCTTGCCTCTGTTTCATCATGGAGAAAAAATACTTGGTGTTGGAGTCACCAAGTTTAACCCATTCCACCCTAGCTTTCTGTCTATATATACTCTCCTGAATAGATCTCCAATATTTGAGTTGCTGAATAGCAGTAGCCTCCTGAACCAGCAAGTCAGGATGAGGATCACTAGCCATTTGGTTCTGAACTTCCAAGACATCCTGTTGAGCTAAATCAACTCTCATTTCAACATTACCATAGACTTTGGAATTAAGCTCTTTAAGCTTAACCTTCAGATTCTTACATTTTCTCCAAATTCTACTCATAGCATTACCCTGAAATCCTTCACTCCAAGTTTCATCCACTATATTCATGAAATCAGGGTGATTAAGCATATGATTAAGAAATCTAAAGGGCTTTCCCTTACCAGGAGCAGGAGGGAGAACCTCATACAAAAGAGGAGTATGATCAGAAAGAGAAGGAGGAAGATAAACAGCTTCCACATTTGGAAATTGATAGAGCCATTCACTATTAACCACACCCCTATCAATTCTAGTCTGAGTTCTAGGGCCTGAGTGAGCCTTGTTAGACCAGGAGAAATAAGACCCCTTGCTTTTGATTTCAGAAAAATTCATTTGATCAATAAAATCCTTGAAATCTCGAACTTCATAATCTGTCACTACATTTCCATGAATTCTATCTTCAGGTAACAAAACAGAATTAAAATCTCCAGTGCAAAGCCAGGGCATGGACACAGAACCAATAGCTCCAATACCTCTCCAAAGATCTTTCCGATCATGAATATTATGTAAACCATAAACAAAAGACACAGTGATCTGAGCACTATAATCAAGAGTACTGATAACACAATGAATGAACTGAGCATGAACAGTAATAGCATCAACATGAACTCTATCATTCTTCCACCCCAACCAAATTCTACCTTTCCTGGACTCAGAATAATTACACATCCAGGAAAAACCATGTGCAATCTTCTTTTGAATCCCAGCACATTTCAACTGTTTAACTCTAGTCTCAAGCAAGCAGATTATATCAGAATTAGTCCTATCAAGCAGCTGCTTCACATCAGCCACTTTAGAGGGATCATTAAGACCCCTAATATTCCAGGCAGTGATAATCATTGGACTGGAGGGGGCCCACCCCCGCTAGGTTTATATCTCAAGACAGCATCCTCATATTGCTCATCAGGTAGAATATCAAATTTATTAGTGGTAAGAACAGGCTTCACAGCTACAGCAGGTTCTTTACCTTTTTTTTTCATGATTTCCCATTCACCTGAAACTTTAGTTCCAGACCCTTGCTTTTGTTTTTGAACCCAAACCTTCTTCTGAGCTTGGACTACAGGAGCAGGCTGATTAGTTGAAATAGGCTCATCACAATTATGTCCTGCCTTATTACATTTAACACAGAAGGGAGGAGTCCACTCATAAATCACATTTAATTCCACTGTCTCACCTTTAGGACTTTCAACCCAAACAGACTTTGCTAGGGGTTTTGTAATGTCTATTTCCACAAGCAATCTGGCAAACGACACTCTTAGCTGTCTTGAAGTGCATTCATCAGCACAAATTGGCACACCCAAGGTGCTGCCAATTCGACTTAAAGTTTCAGCACCCCAACAATTGAGAGGAAGATTGGGTAATTTAACCCACAATGGAACAGTGCGAAGAATTTCAGCACTGAAATCAAATTTTTCTGACCAGGGTTTAACAATAATTGGTTTTCCATAAAACATGTGAGGGCTTTCACACATAACAAAATTCAGATTATCTAGAGAACGCAGATTAATTATAAAGTATCCCTCATCATGCCAATACACATCAGGATTATTATCAATACCCCATTCATTAACAATAAAACGCTTGATAGCTGCAATAGTAGGATAATACCCAACAACATATAGAACAATTGCATGACTCCACTTCCTATTTCCTTCCTCAATTTCAGCACTAGGCAAGACAGCAATTGACTTACCATTTTTGATTTGCGGAGGTATAAAATTCAGGGCAAACCCTTTTGCAGTCAGCTTTCCAGTAAACCCTCGATCATTAGACAAATCTTTTTCAACAGCCTCAGGCATAGTTTCATTAGTGACAGGAGGTTGAGAATTTTGCAATACAGAGCCCGCAGAAGGCCTAGAAGGGCTAGCAGCTTGGTTAGGCAATGAAACAGTAACCGGAGAAGTTACTGTTACATTGGTTTTGGGGCAAACTGAACCAAAACTTAAAGCTAGCAATTCAGCATCTCTACTAGAAATCATTCCTGCAGAGGAGTGGACAAGTCCAAGAGCAGGTGTGACAAGTTCATCTCCCTCATCAAACACCTCATGGACAGGCTGAATTCCAGTTGAAACAGGAACAAATAGTGACTCAGTGATTTCAGTTGTAAGCTTAGATGGGGCAGGAGTAGCTTGCTTCTTCTTTCTAGCCATAGAAATAGATTTAGGGACTAAAAACCAGCTAAATCAAGCACCATAGAAATGGAAAAAAGAAGCTTTCTCTCTCTAGGGTTTCACTTTCTCTCTCTAGGGTTTCACTAATGTGTTAATGTATGTGTTTGATTCAATTAGCTTTGTTTGAATGTGTTTGACTTTCATTTGATTCAATTACCTTTGTTTGAATGTGTTTAACTTTCATTTGATTCTATTTTGCTTTGGAGAATGCATTTGACTTTCGTTTGATTCAATTAGCTTTGTTGAATACATTAGACTCTAATTTGATTTAAAAAGCTATATTTGAATGTGTTTGACTTTCATTTGATTCAATTAGCTTTGTTGAATGCATTAGACTTTAATTTGATTTAAAAAGCTTTATTTGAATGTGTTTGACTTTCATTGGATTCAATTACCTTTGTTTGAATGTGTTTGACTTTCATTTGATTCAAAAAGCTTTGTTTGAATGTGTTTAACTTTCCGTGGATAATTAGCTTTGTTTGAATGTGTTTGACTTTTATTTGGTTCGAAAAACTTTGTTTGAATGTGTTTGACTTTCATTTAATTCAATTAGCTTTGTTTGAATGTGTTTAACTTTCATTTGATTCAATTAGCTTTGTTAAATGCATTTGACTTTCAATTGATTCAAAAAACTTTGTTTGAATGTGTTTGACTTTCAATTAGCTTTCTTTGAATGTGTTTGACTTTCATTTGATTCAATTAGCTTTGTTTTGATGTGTTTGATTTTCATTTGATTCAATTAGCTTTGTAGAATGCATATGACCCTCATTTGATTCAATTAGCTTTGTTGAATGTATTAGACTTCAATATTATTCAAAAAGCATTGTTTCAATGAGTTTGACTTCCATTTAATTTAATTAGCTTTGTTTGAATGTGTTTGACTTTCATTTGATTCAATTAGCTTTGTAGAATGCATTTGACTTTCATTTGATTTAAAAAGCTTTATTTGAATGTGTTTGACTTTCATTTGATTCAATTAGCTTTGTTTGAATGTGTTTGACTTTCATTTGACTTAATTAGCTTTGTTTGAATGTGTTTGACTTTAATTTGATTCAACAAGCTTTGTTTGAATGTGTTTGACTATCATTTGATTCAATTAGCTTTGTAGAATTTGTTTGCCTTTCATTTGATTCAATTAGCTTTGTTGAATGCAATAGAATTTAAATTGATTTAAAAAGATTTGTTTTAATGTGTTTGACTTTCATTTGATTCAATTAGCTTTGTTTGAATGTGTTTGACTTTCATTTGATTCAATTAGGTTTGTTGAACGCATTAGACTTTTGTTTGATTCAATTAGCTTTGTTTTTATGTGTTTCATTTTCAATTGATTCAATTAGCTTTGTAGAATGCATTTTACATTCATTTTATTCAAAAAGCTTTGTTTGAATGGGTTTGACTTTCATTGGATTTAATTAGCTCTGTTCGAATGTGTTTGAATGAAATTTGATTCATAAATCTTGTTTGAATGTGTTTGACTTTCATTTGATTCAGTTAGCTTTGTTGAATGCATAAGACTTTAATTTGATTCAAAAAGCTATATTTGAATGTGTTTGACTTTCATTAGATTCAATTAGCTTTGTTGAATGCATTTGACTTTAATTTGATTGAAAAAGCTTTGCTTGAATGTGTTTAACTTTCCGTGTATAATTAGATTTGTTTGAATGTGTTTGACTTTAATTTGATTCAATTAGCTTTGTTTGAATGTGTTTGACTTTAATTTGATTCAATTAGCTTTGTTTGAATGTGTTTGACTTTAATTTGATTCAATTAGCTTTGTTTGAATGTGTTTGACTTTCATTTGATTCAATTACGTTTGTTTGAATGTGTTTAACTTTCATTTGATTCTATTTTGCTTTGGAGAATTCATTTGACTTTCGTTTGATTCAATTAGTTTTGTTGAATGCATTAGACTCTAATTTTATTCAAAAAGCTTTGTTTGAATGGGTTTGACTTTCATTGGATTTAATTAGCTCTGTTTGAATGTGTTTGAATTAAATTTGATTCATAAATCTTGTTTGAATGTGTTTGACTTTCATTTGATTCAATTAGCTTTGTTGAATGCATTAGACTCTAATTTGATTTAAAAAGCTATATTTGAATGTGTTTGACTTTCATTAGATTTAATTAGCTTTGTTGAATGCATTTGACTTTAATTTGATTCAAAAAGCTTTCTTTGAATGTGTTTGACTTTCATTTTGATGTGAATCAGGAGAGAAATTCTTTTCAAGAGCCAATTGTATTGATTTTGAGTCCAATAGGGTTCGAACTTGGAGGGAAGAGTCAAGATTGGGTCACATTTGAGACAATCAAGGAAAGACTATGCAATACACCGGTTCTAGCTTTGCCTAACTTTAATAAATTGTTTGAAGTTGAATGTGATGCAAGTGGAGCAGGTATAGGTGCGGTTCTAATTCAAGAAAGACGACCTATCTCTTACTTTAGTGAGAAACTAAGTGGTGCAAAGTTGAACTACTCTAACTATGATCGTGAATTTTATGCCATTGTACGTGCTTTAGATCATTGGTCTCATTACTTAAGACCAAAACCTTTTGTGCTACATTCGGATCACGAAGCTTTGAAGTATATCCATGGACAACAAAAGTTGAATTATAGACATGCCAAGTGGGTTGAGTTCCTTCAATCTTTTACGTTTTCTTCAAAGTACAAGGAAGGCAAGGCGAATGTGGTTGCCGATGCACTATCAAGGAGATCTTATTTGCTAGCCATGGTGGATGCTAGGATCATTGGTTTTGACCATATACTTGATTTGTATGCAACATGTCCAGATTTGGCAAAAGAGTACAAAGATCCTTCACGCAACTTTGTGCTTCAAGATGGCTTCTTATTTCGAAGTAACAAACTTTGTATTCCTCAATGTGGTGTGCGTGAATTGCTTATTAGAGAAGTGCATAGTGGTGCAATTGCGGGGCACTTTGGTGTTCACAAAACAGTTGATATGCTTAGTGAATATTTCTATTGGCCAAAGATGACCAAGGATGTTCAAAGTGTGATTTCAAGATGTGCTACTTGTCAAAAGGCAAAGAGTTCTTTTTCAAAGGGCTTATATACACCTCTTCCAGTTCCAGATTATCCTTGGGATAGTGTTAGCATGGACTTCATTGTTGGACTACCACGAACTCAAAGAGGGAAGGATGCTATTATGGTTGTAGTTGATAGATTCTCAAAGATGGCTCACTTTATACCAATGCACAAGACGAATGATGCGCAACATGTAGCTGATCTATACTTCAAGGAAATTGTTCGACTTCATGGAGTTCCTAGAAGCATAGTTTCGGATAGGGACTCAAAGTTCCTTAGTCACTTTTAGAAGTGTTTGTGGAAGCTACTTGGAACAAAGCTCATGTTTAGTACTTCTCATCATCCTCAAACAGATGGTCAAACTGAGGTAACCAATCGAACCTTAGGTACTTTACTTAGAGGGTTGGTTAGTAAGACTCAGAAGGATTGGGATATGAGACTTTGCCATGCGGAGTTTGCTTATAATCGGTCACCTTCAACAACTACACAACAAGCTCCATTTGAAGTTGTTTATGGTATTAATCCATTCTTGCCTATTGATTTGCTACCATTAAACAAAGAAGACATCCATGTTGATGCTAAGAAACGGCTTGAAGTATTCAAAAAGATATGCGAACAAGTTAAGGCTAAAATTGAGAAGATGAATACCTTGTACAAAGCTCGGTCCAATAAAAAGCGCAAGCAACATACATTCAAGCCGGGAGATCTAGTTTGGTTACACTTGAGGAAAGAAAGATTTCCAACCAGAAGGAAGAATAAACTAATGCCTAGAGCCGACGGCCCCTTTGAGGTATTAGAAGTATATGGTGATAGTGCTTATAAACTTGACTTACCAAGTGAATATGGTAATGTAAGTGCTACCTTCAATATTGGTGATTTGTCTCCTTACTTGGATGATGTGAATTTGAGGACAAATTCTTTTGAAGAGGGGGAGAATGATGTGAATCAGGAGAGAAATTCTTTTGAAGAGCCAATTGTATTGATTTTGAGTCCAATAGGGTTCGAACTTGGAGGGAAGAGTCAAGATTGGGTCACATGCGTGGTCATCAAGGAAGAAGCAAAGGACCGGTTGGTTTCCGACGAAGACAGAGGCGGCGACGCGCCGAATAGGGTTCCACGCGCCGACTCCCTGGCTCTAACTTGAGCCCAGCTACACGCCGGTCAGGCGCGTGTCCCCTATGGCGGCGCGTGAGGTGGTCTGTCGGCGGCAGTACGAAAAGGATGATTTTCCTTCCTTAGTTTTTTTTCTAGAGTTTTGCTTGCAAGTTTTTACCTTTCACTTGAAAGGGTTTTTCTTGGTTTAAGCACTTAGGATTCCTTTTAATTTCTGTTATTTTAGCTTAATAAGTTTCCTTAGTTGATTAGGATTTGTTTTAGGAATTATAGACTAAGTTAAACTAGTCTTACTACTAGTTTCCTAATCTAAGTAGAACTAGTTTTCCTATTCTATTTAGCTTACTTGGAGCTAAAGGCTAGGGACTTATCCTAGTTTTATTAGACTTAGAATTAGTTAGTTTTAGTCTATAAATAGGGGATTTTCGTGGCTTTGTAGACAGATAACAAATACACAAAAATTCAGTTGAATAAAAATTCATTGTTTAGCTTTTTGCTTAAACATTTTGCTAGTTTTCAATTCAAGGAGTTGTTTTGATAATTAGAACGTTCAATTCTTAGTTCTAGGAGTAGTCTAAGTTTTGTTCATCAAAGTACTTAGTTCCAGGAGTGGTCTAGGTAATTTGAGAGGCGTTGAATTCGTTCCAGGAGTGGTCGTTTTCAAAGTCATATCCGGTTCGTTATTCTTAAGTTGTTCGATTTTCTTAGGAAATTCGAAGGGCTTGTGTTACTTGTGTGATTTTAGATTCTTTATTAAGTTAAGGGGTTTAAATCTACATCACATTTGATTTAATTAGCTTTGTGGAATGCATTTGACTTTCATTTGATTCAATTAGCTTTGTTTGAATGTGTTTGACTTTCATTTGATTCAATTAGCTTTGTTAAATGCATTATACTTTCATTGGATTCAATTCCCTTTGTTTGAATGTGTTTGACAATCATTTGATTCAATTAGCTTTGTTAAATGCATTAGACTTTAATTTGATTCAAAAATCTTTGTTTGAATGTGTTTTACTTTCATTTGATTCGATTAGCTTTGTTTGAATGTGTTTGACTTTCATTTGATTCAATTAGCTTTGTAGAATGCATTTGACAATCATTTGATTCAATTAGCTTTGTTAAATGCATTAGACTTTAATTTAATTCAAAAGGCTTTGTTTGAATGTGTTTTACTTTCATTTGATTCAATTAGCTTTGTTTGAATGTGTTTGACAATCATTTGATTCAATTAGCTTTGTTAAATGCATTAGACTTTAATTTGATTCAAAAATCTTTGTTTGAATCTGTTTTACTTTCATTTGATTCGATTAGCTTTGTTTGAATGTGTTTGACTTTCATTTGATTCAATTAGCTTTGTTGAATGCATTAGACTTTAATTTGATTTAAAAAGCTTTATTTGAATGTGTTTGACTTTCATTGGATTCAATTACCTTTGTTTGAATGTGTTTGACTTTCATTTGATTCAATTACCTTTGTTTGAATGTGTTTAACTTTCATTTGATTCTATTAGCTTTGGAGAATTCATTTGACTTTCGTTTGATTCAATTAGTTTTGTTGAATGCATTAGACTCTAATTTGATTTAAAAAGCTATATTTGAATGTGTTTGACTTTCATTAGATTTAATTAGCTTTGTTGAATGCATTTGACTTTAATTTGATTCAAAAAGCTTTCTTTGAATGTGTTTGACTTTCATTTGATTTAATTAGCTTTGTGGAATGCATTTGACTTTCATTTGATTCAATTAGCTTTGTTTGAATGTGTTTGACTTTCATTTGATTCAATTAGCTTTGTTAAATGCATTATACTTTCATTGGATTCAATTCCCTTTGTTTGAATGTGTTTGACAATCATTTGATTCAATTAGCTTTGTTAAATGCATTAGACTTTAATTTGATTCAAAAATATTTGTTAGAATGTGTTTTTCTTTCATTTGATTCGATTAGCTTTGTTTGAATGTGTTTGACTTTCATTTGATTCAATTAGCTTTGTAGAATGCATTTGACAATCATTTGATTCAATTAGCTTTGTTAAATGCATTAGACTTTAATTTGATTCAAAAATCTTTGTTTGAATGTGTTTTACTTTCATTTGATTCGATTAGCTTTGTTTGAATGTGTTTGACTTTCATTTGATTCAATTAGCTTTGTAGAATGCATTTGACAATCATTTGATTCAATTAGCTTTGTTAAATGCATTAGACTTTAATTTAATTCAAAAGGCTTTGTTTGAATGTGTTTTACTTTCATTTGATTCAATTAGCTTTGTTTGAATGTATTAGACTCTAATTTGATTTAAAAAGCTATATTTGAATGTGTTTGACTTTCATTAGATTCAATTAGCTTTGTTGAATGCATTTGACTTTAATTTGATTCAAAAAGCTTTGTTTGAATGTGTTTGAATTTCATTTGATTTAATTAGCTTTGTGGAATGCATTTGACTTTCATTTGATTCAATTATCTTTGTAGAATGCATTTGACAATCATTTGATTCAATTAGCTTTGTTAAATGCATTAGACTTTAATTTAATTCAAAAGGCTTTGTTTGAATGTGTTTTACTTTCATTTGATTCAATTAGCTTTGTTTGAATGTGTTTGACAAGCATTTGATTCAATTAGCTTTGTTAAATGCATTAGACTTTAATTTGATTCAAAAATCTTTGTTTGAATGTGTTTTACTTTCATTTGATTCGATTAGCTTTGTTAGAATGTGTTTGACTTTCATTTGATTCAATTAGCTTTGTTGAATGCATTAGACTTTAATTTGATTTAAAAAGCTTTATTTGAATGTGTTTGACTTTCATTGGATTCAATTACCTTTGTTTGAATGTGTTTGACTTTCATTTGATTCAAAAAGCTTTGTTTGAATGTGTTTAACTTTCCGTGGATAATTAGCTTTGTTTGAATGTGTTTGACTTTTATTTGGTTCGAAAAACTTTGTTTGAATGTGTTTGACTTTCATTTAATTCAATTAGCTTTGTTTGAATGTGTTTAACTTTCATTTGATTCAATTAGCTTTGTTAAATGCATTTGACTTTCAATTGAATCAAAAAACTTTGTTTGAATGTGTTTGACTTTCAATTAGCTTTGTTTGAATGTGTTTGACTTTCATTTGATTCAATTAGCTTTGTTTTGAAGTGTTTGATTTTCATTTGATTCAATTAGCTTTGTAGAATGCATATGACCCTCATTTGATTCAATTAGCTTTGTTGAATGTATTAGACTTCAATATTATTCAAAAAGCATTGTTTCAATGAGTTTGACTTCCATTTAATTTAATTAGCTTTGTTTGAATGTGTTTGACTTTCATTTGATTCAATTAGCTTTGTAGAATGCATTTGACTTTCATTTGATTTAAAAAGCTTTATTTGAATGTGTTTGACTTTCATTTGATTCAATTAGCTTTGTTTGAATGTGTTTGACTTTCATTTGACTTAATTAGCTTTGTTTGAATGTGTTTGACTTTAATTTGATTCAACAAGCTTTGTTTGAATGTGTTTGACTATCATTTGATTCAATTAGCTTTGTAGAATTTGTTTGCCTTTCATTTGATTCAATTAGCTTTGTTGAATGCAATAGAATTTAAATTGATTTAAAAAGCTTTGTTTTAATGTGTTTGACTTTCATTTGATTCAATTAGCTTTGTTTGAATGTGTTTGACTTTCATTTGATTCAATTAGGTTTGTTGAACGCATTAGACTTTTGTTTGATTCAATTAGCTTTGTTTTTATGTGTTTCATTTTCAATTGATTCAATTAGCTTTGTAGAATGCATTTTACATTCATTTTATTCAAAAAGCTTTGTTTGAATGGGTTTGACTTTCATTGGATTTAATTAGCTCTGTTCGAATGTGTTTGAATGAAATTTGATTCATAAATCTTGTTTGAATGTGTTTGACTTTCATTTGATTCAGTTAGCTTTGTTGAATGCATAAGACTTTAATTTGATTCAAAAAGCTATATTTGAATGTGTTTGACTTTCATTAGATTCAATTAGCTTTGTTGAATGCATTTGACTTTAATTTGATTGAAAAAGCTTTGCTTGAATGTGTTTAACTTTCCGTGTATAATTAGATTTGTTTGAATGTGTTTGACTTTAATTTGATTCAATTAGCTTTGTTTGAATGTGTTTGACTTTAATTTGATTCAATTAGCTTTGTTTGAATGTGTTTGACTTTAATTTGATTCAATTAGCTTTGTTTGAATGTGTTTGACTTTCATTTGATTCAATTACCTTTGTTTGAATGTGTTTAACTTTCATTTGATTCTATTAGCTTTGGAGAATGCATTTGACTTTCGTTTGATTCAATTAGCTTTGTTGAATGCATTTGACTTTAATTTGACTCAAAAACTTTGTTATAATGTGTTTGACTTTCATTTGATTTGACTTGGTTTGTTTTAATGTGTTTGACTTTCATTTGATTCAATTAGTTTTGTAGAATGCATTTGACCCTCATTTGATTCAATTAGCTTTGTTGAATGTATTAGAGACTTCAATATTATTCTAAAAGCCTTGTTTGAATAAGTTTGACTTCCATTTAATTTAATTAGCTTTGTTTGAATGTGTTTGACTTTCATTTGATTCAATTAGCTTTGTAGAATGCATTTGACTTTCATTTGACTCAATTAGCTTTGTTGAATGCATTTGTCTTTCATATGATTCAAAAAGCTTTGTTTGAATGTGTTTGACTAACATTTGATTAAATTAGCTTTGTAGAATGCATTAGACTTTAATTTGATTCAAAAAGCTTTGTTTGAATGTATTTTACTTTCATTTGATTCAATTAGCTTTTTTTGAATTTGTTTGACTTTCATTTGATTCAATTAGCTTTGTTGAATGCATTATACTTTCATTGGATTCAATTCGCTTTGTTTGAATGTGTTTGACTTTCATTTGACTTAATTAGCTTTGTTTGAATGTGTTTGACTTTAATTTGATTCAACAAGCTTTGTTTGAATGTGTTTGACTATCATTTGATTCAATTAGCTTTGTAGAATTTGTTTGACTTTCATGTGATTCAATTAGCTTTGTTGAATGCAATAGAATGTAAATTGATTTAAAAAGCTTTGTTTTAATGTGTTTGACTTTCATTTGATTCAATTAGCTTTGTTTGAATGTGTTTGACTTTCATTTGATTCAATTAGGTTTGTTGAACGCATTATACTTTCATTGGATTCAATTCGCTTTGTTTGAATGTGTTTGACAATCATTTGATTCAATTAGCTTTGTTAAATGCATTAGACTTTAATTTGATTCAAAAATCTTTGTTTGAATGTGTTTTACTTTCATTTGATTCGAATAGCTTTGTTTGAATGTGTTTGACTTTCATTTGATTCAATTAGCTTTGTAGAATGCATTTGACAATCATTTGATTCAATTAGCTTTGTTAAATGCATTAGACTTTAATTTAATTCAAAAGGCTTTGTTTGAATGTGTTTTACTTTCATTTGATTCAATTAGCTTTGTTTGAATGTGTTTGACAATCATTTGATTCAATTAGCTTTGTTAAATGCATTAGACTTTAATTTGATTCAAAAATCTTTGTTTGAATGTGTTTTACTTTCATTTGATTCGATTAGCTTTGTTTGAATGTGTTTGACTTTCATGTGATTCAATTAGCTTTGTTGAATGCAATAGAATTTAAATTGATTTAAAAAGCTTTGTTTTAATGTGTTTGACTTTCATTTGATTCAATTAGCTTTGTTTGAATGTGTTTGACTTTCATTTGATTCAATTAGGTTTGTTGAACGCATTATACTTTCATTGGATTCAATTCGCTTTGTTTGAATGTGTTTGACAATCTTTTGATTCAATTAGCTTTGTTAAATGAATTAGACTTTAATTTGATTCAAAAATCTTTGTTTGAATGTGTTTTACTTTCATTTGATTCGATTAGCTTTGTTTGAATGTGTTTGACTTTCATTTGATTCAATTAGCTTTGTAGAATGCATTTGACAATCATTTGATTCAATTAGCTTTGTTAAATGCATTAGACTTTAATTTAATTCAAAAGGCTTTGTTTGAATGTGTTTTACTTTCATTTGATTCAATTAGCTTTGTTTGAATTTGTTTGCCTTTCTTTTGATTCAATTAGCTTTGTTGAATGCAATAGAATTTAAATTGATTTAAAAAGCTTTGTTTTAATGTGTTTGACTTTCATTTGATTCAATTAGCTTTGTTTGAATGTGTTTGACTTTCATTTGATTCAATTAGGTTTGTTGAACGCATTAGACTTTTGTTTGATTCAGTTAGCTTTGTTTTTATGTGTTTCATTTTCAATTGATTCAATTAGCTTTGTAGAATGCATTTTACATTCATTTTATTCAAAAAGCTTTGTTTGAATGGGTTTGACTTTCATTGAATTTAATTAGCTCTGTTTGAATGTGTTTGAATGAAATTTGATTCATAAATCTTGTTTGAGTGTGTTTGACTTTCATTTGATTCAGTTAGCTTTGTTGAATGCATAAGACTTTAATTTGATTCAAAAAGCTATATTTGAATGTGTTTGACTTTCATTAGATTCAATTAGCTTTGTTGAATGCATTTGACTTTAATTTGATTGAAAAAGCTTTGTTTGAATGTGTTTAACTTTCCGTGTATAATTAGATTTGTTTGAATGTGTTTGACTTTAATTTTATTCAATTAGCTTTGTTTGAATGTGTTTGACTTTAATTTGATTCAATTAGCTTTGTTTGAATGTGTTTGACTTTCATTTGATTCAATTAGCTTTGTTTGAATGTGTTTGACTTTCATTTGATTCAATTACCTCTTTGTTTGAATGTGTTTAACTTTCATTTGATTCTATTAGCTTTGGAGAATGCATTTGACTTTCGTTTGATTCAATTAGCTTTGTTGAATGCATTTGACTTTAATTTGAGTCAAAAACTTTGTTATAATGTGTTTGACTTTCATTTGATTTGACTTGGTTTGTTTTAATGTGTTTGACTTTCATTTGATTCAATTAGTTTTGTAGAATGCATTTGACCCTCATTTGATTCAATTAGCTTTGTGGAATGTATTAGAGACTTCAATATAATTCTAAAAGCCTTGTTTGAATAAGTTTGACTTCCATTTAATTTAATTAGCTTTGTTTGAATGTGTTTGACTTTCATTTGATTCAATTAGCTTTGTAGAATGCATTTGACTTTCATTTGACTCAATTAGCTTTGTTGAATGCATTTGACTTTCATATGATTCAAAAAGCTTTGTTTGAATGTGTTTGACTAACATTTGATTAAATTAGCTTTGTAGAATGCATTAGACTTTAATTTGATTCAAAAAGCTTTGTTTGAATGTATTTTACTTTCATTTGATTCAATTAGCTTTTTTTGAATTTGTTTGACTTTCATTTGATTCAATTAGCTTTGTTGAATGCATTATACTTTCATTGGATTCAATTCGCTTTGTTTGAATGTGTTTGACTTTCATTTGACTTAATTAGCTTTGTTTGAATGTGTTTGACTTTCATTTGATTCAATTAGGTTTGTTGAATGCATTAGACTTTCATTGGATTCAATTAGCATTGTTTGTATGTGTTTCATTTTCAATTGATTCAATTAGCTTTGTAGAATGCATTTTACATTCATTTTATTCAAAAAGCTTTGTTTGAATGGGTTTGACTTTCATTGGATTTAATTAGCTCTGTTTGAATGTGTTTGAATTAAATTTGATTCATAAATCTTGTTTGAATGTGTTTGACTTTCATTTGATTCAATTAGCTTTGTTGAATGCATTAGACTCTAATTTGATTTAAAAAGCTATATTTGAATGTGTTTGACTTTCATTAGATTTAATTAGCTTTGTTGAATGCATTTGACTTTAATTTGATTCAAAAAGCTTTCTTTGAACGTGTTTGACTTTCATTTGATTTAATTAGCTTTGTGGAATGCATTTGACTTTCATTTGATTCAATTAGCTTTGTTTGAATGTGTTTGACTTTCATTTGATTCAATTAGCTTTGTTAAATGCATTATACTTTCATTGGATTCAATTCGCTTTGTTTGAATGTGTTTGACAATCATTTAATTCAATTAGCTTTGTTAAATGCATTAGACTTTAATTTGATTCAAAAATCTTTGTTTGAATGTGTTTTACTTTCATTTGATTCGATTAGCTTTGTTTGAATGTGTTTGACTTTCATTTGATTCAATTAGCTTTGTAGAATGCATTTGACAATCATTTGATTCAATTAGCTTTGTTAAATGCATTAGACTTTAATTTAATTCAAAAGGCTTTCTTTGAATGTGTTTTACTTTCATTTGATTCAATTAGCTTTGTTTGAATGTATTAGACTCTAATTTGATTTAAAAAGCTATATTTGAATGTGTTTGACTTTCATTAGATTCAATTAGCTTTGTTGAATGCATTTGACTTTAATTTGATTCAAAAAGCTTTGTTTGAATGTGTTTGAATTTCATTTGATTTAATTAGCTTTGTGGAATGCATTTGACTTTCATTTGATTCAATTAGCTTTGTAGAATGCATTTGACAATCATTTGATTCAATTAGCTTTGTTAAATGCATTAGACTTTAATTTAATTCAAAAGGCTTTGTTTGAATGTGTTTTACTTTCATTTGATTCAATTAGCTTTGTTTGAATGTGTTTGACAATCATTTGATTCAATTAGCTTTGTTAAATGCATTAGACTTTAATTTGATTCAAAAATCTTTGTTTGAATGTGTTTTACTTTCATTTGATTCGATTAGCTTTGTTTGAATGTGTTTGACTTTCATTTGATTCAATTAGCTTTGTTGAATGCATTAGACTTTAATTTGATTTAAAAAGCTTTATTTGAATGTGTTTGACTTTCATTGGATTCAATTACCTTTGTTTGAATGTGTTTGACTTTCATTTGATTCAAAAAGCTTTGTTTGAATGTGTTTAACTTTCCGTGGATAATTAGCTTTGTTTGAATGTGTTTGACTTTTATTTGGTTCGAAAAACTTTGTTTGAATGTGTTTGACTTTCATTTAATTCAATTAGCTTTGTTTGAATGTGTTTAACTTTCATTTGATTCAATTAGCTTTGTTAAATGCATTTGACTTTCAATTGATTCAAAAAACTTTGTTTGAATGTGTTTGACTTTCAATTAGCTTTGTTTGAATGTGTTTGACTTTCATTTGATTCAATTAGCTTTGTTTTGATGTGTTTGATTTTCATTTGATTCAATTAGCTTTGTAGAATGCATATGACCCTCATTTGATTCAATTAGCTTTGTTGAATGTATTAGACTTCAATATTATTCAAAAAGCATTGTTTCAATGAGTTTGACTTCCATTTAATTTAATTAGCTTTGTTTGAATGTGTTTGACTTTCATTTGATTCAATTAGCTTTGTAGAATGCATTTGACTTTCATTTGATTTAAAAAGCTTTATTTGAATGTGTTTGACTTTCATTTGATTCAATTAGCTTTGTTTGAATGTGTTTGACTTTCATTTGACTTAATTAGCTTTGTTTGAATGTGTTTGACTTTAATTTGATTCAACAAGCTTTGTTTGAATGTGTTTGACTATCATTTGATTCAATTAGCTTTGTGATGTGATTTTTAGTCCGAAAACTAAGCCTCACAAAGATATGAATCTAACCTAATTCTATACAGAAAATTCACCAAGAATTAAGCAAGAAACTTAGATTAATTAATCAAGAATCCACCTAATTAATCAACCTAGATGATTGTTTTAACTAAAACAAACAAAACAGCAAATTGGAATCCACCAATCAAGAATTTAAGTAATCCAACTTAAACAAAAGCAATAAGAATTATTATTATGAATGTATGATTAAACTTGTTATTATTCGAAGATTACAACCCTATATTTATAGACTCAATCAACTATCCTAATCCTATTAGAATTCTGATTTCCTAACCAATCCCACGGAAATCATTATCCTACTTACTCTAACTAATCTTAAGATAAAACTTGCCTATTTTATCCTAACTCAAGCTTGCACTCCAAGCTTAGACTAAAAACAATTCCTAATGTAATTAGAAATCCTTTTTGACTAAAAACAATTCCTAATGTAATTAGAAATCCTTTTTGACGCCTACTAGACTAAAACAATTCCTAATGCAATTAGAAATCCTAAATGCTTAAAACAAGAAAAACCCTTTCAAGTGAAAGGTAAAAACTTGTAAGCAAAAACCTAAGTAAAGACTCACAAAATAAAACTAAGGAAAAGAAATCATTCTTTTCATATCGCCGCCTAAACACCACTTCACGCGCCACCACTTGTGACACGCGCCACACCACCTTGTGGCTGGGCTCAGTCCGGTGCCGGTGGACAGGAGCGTGGGACCCATCTCGGCGCGTGGCCGCCTGTATCGTCGCCGGAAGTGAACTGCGCAACTTCTTCGTTCTTGGAAATCATGGTTCTTTCTTTCCAATTTAAGCTATTGAACCTTTTCTTGATTATTTCCTTGTTTGGGCAACCTATAATGGAGTTGTTTAGACCATCTAAAAGTACATTAGATCCTTCAAAAGAATTAGCTTCTTGATTCGCATCATCCTCCTCTTCTTCAAAAGAATTTGCCCTCAAATTTACTTCATCAAAACAAGTAAAAAGGTTTTCAATAGTATATGTAGAATCTTCATCACCGCTTTCAGTAGACAAGTCTTCTTGGCACTCACCATCTTCATAATTGTCACCTTCTTTAGCAAGAAAACATGTCTTGGGTCCTCTATCGATTTCTTCCTTGAATACTTTTTCTCTTAGAAACAAACTTGAACTACGAGTAACACTTGAGCACTTATTCTGTCCTTTATGAGATAAAGGATGTAGACTTAAACGTTTGTTTCCAACCTCCACGGAGTACACATTAGTCCTTCCATTAAATTTCACAAATCTATCATATTGCCAAGGACGGCCTAATAGTATATGACATGCATCCATAGGACAAACATCACATAAAACTTTATCATGAAATTTACCAATTGAAAAGGATATTAGAGTTTGCTTGTTGACCTTGACATCACTTGTGTTGTTAAGCCAATGAAGCTTGTATGGTTGTGGATGCTCGGTGACTGGCCACTCCAACTTATCAATCAAGATCGTAGACACCACATTAGTGCAACTTCCCGTGTCTATGATTACATCACACAATCTATCCTTCACCTTGCACCTTGTATGGAAAATCTTCTCTCTTTGATCGCCCTCCATAGGTGTAGGTTTCGAATGCAGTGTTCTTCTTAGGACCAAACTTTGACCTTGATGTTCGGCCTCTACTTCTTCCAAGAGCTCCTCCTCTTCTTCTTCAAGGTTTTCTTGATCCTTTTCAACGTCACTACCTTGCTCACACAAAGTCTTTTCTTGCTCCCATTCTTGTGCAGTCATGACCCTTTTTGAAGGACAATCACTTGCAATGTGACCAACACTACCACACTTAAAGCACTTCCTTCCTTCCACAAATTTCTTGTTAGTTTCGAATTTAGTTTTAGAATCTTTGTAATTCGAACTTGAACTACCCTTTTCCACATTAGCTTTCTCAAAAGGTTTTGAGAATCCTTTTATAAACGGTTTAGAGAATGAGCTTTTCTTCCCTTTTAATTGTTTTTCAACTTTGATAGCCACTTTACACACATCCTCAAAAGACCAATATTGTTGTAATTCAACTTTCTCAGCAATATTATCATTCAATCCCGAAATAAATCTAGCAATCTTATGTTCAACAATCTCTTCTAAACCACATAGCATGCATAACTTCTCAAACTCAACAATATAATTCTCAACAGTCATAGAATTTTGTTTAAAAGTTTGCATCTTTAGATAGATATCTTGAATATAATCACTAGGAACGAACCTCTTTTTCATGTGCTTCTTGAGTTGCTCCCAAGTTGTGATTTTGTTACGCCCTTCCTTATGCCTCTTCCTTTTCAAATTATCATACCAAAGACTAGCATAACCAGTGAGCTTCAACTCCGCAAGTTTACACTTCTTTCTTTCATCATACTCCTTGTAATCAAAGAGTGTTTCGGCCCTTCTAATCCATTCAAAATATTTCTCTGGTTCATTCATACTCCCATTGAATTCGGGAAGGTCTAACCTAAGGTTTCTATCATCATCTTTAGGTCTATCCCTTCTCCTAGGTCTAGGTGAATCATCACTTGATGAATAATTCTTTCGTGACCTCCTAGGGTTTCTCCTTGGTTGTTCTTCCTCACTTGAACTAGAATTAGGGTTAGAATCACCCCTCTTTGAAGAAGATCCATCACGAGTATCAAGTCTCTTCAATACCTCCTCCAACCTTGCTGCCAACTCGGTGATTTGCCTGTCTCTTCTAAGATTGTGCGCTTGTTCTAAGGTTAAACCCCTTGGAACTTGTGGAACCTCTTCGTCACTCATGATTCCTACACAAACCAAGTTAGTCTATGCAAAAATCTTGATTAAAAGATAAAATCTTGAAGGAAACTTGAAGCAAACAACAACCGGACTCCCAACCCGTATTCCAGTGAAACAACACCAAAAGTTTAAGGCTGTACAGAGTTCGTTACTCAACCAAATGTTACGAAATTTTAGGTGAAGATAGCTAGACGTTTTTCCAGTCTAATGCAAAAAGAATCACTCAAAAATTCCAAGCCAAACGTTACCAGTTTAAATTCTACCGAACCTGTGCTCTGATACCAAGATGATGTGATTTTTAGTCCGAAAACTAAGCCTCACAAAGATATGAATCTAACCTAATTCTATACAGAAAATTCACCAAGAATTAAGCAAGAAACTTAGATTAATTAATCAAGAATCCACCTAATTAATCAACCTAGATGATTGTTTTAACTAAAACAAACAAAACAGCAAATTGGAATCCACCAATCAAGAATTTAAGTAATCCAACTTAAACAAAAGCAATAAGAATTATTATTATGAATGTATGATTAAACTTGTTATTATTCGAAGATTACAACCCTATATTTATAGACTCAATCAACTATCCTAATCCTATTAGAATTCTGATTTCCTAACCAATCCCACGGAAATCATTATCCTACTTACTCTAACTAATCTTAAGATAAAACTTGCCTATTTTATCCTAACTCAAGCTTGCACTCCAAGCTTAGACTAAAAACAATTCCTAATGTAATTAGAAATCCTTTTTGACTAAAAACAATTCCTAATGTAATTAGAAATCCTTTTTGACGCCTACTAGACTAAAACAATTCCTAATGCAATTAGAAATCCTAAATGCTTAAAACAAGAAAAACCCTTTCAAGTGAAAGGTAAAAACTTGTAAGCAAAAACCTAAGTAAAGACTCACAAAATAAAACTAAGGAAAAGAAATCATTCTTTTCATATCGCCGCCTAAACACCACTTCACGCGCCACCACTTGTGACACGCGCCACACCACCTTGTGGCTGGGCTCAGTCCGGTGCCGGTGGACAGGAGCGTGGGACCCATCTCGGCGCGTGGCCGCCTGTATCGTCGCCGGAAGTGAACTGCGCAACTTCTTCGTTCTTGGAAATCATGGTTCTTTCTTTCCAATTTAAGCTATTGAACCTTTTCTTGATTATTTCCTTGTTTGGGCAACCTATAATGGAGTTGTTTAGACCATCTAAAAGTACATTAGATCCTTCAAAAGAATTAGCTTCTTGATTCGCATCACTTTGTAGAATTTGTTTGCCTTTCATTTGATTCAATTAGCTTTGTTGAATGCAATAGAATTTAAATTGATTTAAAAAGCTTTGTTTTAATGTGTTTGACTTTCATTTGATTCAATTAGCTTTGTTTGAATGTGTTTGACTTTCATTTGATTCAATTAGGTTTGTTGAACGCATTAGACTTTTGTTTGATTCAATTAGCTTTGTTTTTATGTGTTTCATTTTCAATTGATTCAATTAGCTTTGTAGAATGCATTTTACATTCATTTTATTCAAAAAGCTTTGTTTGAATGGGTTTGACTTTCATTGGATTTAATTAGCTCTGTTCGAATGTGTTTGAATGAAATTTGATTCATAAATCTTGTTTGAATGTGTTTGACTTTCATTTGATTCAGTTAGCTTTGTTGAATGCATAAGACTTTAATTTGATTCAAAAAGCTATATTTGAATGTGTTTGACTTTCATTAGATTCAATTAGCTTTGTTGAATGCATTTGACTTTAATTTGATTGAAAAAGCTTTGCTTGAATGTGTTTAACTTTCCGTGTATAATTAGATTTGTTTGAATGTGTTTGACTTTAATTTGATTCAATTAGCTTTGTTTGAATGTGTTTGACTTTAATTTGATTCAATTAGCTTTGTTTGAATGTGTTTGACTTTAATTTGATTCAATTAGCTTTGTTTGAATGTGTTTGACTTTCATTTGATTCAATTACCTTTGTTTGAATGTGTTTAACTTTCATTTGATTCTTTTAGCTTTGGAGAATGCATTTGACTTTCGTTTGATTCAATTAGCTTTGTTGAATGCATTTGACTTTAATTTGACTCAAAAACTTTGTTATAATGTGTTTGACTTTCATTTGATTTGACTTGGTTTGTTTTAATGTGTTTGACTTTCATTTGATTCAATTAGTTTTGTAGAATGCATTTGACCCTCATTTGATTCAATTAGCTTTGTTGAATGTATTAGAGACTTCAATATTATTCTAAAAGCCTTGTTTGAATAAGTTTGACTTCCATTTAATTTAATTAGCTTTGTTTGAATGTGTTTGACTTTCATTTGATTCAATTAGCTTTGTAGAATGCATTTGACTTTCATTTGATTCAATTAGCTTTGTTGAATGCATTTGTCTTTCATATGATTCAAAAAGCTTTGTTTGAATGTGTTTGACTAACATTTGATTAAATTAGCTTTGTAGAATGCATTAGACTTTAATTTGATTCAAAAAGCTTTGTTTGAATGTATTTTACTTTCATTTGATTCAATTAGCTTTTTTTGAATTTGTTTGACTTTCATTTGATTCAATTAGCTTTGTTGAATGCATTATACTTTCATTTGATTTAAAAAGCTTTATTTGAATGTGTTTGACTTTCATTTGATTCAATTAGCTTTGTTTGAATGTGTTTGACTTTCATTTGACTTAATTAGCTTTGTTTGAATGTGTTTGACTTTAATTTGATTCAACAAGCTTTGTTTGAATGTGTTTGACTATCATTTGATTCAATTAGCTTTGTAGAATTTGTTTGACTTTCATGTGATTCAATTAGCTTTGTTGAATGCAATAGAATTTAAATTGATTTAAAAAGCTTTGTTTTAATGTGTTTGACTTTCATTTTATTCAATTACCTTTGTTTGAATGTGTTTAACTTTCCGTGTATAATTAGATTTGTTTGAATGTGTTTGACTTTAATTTTATTCAATTAGCTTTGTTTGAATGTGTTTGACTTTAATTTGATTCAATTAGCTTTGTTTGAATGTGTTTGACTTTCATTTGATTCAATTAGCTTTGTTTGAATGTGTTTGACTTTCATTTGATTCAATTACCTCTTTGTTTGAATGTGTTTAACTTTCATTTGATTCTATTAGCTTTGGAGAATGCATTTGACTTTCGTTTGATTCAATTAGCTTTGTTGAATGCATTTGACTTTAATTTGAGTCAAAAACTTTGTTATAATGTGTTTGACTTTCATTTGATTTGACTTGGTTTGTTTTAATGTGTTTGACTTTCATTTGATTCAATTAGTTTTGTAGAATGCATTTGACCCTCATTTGATTCAATTAGCTTTGTTGAATGTATTAGAGACTTCAATATAATTCTAAAAGCCTTGTTTGAATAAGTTTGACTTCCATTTAATTTAATTAGCTTTGTTTGAATGTGTTTGACTTTCATTTGATTCAATTAGCTTTGTAGAATGCATTTGACTTTCATTTGACTCAATTAGCTTTGTTGAATGCATTTGACTTTCATATGATTCAAAAAGCTTTGTTTGAATGTGTTTGACTAACATTTGATTAAATTAGCTTTGTAGAATGCATTAGACTTTAATTTGATTCAAAAAGCTTTGTTTGAATGTATTTTACTTTCATTTGATTCAATTAGCTTTTTTTGAATTTGTTTGACTTTCATTTGATTCAATTAGCTTTGTTGAATGCATTATACTTTCATTGGATTCAATTCGCTTTGTTTGAATGTGTTTGACTTTCATTTGACTTAATTAGCTTTGTTTGAATGTGTTTGACTTTCATTTGATTCAATTAGGTTTGTTGAATGCATTAGACTTTCATTGGATTCAATTAGCATTGTTTGTATGTGTTTCATTTTCAATTGATTCAATTAGCTTTGTAGAATGCATTTTACATTCATTTTATTCAAAAAGCTTTGTTTGAATGGGTTTGACTTTCATTGGATTTAATTAGCTCTGTTTGAATGTGTTTTAATTAAATTTGATTCATAAATCTTGTTTGAATGTGTTTGACTTTCATTTGATTCAATTAGCTTTGTTGAATGCATTAGAATCTAATTTGATTTAAAAAGCTATATTTGAATGTGTTTGACTTTCATTAGATTTAATTAGCTTTGTTGAATGCATTTGACTTTAATTTGATTCAAAAAGCTTTCTTTGAACGTGTTTGACTTTCATTTGATTTAATTAGCTTTGTGGAATGCATTTGACTTTCATTTGATTTAATTAGCTTTGTTTGAATGTGTTTGACTTTCATTTGATTCAATTAGCTTTGTTAAATGCATTATACTTTCATTGGATTCAATTCGCTTTGTTTGAATGTGTTTGACAATCATTTAATTCAATTAGCTTTGTTAAATGCATTAGACTTTAATTTGATTCAAAAATCTTTGTTTGAATGTGTTTTACTTTCATTTGATTCGATTAGCTTTGTTTGAATGTGTTTGACTTTCATTTGATTCAATTAGCTTTGTAGAATGCATTTGACAATCATTTGATTCAATTAGCTTTGTTAAATGCATTAGACTTTAATTTAATTCAAAAGGCTTTGTCTGAATGTGTTTTACTTTCATTTGATTCAATTAGCTTTGTTTGAATGTATTAGACTCTAATTTGATTTAAAAAGCTATATTTGAATGTGTTTGACTTTCATTAGATTCAATTAGCTTTGTTGAATGCTTTTGACTTTAATTTGATTCAAAAAGCTTTGTTTGAATGTGTTTGAATTTCATTTGATTTAATTAGCTTTGTGGAATGCATTTGACTTTCATTTGATTCAATTAGCTTTGTAGAATGCATTTGACAATCATTTGATTCAATTAGCTTTGTTAAATGCATTAGACTTTAATTTAATTCAAAAGGCTTTGTTTGAATGTGTTTTACTTTCATTTGATTCAATTAGCTTTGTTTGAATGTGTTTGACAATCATTTGATTCAATTAGCTTTGTTAAATGCATTAGACTTTAATTTGATTCAAAAATCTTTGTTTGAATGTGTTTTACTTTCATTTGATTCGATTAGCTTTGTTTGAATGTGTTTGACTTTCATTTGATTCAATTAGCTTTGTTGAATGCATTAGACTTTAATTTGATTTAAAAAGCTTTATTTGAATGTGTTTGACTTTCATTGGATTCAATTACCTTTGTTTGAATGTGTTTGACTTTCATTTGATTCAAAAAGCTTTGTTTGAATGTGTTTAACTTTCCGTGGATAATTAGCTTTGTTTGAATGTGTTTGACTTTTATTTGGTTCGAAAAACTTTGTTTGAATGTGTTTGACTTTCATTTAATTCAATTAGCTTTGTTTGAATGTGTTTAACTTTCATTTGATTCAATTAGCTTTGTTCAATGCATTTGACTTTCAATTGATTAAAAAAACTTTGTTTGAATGTGTTTGACTTTCAATTAGCTTTGTTTGAATGTGTTTGACTTTCATTTGATTCAATTAGCTTTGTTTTGATGTGTTTGATTTTCATTTGATTCAATTAGCTTTGTAGAATGCATATGACCCTCATTTGATTCAATTAGCTTTGTTGAATGTATTAGACTTCAATATTATTCAAAAAGCATTGTTTCAATGAGTTTGACTTCCATTTAATTTAATTAGCTTTGTTTGAATGTGTTTGACTTTCATTTGATTCAATTAGCTTTGTAGAATGCATTTTACATTCATTTTATTCAAAAAGCTTTGTTTGAATGGGTTTGACTTTCATTGGATTTAATTAGCTCTGTTTGAATGTGTTTTAATTAAATTTGATTCATAAATCTTGTTTGAATGTGTTTGACTTTCATTTGATTCAATTAGCTTTGTTGAATGCATTAGACTCTAATTTGATTTAAAAAGCTATATTTGAATGTGTTTGACTTTCATTAGATTTAATTAGCTTTGTTGAATGCATTTGACTTTAATTTGATTCAAAAAGCTTTCTTTGAACGTGTTTGACTTTCATTTGATTTAATTAGCTTTGTGGAATGCATTTGACTTTCATTTGATTCAATTAGCTTTGTTTGAATGTGTTTGACTTTCATTTGATTCAATTAGCTTTGTTAAATGCATTATACTTTCATTGGATTCAATTCGCATTGTTTGTATGTGTTTCATTTTCAATTGATTCAATTAGCTTTGTAGAATGCATTTTACATTCATTTTATTCAAAAAGCTTTGTTTGAATGAGTTTGACTTCCATTTAATTTAATTAGCTTTGTTTGAATATGTTTGACTTTCATTTGATTCAATTAGCTTTGTAGAATGCATTTGACTTTCATTTGACTCAATTAGCTTTGTTGAATGCATTTGACTTTCATATGATTCAAAAAGCTATGTTTGAATGTGTTTGACTAACATTTGATTAAATTAGCTTTGTAGAATGCATTAGACTTTAATTTGATTCAAAAAGCTTTGTTTGAATGTATTTTACTTTCATTTGATTCAATTAGCTTTTTTTGAATTTGTTTGACTTTCATTTGATTCAATTAGCTTTGTTGAATGCATTATACTTTCATTGGATTCAATTCGCTTTGTTTGAATGTGTTTGACTTTCATTTGACTTAATTACCTTTGTTTGAATGTGTTTGACTTTCATTTGATTCAATTAGGTTTGTTGAATGCATTAGACTTTCATTGGATTCAATTAGCATTGTTTGTATGTGTTTCATTTTCAATTGATTCAATTAGCTTTGTAGAATGCATTTTACATTCATTTTATTCAAAAAGCTTTGTTTGAATGGGTTTGACTTTCATTGGATTTAATTAGCTCTGTTTGAATGTGTTTGAATTAAATTTGATTCATAAATCTTGTTTGAATGTGTTTGACTTTCATTTGATTCAATTAGCTTTGTTGAATGCATTAGACTCTAATTTGATTTAAAAAGCTATATTTGAATGTGTTTGACTTTCATTAGATTTAATTAGCTTTGTTGAATGCATTTGACTTTAATTTGATTCAAAAAGCTTTCTTTGAACGTGTTTGACTTTCATTTGATTTAATTAGCTTTGTGGAATGCATTTGACTTTCATTTGATTTAATTAGCTTTGTTTGAATGTGTTTGACTTTCATTTGATTCAATTAGCTTTGTTAAATGCATTATACTTTCATTGGATTCAATTCGCTTTGTTTGAATGTGTTTGACAATCATTTAATTCAATTAGCTTTGTTAAATGCATTAGACTTTAATTTGATTCAAAAATCTTTGTTTGAATGTGTTTTACTTTCATTTGATTCGATTAGCTTTGTTTGAATGTGTTTGACTTTCATTTGATTCAATTAGCTTTGTAGAATGCATTTGACAATCATTTGATTCAATTAGCTTTGTTAAATGCATTAGACTTTAATTTAATTCAAAAGGCTTTGTTTGAATGTGTTTTACTTTCATTTGATTCAATTAGCTTTGTTTGAATGTGTTTGACAATCATTTGATTCAATTAGCTTTGTTGAATGCATTATACTTTCATTGGATTCAATTCGCTTTGTTTGAATGTGTTTGACTTTCATTTGACTTAATTACCTTTGTTTGAATGTGTTTGACTTTCATTTGATTCAATTAGGTTTGTTGAATGCATTAGACTTTCATTGGATTCAATTAGCATTGTTTGTATGTGTTTCATTTTCAATTGATTCAATTAGCTTTGTAGAATGCATTTTACATTCATTTTATTCAAAAAGCTTTGTTTAAATGGGTTTGACTTTCATTGGATTTAATTAGCTCTGTTTGAATGTGTTTGAATTAAATTTGATTCATAAATCTTGTTTGAATGTGTTTGACTTTCATTTGATTCAATTAGCTTTGTTGAATGCATTAGACTCTAATTTGATTTAAAAAGCTATATTTGAATGTGTTTGACTTTCATTAGATTTAATTAGCTTTGTTGAATGCATTTGACTTTAATTTGATTCAAAAAGCTTTCTTTGAACGTGTTTGACTTTCATTTGATTTAATTAGCTTTGTGGAATGCATTTGACTTTCATTTGATTTAATTAGCTTTGTTTGAATGTGTTTGACTTTCATTTGATTCAATTAGCTTTGTTAAATGCATTATACTTTCATTGGATTCAATTCGCTTTGTTTGAATGTGTTTGACAATCATTTAATTCAATTAGCTTTGTTAAATGCATTAGACTTTAATTTGATTCAAAAATCTTTGTTTGAATGTGTTTTACTTTCATTTGATTCGATTAGCTTTGTTTGAATGTGTTTGACTTTCATTTGATTCAATTAGCTTTGTAGAATGCATTTGACAATCATTTGATTCAATTAGCTTTGTTAAATGCATTAGACTTTAATTTAATTCAAAAGGCTTTGTCTGAATGTGTTTTACTTTCATTTGATTCAATTAGCTTTGTTTGAATGTATTAGACTCTAATTTGATTTAAAAAGCTATATTTGAATGTGTTTGACTTTCATTAGATTCAATTAGCTTTGTTGAATGCTTTTGACTTTAATTTGATTCAAAAAGCTTTGTTTGAATGTGTTTGAATTTCATTTGATTTAATTAGCTTTGTGGAATGCATTTGACTTTCATTTGATTCAATTAGCTTTGTAGAATGCATTTGACAATCATTTGATTCAATTAGCTTTGTTAAATGCATTAGACTTTAATTTAATTCAAAAGGCTTTGTTTGAATGTGTTTTACTTTCATTTGATTCAATTAGCTTTGTTTGAATGTGTTTGACAATCATTTGATTCAATTAGCTTTGTTAAATGCATTAGACTTTAATTTGATTCAAAAATCTTTGTTTGAATGTGTTTTACTTTCATTTGATTCGATTAGCTTTGTTTGAATGTGTTTGACTTTCATTTGATTCAATTAGCTTTGTTGAATGCATTAGACTTTAATTTGATTTAAAAAGCTTTATTTGAATGTGTTTGACTTTCATTGGATTCAATTACCTTTGTTTGAATGTGTTTGACTTTCATTTGATTCAAAAAGCTTTGTTTGAATGTGTTTAACTTTCCGTGGATAATTAGCTTTGTTTGAATGTGTTTGACTTTTATTTGGTTCGAAAAACTTTGTTTGAATGTGTTTGACTTTCATTTAATTCAATTAGCTTTGTTTGAATGTGTTTAACTTTCATTTGATTCAATTAGCTTTGTAGAATGCATTTGACAATCATTTGATTCAATTAGCTTTGTTAAATGCATTAGACTTTAATTTAATTCAAAAGGCTTTGTCTGAATGTGTTTTACTTTCATTTGATTCAATTAGCTTTGTTTGAATGTATTAGACTCTAATTTGATTTAAAAAGCTATATTTGAATGTGTTTGACTTTCATTAGATTCAATTAGCTTTGTTGAATGCTTTTGACTTTAATTTGATTCAAAAAGCTTTGTTTGAATGTGTTTGAATTTCATTTGATTTAATTAGCTTTGTGGAATGCATTTGACTTTCATTTGATTCAATTAGCTTTGTAGAATGCATTTGACAATCATTTGATTCAATTAGCTTTGTTAAATGCATTAGACTTTAATTTAATTCAAAAGGCTTTGTTTGAATGTGTTTTACTTTCATTTGATTCAATTAGCTTTGTTTGAATGTGTTTGACAATCATTTGATTCAATTAGCTTTGTTAAATGCATTAGACTTTAATTTGATTCAAAAATCTTTGTTTGAATGTGTTTTACTTTCATTTGATTCGATTAGCTTTGTTTGAATGTGTTTGACTTTCATTTGATTCAATTAGCTTTGTTGAATGCATTAGACTTTAATTTGATTTAAAAAGCTTTATTTGAATGTGTTTGACTTTCATTGGATTCAATTACCTTTGTTTGAATGTGTTTGACTTTCATTTGATTCAAAAAGCTTTGTTTGAATGTGTTTAACTTTCCGTGGATAATTAGCTTTGTTTGAATGTGTTTGACTTTTATTTGGTTCGAAAAACTTTGTTTGAATGTGTTTGACTTTCATTTAATTCAATTAGCTTTGTTTGAATGTGTTTAACTTTCATTTGATTCAATTAGCTTTGTTGAATGCATTTGACTTTCAATTGATTAAAAAAACTTTGTTTGAATGTGTTTGACTTTCAATTAGCTTTGTTTAAATGTGTTTGACTTTCATTTGATTCAATTAGCTTTGTTTTGATGTGTTTGATTTTCATTTGATTCAATTAGCTTTGTAGAATGCATATGACCCTCATTTGATTCAATTAGCTTTGTTGAATGTATTAGACTTCAATATTATTCAAAAAGCATTGTTTCAATGAGTTTGACTTCCATTTAATTTAATTAGCTTTGTTTGAATGTGTTTGACTTTCATTTGATTCAATTAGCTTTGTAGAATGCATTTGACTTTCATTTGATTTAAAAAGCTTTATTTGAATGTGTTTGACTTTCATTTGATTCAATTAGCTTTGTTTGAATGTGTTTGACTTTCATTTGACTTAATTAGCTTTGTTTGAATGTGTTTGACTTTAATTTGATTCAACAAGCTTTGTTTGAATGTGTTTGACTATCATTTGATTCAATTAGCTTTGTAGAATTTGTTTGACTTTCATGTGATTCAATTAGCTTTGTTGAATGCAATAGAATTTAAATTGATTTAAAAAGCTTTGTTTTAATGTGTTTGACTTTCATTTGATTCAATTAGCTTTGTTTGAATGTGTTTGACTTTCATTTGATTCAATTATGTTTGTTGAAAGCATTAGACTTTTGTTTGATTCAATTAGCTTTGTTTTTATGTGTTTCATTTTCAATTGATTCAATTAGCTTTGTAGAATGCATTTTACATTCATTTTATTCAAAAAGCTTTGTTTGAATGGGTTTGACTTTCATTGAATTTAATTAGCTCTGTTTGAATGTGTTTGAATGAAATTTGATTCATAAATCTTGTTTGAATGTGTTTGACTTTCATTTGATTCAGTTAGCTTTGTTGAATGCATAAGACTTTAATTTGATTCAAAAAGCTATATTTGAATGTGTTTGACTTTCATTAGATTCAATTAGCTTTGTTGAATGCATTTGACTTTAATTTGATTGAAAAAGCTTTGTTTGAATGTGTTTAACTTTCCGTGTCTAATTAGATTTGTTTGAATGTGTTTGACTTTAATTTTATTCAATTAGCTTTGTTTGAATGTGTTTGACTTTAATTTGATTCAATTAGCTTTGTTTGAATGTGTTTGACTTTCATTTGATTCAATTAGCTTTGTTTGAATGTGTTTGACTTTCATTTGATTCAATTACCTCTTTGTTTGAATGTGTTTAACTTTCATTTGATTCTATTAGCTTTGGAGAATGCATTTGACTTTCGTTTGATTCAATTAGCATTGTTGAATGCATTTGACTTTAATTTGACTCAAAAACTTTGTTATAATGTGTTTGACTTTCATTTGATTTGAATTGGTTTGTTTTAATGTGTTTGACTTTCATTTGATTCAATTAGTTTTGTAGAATGCATTTGACCCTCATTTGATTCAATTAGCTTTGTTGAATGTATTAGAGACTTCAATATAATTCTAAAAGCCTTGTTTGAATAAGTTTGACTTCCATTTAATTTAATTAGCTTTGTTTGAATGTGTTTGACTTTCATTTGATTCAATTAGCTTTGTAGAATGCATTTGACTTTCATTTGACTCAATTAGCTTTGTTGAATGCATTTGACTTTCATATGATTCAAAAAGCTTTGTTTGAATGTGTTTGACTAACATTTGATTAAATTAGCTTTGTAGAATGCATTAGACTTTAATTTGATTCAAAAAGCTTTGTTTGAATGTATTTTACTTTCATTTGATTCAATTAGCTTTTTTTGAATTTGTTTGACTTTCATTTGATTCAATTAGCTTTGTTGAATGCATTATACTTTCATTGGATTCAATTCGCTTTGTTTGAATGTGTTTGACTTTAATTTGACTTAATTAGCTTTGTTTGAATGTGTTTGACTTTCATTTGATTCAATTAGGTTTGTTGAATGCATTAGACTTTCATTGGATTCAATTAGCATTGTTTGTATGTGTTTCATTTTCAATTGATTCAATTAGCTTTGTAGAATGCATTTTACATTCATTTTATTCAAAAAGCTTTGTTTGAATGAGTTTGACTTCCATTTAATTTAATTAGCTTTGTTTGAATATGTTTGACTTTCATTTGATTCAATTAGCTTTGTAGAATGCATTTGACTTTCATTTGACTCAATTAGCTTTGTTGAATGCATTTGACTTTCATATGATTCAAAAAGCTTTGTTTGAATGTGTTTGACTAACATTTGATTAAATTAGCTTTGTAGAATGCATTAGACTTTAATTTGATTCAAAAAGCTTTGTTTGAATGTATTTTACTTTCATTTGATTCAATTAGCTTTTTTTGAATTTGTTTGACTTTCATTTGATTCAATTAGCTTTGTTGAATGCATTATACTTTCATTGGATTCAATTCGCTTTGTTTGAATGTGTTTGACTTTCATTTGACTTAATTAGCTTTGATTGAATGTGTTTGACTTTCATTTAATTCAATTAGGTTTGTTGAATGCATTACACTTTCATTGGATTCAATTAGCATTGTTTGTATGTGTTTCATTTTCAATTGATTCAATTAGCTTTGTGGAATGCATTTTACATTCATTTATTCAAAAAGCTTTGTTTGAATGGGTTTGACTTTCATTGGATTTAATTAGCTCTGTTTGAATGTGTTTGAATTAAATTTGATTCATAAATCTTGTTCGAATGTGTTTGACTTTCATTTGATTCAATTAGCTTTGTTGAATGTATTAGACTCTAATTTGATTTAAAAAGCTATATTTGAATGTGTTTGACTTTCATTAGATTCAATTAGCTTTGTTGAATGCATTTGACTTTAATTTGATTCAAAAAGCTTTGTTTGAATGTGTTTGAATTTCATTTGATTTAATTAGCTTTGTGGAATGCATTTGACTTTCATTTGATTCAATTAGCTTTGTAGAATGCATTTGACAATCATTTGATTCAATTAGCTTTGTTAAATGCATTAGACTTTAATTTAATTCAAAAGGCTTTGTTTGAATGTGTTTTACTTTCATTTGATTCAATTAGCTTTGTTTGAATGTGTTTGACAATCATTTGATTCAATTAGCTTTGTTAAATGCATTAGACTTTAATTTGATTCAAAAATCTTTGTTTGAATGTGTTTTACTTTCATTTGATTCGATTAGCTTTGTTTGAATGTGTTTGACTTTCATTTGATTCAATTAGCTTTGTTGAATGCATTAGACTTTAATTTGATTTAAAAAGCTTTATTTGAATGTGTTTGACTTTCATTGGATTCAATTACCTTTGTTTGAATGTGTTTGACTTTCATTTGATTCAAAAAGCTTTGTTTGAATGTGTTTAACTTTCCGTGGATAATTAGCTTTGTTTGAATGTGTTTGACTTTTATTTGGTTCGAAAAACTTTGTTTGAATGTGTTTGACTTTCATTTAATTCAATTAGCTTTGTTTGAATGTGTTTAACTTTCATTTGATTCAATTAGCTTTGTTGAATGCATTTGACTTTCAATTGATTAAAAAAACTTTGTTTGAATGTGTTTGACTTTCAATTAGCTTTGTTTGAATGCGTTTGACTTTCATTTGATTCAATTAGCTTTGTTTTGATGTGTTTGATTTTCATTTGATTCAATTAGCTTTGTAGAATGCATATGACCCTCATTTGATTCAATTAGCTTTGTTGAATGTATTAGACTTCAATATTATTCAAAAAGCATTGTTTCAATGAGTTTGACTTCCATTTAATTTAATTAGCTTTGTTTGAATGTGTTTGACTTTCATTTGATTCAATTAGCTTTGTAGAATGCATTTGACTTTCATTTGATTTAAAAAGCTTTATTTGAATGTGTTTGACTTTCATTTGATTCAATTAGCTTTGTTTGAATGTGTTTGACTTTCATTTGACTTAATTAGCTTTGTTTGAATGTGTTTGACTTTAATTTGATTCAACAAGCTTTGTTTGAATGTGTTTGACTATCATTTGATTCAATTAGCTTTGTAGAATTTGTTTGACTTTCATGTGATTCAATTAGCTTTGTTGAATGCAATAGAATTTAAATTGATTTAAAAAGCTTTGTTTTAATGTGTTTGACTTTCATTTGATTCAATTAGCTTTGTTTGAATGTGTTTGACTTTCATTTGATTCAATTAGGTTTGTTGAACGCATTAGACTTTTGTTTGATTCAATTAGCTTTGTTTTTATGTGTTTCATTTTCAATTGATTCAATTAGCTTTGTAGAATGCATTTTACATTCATTTTATTCAAAAAGCTTTGTTTGAATGGGTTTGACTTTCATTGAATTTAATTAGCTCTGTTTGAATGTGTTTGAATGAAATTTGATTCATAAATCTTGTTTGAATGTGTTTGACTTTCATTTGATTCAGTTAGCTTTGTTGAATGCATAAGACTTTAATTTGATTCAAAAAGCTATATTTGAATGTGTTTGACTTTCATTAGATTCAATTAGCTTTGTTGAATGCATTTGACTTTAATTTGATTGAAAAAGCTTTGTTTGAATGTGTTTAACTTTCCGTGTCTAATTAGATTTGTTTGAATGTGTTTGACTTTAATTTTATTCAATTAGCTTTGTTTGAATGTGTTTGACTTTAATTTGATTCAATTAGCTTTGTTTGAATGTGTTTGACTTTCATTTGATTCAATTAGCTTTGTTTGAATGTGTTTGACTTTCATTTGATTCAATTACCTCTTTGTTTGAATGTGTTTAACTTTCATTTGATTCTATTAGCTTTGGAGAATGCATTTGACTTTCGTTTGATTCAATTAGCATTGTTGAATGCATTTGACTTTAATTTGACTCAAAAACTTTGTTATAATGTGTTTGACTTTCATTTGATTTGAATTGGTTTGTTTTAATGTGTTTGACTTTCATTTGATTCAATTAGTTTTGTAGAATGCATTTGACCCTCATTTGATTCAATTAGCTTTGTTGAATGTATTAGAGACTTCAATATAATTCTAAAAGCCTTGTTTGAATAAGTTTGACTTCCATTTAATTTAATTAGCTTTGTTTGAATGTGTTTGACTTTCATTTGATTCAATTAGCTTTGTAGAATGCATTTGACTTTCATTTGACTCAATTAGCTTTGTTGAATGCATTTGACTTTCATATGATTCAAAAAGCTTTGTTTGAATGTGTTTGACTAACATTTGATTAAATTAGCTTTGTAGAATGCATTAGACTTTAATTTGATTCAAAAAGCTTTGTTTGAATGTATTTTACTTTCATTTGATTCAATTAGCTTTTTTTGAATTTGTTTGACTTTCATTTGATTCAATTAGCTTTGTTGAATGCATTATACTTTCATTGGATTCAATTCGCTTTGTTTGAATGTGTTTGACTTTCATTTGACTTAATTAGCTTTGTTTGAATGTGTTTGACTTTCATTTGATTCAATTAGGTTTGTTGAATGCATTAGACTTTCATTGGATTCAATTAGCATTGTTTGTATGTGTTTCATTTTCAATTGATTCAATTAGCTTTGTAGAATGCATTTTACATTCATTTTATTCAATAAGCTTTGTTTGAATGAGTTTGACTTCCATTTAATTTAATTAGCTTTGTTTGAATATGTTTGACTTTCATTTGATTCAATTAGCTTTGTAGAATGCATTTGACTTTCATTTGACTCAATTAGCTTTGTTGAATGCATTTGACTTTCATATGATTCAAAAAGCTTTGTTTGAATGTGTTTGACTAACATTTGATTAAATTAGCTTTGTAGAATGCATTAGACTTTAATTTGATTCAAAAAGCTTTGTTTGAATGTATTTTACTTTCATTTGATTCAATTAGCTTTTTTTGAATTTGTTTGACTTTCATTTGATTCAATTAGCTTTGTTGAATGCATTATACTTTCATTGGATTCAATTCGCTTTGTTTGAATGTGTTTGACTTTCATTTGACTTAATTAGCTTTGATTGAATGTGTTTGACTTTCATTTAATTCAATTAGGTTTGTTGAATGCATTACACTTTCATTGGATTCAATTAGCATTGTTTGTATGTGTTTCATTTTCAATTGATTCAATTAGCTTTGTGGAATGCATTTTACATTCATTTTATTCAAAAAGCTTTGTTTGAATGGGTTTGACTTTCATTGGATTTAATTAGCTCTGTTTGAATGTGTTTGAATTAAATTTGATTCATAAATCTTGTTCGAATGTGTTTGACTTTCATTTGATTCAATTAGCTTTGTTGAATGTATTAGACTCTAATTTGATTTAAAAAGCTATATTTGAATGTGTTTGACTTTCATTAGATTCAATTAGCTTTGTTGAATGCATTTGACTTTAATTTGATTCAAAAAGCTTTGTTTGAATGTGTTTGAATTTCATTTGATTTAATTAGCTTTGTGGAATGCATTTGACTTTCATTTGATTCAATTAGCTTTGTAGAATGCATTTGACAATCATTTGATTCAATTAGCTTTGTTAAATGCATTAGACTTTAATTTAATTCAAAAGGCTTTGTTTGAATGTGTTTTACTTTCATTTGATTCAATTAGCTTTGTTTGAATGTGTTTGACAATCATTTGATTCAATTAGCTTTGTTAAATGCATTAGACTTTAATTTGATTCAAAAATCTTTGTTTGAATGTGTTTTACTTTCATTTGATTCGATTAGCTTTGTTTGAATGTGTTTGACTTTCATTTGATTCAATTAGCTTTGTTGAATGCATTAGACTTTAATTTGATTTAAAAAGCTTTATTTGAATGTGTTTGACTTTCATTGGATTCAATTACCTTTGTTTGAATGTGTTTGACTTTCATTTGATTCAAAAAGCTTTGTTTGAATGTGTTTAACTTTCCGTGGATAATTAGCTTTGTTTGAATGTGTTTGACTTTTATTTGGTTCGAAAAACTTTGTTTGAATGTGTTTGACTTTCATTTAATTCAATTAGCTTTGTTTGAATGTGTTTAACTTTCATTTGATTCAATTAGCTTTGTTGAATGCATTTGACTTTCAATTGATTAAAAAAACTTTGTTTGAATGTGTTTGACTTTCAATTAGCTTTGTTTGAATGCGTTTGACTTTCATTTGATTCAATTAGCTTTGTTTTGATGTGTTTGATTTTCATTTGATTCAATTAGCTTTGTAGAATGCATATGACCCTCATTTGATTCAATTAGCTTTGTTGAATGTATTAGACTTCAATATTATTCAAAAAGCATTGTTTCAATGAGTTTGACTTCCATTTAATTTAATTAGCTTTGTTTGAATGTGTTTGACTTTCATTTGATTCAATTAGCTTTGTAGAATGCATTTGACTTTCATTTGATTTAAAAAGCTTTATTTGAATGTGTTTGACTTTCATTTGATTCAATTAGCTTTGTTTGAATGTGTTTGACTTTCATTTGACTTAATTAGCTTTGTTTGAATGTGTTTGACTTTAATTTGATTCAACAAGCTTTGTTTGAATGTGTTTGACTATCATTTGATTCAATTAGCTTTGTAGAATTTGTTTGACTTTCATGTGATTCAATTAGCTTTGTTGAATGCAATAGAATTTAAATTGATTTAAAAAGCTTTGTTTTAATGTGTTTGACTTTCATTTGATTCAATTAGCTTTGTTTGAATGTGTTTGACTTTCATTTGATTCAATTAGGTTTGTTGAACGCATTAGACTTTTGTTTGATTCAATTAGCTTTGTTTTTATGTGTTTCATTTTCAATTGATTCAATTAGCTTTGTAGAATGCATTTTACATTCATTTTATTCAAAAAGCTTTGTTTGAATGGGTTTGACTTTCATTGAATTTAATTAGCTCTGTTTGAATGTGTTTGAATGAAATTTGATTCATAAATCTTGTTTGAATGTGTTTGACTTTCATTTGATTCAGTTAGCTTTGTTGAATGCATAAGACTTTAATTTGATTCAAAAAGCTATATTTGAATGTGTTTGACTTTCATTAGATTCAATTAGCTTTGTTGAATGCATTTGACTTTAATTTGATTGAAAAAGCTTTGTTTGAATGTGTTTAACTTTCCGTGTCTAATTAGATTTGTTTGAATGTGTTTGACTTTAATTTTATTCAATTAGCTTTGTTTGAATGTGTTTGACTTTAATTTGATTCAATTAGCTTTGTTTGAATGTGTTTGACTTTCATTTGATTCAATTAGCTTTGTTTGAATGTGTTTGACTTTCATTTGATTCAATTACCTCTTTGTTTGAATGTGTTTAACTTTCATTTGATTCTATTAGCTTTGGAGAATGCATTTGACTTTCGTTTGATTCAATTAGCATTGTTGAATGCATTTGACTTTAATTTGACTCAAAAACTTTGTTATAATGTGTTTGACTTTCATTTGATTTGAATTGGTTTGTTTTAATGTGTTTGACTTTCATTTGATTCAATTAGTTTTGTAGAATGCATTTGACCCTCATTTGATTCAATTAGCTTTGTTGAATGTATTAGAGACTTCAATATAATTCTAAAAGCCTTGTTTGAATAAGTTTGACTTCCATTTAATTTAATTAGCTTTGTTTGAATGTGTTTGACTTTCATTTGATTCAATTAGCTTTGTAGAATGCATTTGACTTTCATTTGACTCAATTAGCTTTGTTGAATGCATTTGACTTTCATATGATTCAAAAAGCTTTGTTTGAATGTGTTTGACTAACATTTGATTAAATTAGCTTTGTAGAATGCATTAGACTTTAATTTGATTCAAAAAGCTTTGTTTGAATGTATTTTACTTTCATTTGATTCAATTAGCTTTTTTTGAATTTGTTTGACTTTCATTTGATTCAATTAGCTTTGTTGAATGCATTATACTTTCATTGGATTCAATTCGCTTTGTTTGAATGTGTTTGACTTTCATTTGACTTAATTAGCTTTGTTTGAATGTGTTTGACTTTCATTTGATTCAATTAGGTTTGTTGAATGCATTAGACTTTCATTGGATTCAATTAGCATTGTTTGTATGTGTTTCATTTTCAATTGATTCAATTAGCTTTGTAGAATGCATTTTACATTCATTTTATTCAAAAAGCATTGTTTGAATGAGTTTGACTTCCATTTAATTTAATTAGCTTTGTTTGAATATGTTTGACTTTCATTTGATTCAATTAGCTTTGTAGAATGCATTTGACTTTCATTTGACTCAATTAGCTTTGTTGAATGCATTTGACTTTCATATGATTCAAAAAGCTTTGTTTGAATGTGTTTGACTAACATTTGATTAAATTAGCTTTGTAGAATGCATTAGACTTTAATTTGATTCAAAAAGCTTTGTTTGAATGTATTTTACTTTCATTTGATTCAATTAGCTTTTTTTGAATTTGTTTGACTTTCATTTGATTCAATTAGCTTTGTTGAATGCATTATACTTTCATTGGATTCAATTCGCTTTGTTTGAATGTGTTTGACTTTCATTTGACTTAATTAGCTTTGATTGAATGTGTTTGACTTTCATTTAATTCAATTAGGTTTGTTGAATGCATTACACTTTCATTGGATTCAATTAGCATTGTTTGTATGTGTTTCATTTTCAATTGATTCAATTAGCTTTGTGGAATGCATTTTACATTCATTTTATTCAAAAAGCTTTGTTTGAATGGGTTTGACTTTCATTGGATTTAATTAGCTCTGTTTGAATGTGTTTGAATTAAATTTGATTCATAAATCTTGTTCGAATGTGTTTGACTTTCATTTGATTCAATTAGCTTTGTTGAATGTATTAGACTCTAATTTGATTTAAAAAGCTATATTTGAATGTGTTTGACTTTCATTAGATTCAATTAGCTTTGTTGAATGCATTTGACTTTAATTTGATTCAAAAAGCTTTGTTTGAATGTGTTTGAATTTCATTTGATTTAATTAGCTTTGTGGAATGCATTTGACTTTCATTTGATTCAATTAGCTTTGTAGAATGCATTTGACAATCATTTGATTCAATTAGCTTTGTTAAATGCATTAGACTTTAATTTAATTCAAAAGGCTTTGTTTGAATGTGTTTTACTTTCATTTGATTCAATTAGCTTTGTTTGAATGTGTTTGACAATCATTTGATTCAATTAGCTTTGTTAAATGCATTAGACTTTAATTTGATTCAAAAATCTTTGTTTGAATGTGTTTTACTTTCATTTGATTCGATTAGCTTTGTTTGAATGTGTTTGACTTTCATTTGATTCAATTAGCTTTGTTGAATGCATTAGACATTAATTTGATTTAAAAAGCTTTATTTGAATGTGTTTGACTTTCATTGGATTCAATTACCTTTGTTTGAATGTGTTTGACTTTCATTTGATTCAAAAAGCTTTGTTTGAATGTGTTTAACTTTCCGTGGATAATTAGCTTTGTTTGAATGTGTTTGACTTTTATTTGGTTCGAAAAACTTTGTTTGAATGTGTTTGACTTTCATTTAATTCAATTAGCTTTGTTTGAATGTGTTTAACTTTCATTTGATTCAATTAGCTTTGTTGAATGCATTTGACTTTCAATTGATTAAAAAAACTTTGTTTGAATGTGTTTGACTTTCAATTAGCTTTGTTTGAATGCGTTTGACTTTCATTTGATTCAATTAGCTTTGTTTTGATGTGTTTGATTTTCATTTGATTCAATTAGCTTTGTAGAATGCATATGACCCTCATTTGATTCAATTAGCTTTGTTGAATGTATTAGACTTCAATATTATTCAAAAAGCATTGTTTCAATGAGTTTGACTTCCATTTAATTTAATTAGCTTTGTTTGAATGTGTTTGACTTTCATTTGATTCAATTAGCTTTGTAGAATGCATTTGACTTTCATTTGATTTAAAAAGCTTTATTTGAATGTGTTTGACTTTCATTTGATTCAATTAGCTTTGTTTGAATGTGTTTGACTTTCATTTGACTTAATTAGCTTTGTTTGAATGTGTTTGACTTTAATTTGATTCAACAAGCTTTGTTTGAATGTGTTTGACTATCATTTGATTCAATTAGCTTTGTAGAATTTGTTTGACTTTCATGTGATTCAATTAGCTTTGTTGAATGCAATAGAATTTAAATTGATTTAAAAAGCTTTGTTTTAATGTGTTTGACTTTCATTTGATTCAATTAGCTTTGTTTGAATGTGTTTGACTTTCATTTGATTCAATTAGGTTTGTTGAACGCATTAGACTTTTGTTTGATTCAATTAGCTTTGTTTTTATGTGTTTCATTTTCAATTGATTCAATTAGCTTTGTAGAATGCATTTTACATTCATTTTATTCAAAAAGCTTTGTTTGAATGGGTTTGACTTTCATTGAATTTAATTAGCTCTGTTTGAATGTGTTTGAATGAAATTTGATTCATAAATCTTGTTTGAATGTGTTTGACTTTCATTTGATTCAGTTAGCTTTGTTGAATGCATAAGACTTTAATTTGATTCAAAAAGCTATATTTGAATGTGTTTGACTTTCATTAGATTCAATTAGCTTTGTTGAATGCATTTGACTTTAATTTGATTGAAAAAGCTTTGTTTGAATGTGTTTAACTTTCCGTGTATAATTAGATTTGTTTGAATGTGTTTGACTTTAATTTTATTCAATTAGCTTTGTTTGAATGTGTTTGACTTTAATTTGATTCAATTAGCTTTGTTTGAATGTGTTTGACTTTCATTTGATTCAATTAGCTTTGTTTGAATGTGTTTGACTTTCATTTGATTCAATTACCTCTTTGTTTGAATGTGTTTAACTTTCATTTGATTCTATTAGCTTTGGAGAATGCATTTGACTTTCGTTTGATTCAATTAGCTTTGTTGAATGCATTTGACTTTAATTTGACTCAAAAACTTTGTTATAATGTGTTTGACTTTCATTTGATTTGACTTGGTTTGTTTTAATGTGTTTGACTTTCATTTGATTCAATTAGTTTTGTAGAATGCATTTGACCCTCATTTGATTCAATTAGCTTTGTTGAATGTATTAGAGACTTCAATATAATTCTAAAAGCCTTGTTTGAATAAGTTTGACTTCCATTTAATTTAATTAGCTTTGTTTGAATGTGTTTGACTTTCATTTGATTCAATTAGCTTTGTAGAATGCATTTGACTTTCACTTGACTCAATTAGCTTTGTTGAATGCATTTGACTTTCATATGATTCAAAAAGCTTTGTTTGAATGTGTTTGACTAACATTTGATTAAATTAGCTTTGTAGAATGCATTAGACTTTAATTTGATTCAAAAAGATTTGTTTGAATGTATTTTACTTTCATTTGATTCAATTAGCTTTTTTTGAATTTGTTTGACTTTCATTTGATTCAATTAGCTTTGTTGAATGCATTATACTTTCATTGGATTCAATTCGCTTTGTTTGAATGTGTTTGACTTTCATTTGACTTAATTAGCTTTGTTTGAATGTGTTTGACTTTCATTTGATTCAATTAGGTTTGTTGAATGCATTAGACTTTCATTGGATTCAATTAGCATTGTTTGTATGTGTTTCATTTTCAATTGATTCAATTAGCTTTGTAGAATGCATTTTACATTCATTTTATTCAAAAAGCTTTGTTTGAATGAGTTTGACTTCCATTTAATTTAATTAGCTTTGTTTGAATATGTTTGACTTTCATTTGATTCAATTAGCTTTGTAGAATGCATTTGACTTTCATTTGACTCAATTAGCTTTGTTGAATGCATTTGACTTTCATATGATTCAAAAAGCTTTGTTTGAATGTGTTTGACTAACATTTGATTAAATTAGCTTTGTAGAATGCATTAGACTTTAATTTGATTCAAAAAGCTTTGTTTGAATGTATTTTACTTTCATTTGATTCAATTAGCTTTTTTTGAATTTGTTTGACTTTCATTTGATTCAATTAGCTTTGTTGAATGCATTATACTTTCATTGGATTCAATTCGCTTTGTTTGAATGTGTTTGACTTTCATTTGACTTAATTAGCTTTGATTGAATGTGTTTGACTTTCATTTAATTCAATTAGGTTTGTTGAATGCATTACACTTTCATTGGATTCAATTAGCATTGTTTGTATGTGTTTCATTTTCAATTGATTCAATTAGCTTTGTAGAATGCATTTTACATTCATTTTATTCAAAAAGCTTTGTTTGAATGGGTTTGACTTTCATTGGATTTAATTAGCTCTGTTTGAATGTGTTTGAATTAAATTTGATTCATAAATCTTGTTCGAATGTGTTTGACTTTCATTTGATTCAATTAGCTTTGTTGAATGTATTAGACTCTAATTTGATTTAAAAAGCTATATTTGAATGTGTTTGACTTTCATTAGATTCAATTAGCTTTGTTGAATGCATTTGACTTTAATTTGATTCAAAAAGCTTTGTTTGAATGTGTTTGAATTTCATTTGATTTAATTAGCTTTGTGGAATGCATTTGACTTTCATTTGATTCAATTAGCTTTGTAGAATGAATTTGACAATCATTTGATTCAATTAGCTTTGTTAAATGCATTAGACTTTAATTTAATTCAAAAGGCTTTGTTTGAATGTGTTTTACTTTCATTTGATTCAATTAGCTTTGTTTGAATGTGTTTGACAATCATTTGATTCAATTAGCTTTGTTAAATGCATTAGACTTTAATTTGATTCAAAAATCTTTGTTTGAATGTGTTTTACTTTCATTTGATTCGATTAGCTTTGTTTAAATGTGTTTGACTTTCATTTGATTCAATTAGCTTTGTTGAATGCATTAGACTTTAATTTGATTTAAAAAGCTTTATTTGAATGTGTTTGACTTTCATTGGATTCAATTACCTTTGTTTGAATGTGTTTGACTTTCATTTGATTCAAAAAGCTTTGTTTGAATGTGTTTAACTTTCCGTGGATAATTAGCTTTGTTTGAATGTGTTTGACTTTTATTTGGTTCGAAAAACTTTGTTTGAATGTGTTTGACTTTCATTTAATTCAATTAGCTTTGTTTGAATGTGTTTAACTTTCATTTGATTCAATTAGCTTTGTTGAATGCATTTGACTTTCAATTGATTAAAAAAACTTTGTTTGAATGTGTTTGACTTTCAATTAGCTTTGTTTGAATGTGTTTGACTTTCATTTGATTCAATTAGCTTTGTTTTGATGTGTTTGATTTTCATTTGATTCAATTAGCTTTGTAGAATGCATATGACCCTCATTTGATTCAATTAGCTTTGTTGAATGTATTTAGACTTCAATATTATTCAAAAAGCATTGTTTCAATGAGTTTGACTTCCATTTAATTTAATTAGCTTTGTTTGAATGTGTTTGACTTTCATTTGATTCAATTAGCTTTGTAGAATGCATTTGACTTTCATTTGATTTAAAAAGCTTTATTTGAATGTGTTTGACTTTCATTTGATTCAATTAGCTTTGTTTGAATGTGTTTGACTTTCATTTGACTTAATTAGCTTTGTTTGAATGTGTTTGACTTTAATTTGATTCAACAAGCTTTGTTTGAATGTGTTTGACTATCATTTGATTCAATTAGCTTTGTAGAATTTGTTTGACTTTCATGTGATTCAATTAGCTTTGTTGAATGCAATAGAATTTAAATTGATTTAAAAAGCTTTGTTTTAATGTGTTTGACTTTCATTTGATTCAATTAGCTTTGTTTGAATGTGTTTGACTTTCATTTGATTCAATTAGGTTTGTTGAACGCATTAGACTTTTGTTTGATTCAATTAGCTTTGTTTTTATGTGTTTCATTTTCAATTGATTCAATTAGCTTTGTAGAATGCATTTTACATTCATTTTATTCAAAAAGCTTTGTTTGAATGGGTTTGACTTTCATTGAATTTAATTAGCTCTGTTTGAATGTGTTTGAATGAAATTTGATTCATAAATCTTGTTTGAATGTGTTTGACTTTCATTTGATTCAGTTAGCTTTGTTGAATGCATAAGACTTTAATTTGATTCAAAAAGCTATATTTGAATGTGTTTGACTTTCATTAGATTCAATTTGCTTTGTTGAATGCATTTGACTTTAATTTGATTGAAAAAGCTTTGTTTGAATGTGTTTAACTTTCCGTGTATAATTAGATTTGTTTGAATGTGTTTGACTTTAATTTTATTCAATTAGCTTTGTTTGAATGTGTTTGACTTTAATTTGATTCAATTAGCTTTGTTTGAATGTGTTTGACTTTCATTTGATTCAATTAGCTTTGTTTGAATGTGTTTGACTTTCATTTGATTCAATTACCTCTTTGTTTGAATGTGTTTAACTTTCATTTGATTCTATTAGCTTTGGAGAATGCATTTGACTTTCGTTTGATTCAATTAGCTTTGTTGAATGCATTTGACTTTAATTTGACTCAAAAACTTTGTTATAATGTGTTTGACTTTCATTTGATTTGACTTGGTTTGTTTTAATGTGTTTGACTTTCATTTGATTCAATTAGTTTTGTAGAATGCATTTGACCCTCATTTGATTCAATTAGCTTTGTTGAATGTATTAGAGACTTCAATATAATTCTAAAAGCCTTGTTTGAATAAGTTTGACTTCCATTTAATTTAATTAGCTTTGTTTGAATGTGTTTGACTTTCATTTGATTCAATTAGCTTTGTAGAATGCATTTGACTTTCATTTGACTCAATTAGCTTTGTTGAATGCATTTGACTTTCATATGATTCAAAAAGCTTTGTTTGAATGTGTTTGACTAACATTTGATTAAATTAGCTTTGTAGAATGCATTAGACTTTAATTTGATTCAAAAAGATTTGTTTGAATGTATTTTACTTTCATTTGATTCAATTAGCTTTTTTTGAATTTGTTAGACTTTCATTTGATTCAATTAGCTTTGTTGAATGCATTATACTTTCATTGGATTCAATTCGCTTTGTTTGAATGTGTTTGACTTTCATTTGACTTAATTAGCTTTGTTTGAATGTGTTTGACTTTCATTTGATTCAATTAGGTTTGTTGAATGCATTAGACTTTCATTGGATTCAATTAGCATTGTTTGTATGTGTTTCATTTTCAATTGATTCAATTAGCTTTGTAGAATGCATTTTACATTCATTTTATTCAAAAAGCTTTGTTTGAATGAGTTTGACTTCCATTTAATTTAATTAGCTTTGTTTGAATATGTTTGACTTTCATTTGATTCAATTAGCTTTGTAGAATGCATTTGACTTTCATTTGACTCAATTAGCTTTGTTGAATGCATTTGACTTTCATATGATTCAAAAAGCTTTGTTTGAATGTGTTTGACTAACATTTGATTAAATTAGCTTTGTAGAATGCATTAGACTTTAATTTGATTCAAAAAGCTTTGTTTGAATGTATTTTACTTTCATTTGATTCAATTAGCTTTTTTTGAATTTGTTTGACTTTCATTTGATTCAATTAGCTTTGTTGAATGCATTATACTTTCATTGGATTCAATTCGCTTTGTTTGAATGTGTTTGACTTTCATTTGACTTAATTAGCTTTGATTGAATGTGTTTGACTTTCATTTAATTCAATTAGGTTTGTTGAATGCATTACACTTTCATTGGATTCAATTAGCATTGTTTGTATGTGTTTCATTTTCAATTGATTCAATTAGCTTTGTAGAATGCATTTTACATTCATTTTATTCAAAAAGCTTTGTTTGAATGGGTTTGACTTTCATTGGATTTAATTAGCTCTGTTTGAATGTGTTTGAATTAAATTTGATTCATAAATCTTGTTCGAATGTGTTTGACTTTCATTTTATTCAATTAGCTTTGTTGAATGTATTAGACTCTAATTTGATTTAAAAAGCTATATTTGAATGTGTTTGACTTTCATTAGATTCAATTAGCTTTGTTGAATGCATTTGACTTTAATTTGATTCAAAAAGCTTTGTTTGAATGTGTTTGAATTTCATTTGATTTAATTAGCTTTGTGGAATGCATTTGACTTTCATTTGATTCAATTAGCTTTGTTTGAATGTGTTTGACTTTCATTTGATTCAATTAGCTTTGTTGAATGCATTATACTTTCATTGGATTCAATTCGCTTTGTTTGAATGTGTTTAACAATCATTTGATTCAATTAGCTTTGTTAAATGCATTAGACTTTAATTTGATTCAAAAATCTTTGTTTGAATGTGTTTTACTTTCATTTGATTCGATTAGCTTTGTTTGAATGTGTTTGACTTTCATTTGATTCAATTAGCTTTGTAGAATGCATTTGACAATCATTTGATTCAATTAGCTTTGTTAAATGCATTATGATTAGGGGATTTTTATCCACCAATCACCGTCTGACAAGTGGACCAACCAGGTTCCGCCACGTGTCCTTCATGTAGGCCAATAGGAGCCTGCCACGTGTCAGTCCCAGATTCGTCCACTACGGACCAATTGAGACACACCACGTGTCCACCCATGCCAAATGGGAAAACTGGCCAACAAGGCCCAATCCTGTTTAGAATCCCAGTCAGCCCTAGGTTTACCCCAAACCTAGAGAGTGGCACGCTTCCCGAGGTTATAAATACCCCTCTTAATCCTCATTAAGAGGGGACACACGGAAAAACACAAGGATTACGCATTAAACACTCTCACCTAGAGAGACCAATCTACTTTAATTTCCGCATTAATTACTCCTTAATCAAGTACTAACTTGACCGTTGGAGGCGGAGCTCCCACCACCAGGAGTCTCCGTTGTTTTGCAGGTACAGGCGTCCGGTTCCAGTCTCGGTGTTGTAACTCTCCCGCAGGACATCAGAAAACCCCGAAACATTTTGGCGCCGTCTGTGGGGAGAGTACTTCTGAGATGGCATCTACGTTTGTACCGACTTTTGAAGAGAGGCGTCCCCTAGACGACCCTCAAGTCCAGTCGGACCATGACACTGACAATGAACTTGAAGTTGAAGCTCACACAGCTCCAGACGGTACCCTAAGGGCCCGACGTACCCGTCAGACCGAAAGGACGGAACGGGGGCATTTTCAAACTGAAAGCGAGCCAGCAGGCGCACCGTCAGTTCGGCCGCACGCGACTGATGGGTCTGCCCCCATTACAAGAGACGAACTCATGACCTTCATGAGGGGCTTCAAGGGGGAGATTCAAGAGTTGCTCCACAAGAAGCCGCCTACTCTGACCAAGGAGCAGTCGGCTAAGAAACCATCCACTTCAAGCAAGAGGAAGCCGGTTCAAGGACGAGAGGGAACTCCTTATCCTAAATCCAGGAAGTGGGAGCCGCCTACCCTTGATCTCATAAAATACCATTTTCCTACTCCAGGGAAAAGGAAACCTGTCCGCCACATTCAGGCGGACGGGTCGAAGAAAACATACACAGACGCTCGTCTGCTGTTAGAGCAGAAGAAGAGTGACCGACTGTCAGAGTCGGCCTCTACTTCAAATTTTCAAGAAAGTCTGCGAAATACCTCGTTGAGGCATACCCAGTCGTATCATGAGAGTCAGTCAGGCGGCACCTCCCGTCAGTCCGGCTTTCATAGCGACCAGGCGGTACCAAACTTACCGTTTGTACCACAACAGTATTTTATGCCGCCACCTCCGTTTGGTGGACAGGCAGCTAAAAATGTCCAACCTTTGGACTGGCAACTACGGTTGCTTAGACTTGGTGAACAGCCGTCGGCCTTCTCCAAGGAAATTACTGAGGCCGCTCAGCCGGCCAAAGTGAAAAATGTGTTAGTAGGCGCCTATGATGGCACTACTAACCCATAAGATCATCTGATGGCATTCTCCAACCTAATGTACCTTCAAGGGTTGGATGATCCCACTTGGTGCAAGTGTTTTCCAGCGACTCTCAAAGGGCTTGCACAGCAATGGTTTGGCAACCTGCCGACTGGTTGTGTAAACAACTTCAGGACGCTTGCTTACTTGTTCACCTCCAACTTCGCCATGAACATTCCTGCGAAGAAGACGACCCTTGATTTGGGAACAATTCAGCAGGGTGAGAAGGAGGGGCTTCGATCCTATATCAGGCGGTTTAACCTGATGAGGATACAGATTCAAGGGTTACCGGATGAGGTTGCCTATACTGATTTTTTCAGGGGTCTCAAAGACGGGTCGACCTTCAAATTCGATCTGGTTCGAAAGAGGGTGGCGACTCTTCAGGAGGCCTTGATTGAAGCAGAAGCCTACATACAGGCGACTGATCTTTGTAGTACAGCAAAACAGTCGGACGGTAAAAAGTTCGACAAAAGAGAAGGACGACAGATACAGTCGTCAAACAAAGATTTAAAGAAGAGAAAAGAGGTCTGGGCGGCTGATTCCTCTAAACAGCCGGCCCAGAAGAAGAAAAAAGAATTCAAGCCATACTCCCCAAAGTATGCGTTTAACAAGGATAGCAAAGCTATCCTGAAAGAAATCAAGGGACGGATCTCTATTGAGAAGCCGGTCCCCATGAAGGGTTCTGCAAGCAATCGGAACCAGAAAAAATTCTGTGATTATCATGAAGATGTTGGTCATCACACCAATGAATGCATCAGTCTCATGCGGTATCTGGACCGCCTGGCTGAGCAAGGTGATCTTGACTCTTTTGTCAAGAAATCCACGGGGAACACCTCCTCGAAAAAACAGTCGGCCAAAAAGAATCAACAGGCCGACAGCTCTGATACAGATGATGCAGTCGTCTACACTATTGCAGGCGGCTTTGCAGGAGGAGGTCCCACTATTAGGGGCAACAAAGACAATATCAGGCGGCTGGATATAAATTCCGTTCACCCAGAACGACCCTCCATAAATTCATTTCCTGAGATTGTCATTACTGAAGAAGATCTAGGAGGGGTCAGGGGGCCGCATGACGACCCTATCGTCATTGAATGTAAAGTGGCCAATCAAAGAGTTGGCCGAATTCTCATAGATACTGGAAGCTCCTCAGATCTTATCAGTAGCAAATGCCTCTCCAAACTGAAGTACAAGACTGATTGTATACATCCGGCCTCCCACCCTCTAGTAGGGTTTGGAGGGGGAGTCGTCCACCCTGTAGGACGAGTAGATCTACCCATCCGCCTGGGCGAAAAAGGAGAAGGACGACACATGGTAGTCCGGTTCTTGGTGGTAGAAGAACTCTCGGCCTACAACATGATTCTGGGACGACCAACCTTAAATAATTCCAAGGCTGTAATAATCCCATCTCTTATGTTGCTCAAGTTTGAGAAGGATAATGGAACAGTCGGCTCCCTAAGGGGAGATCAGAGGATGGCCCGAGAGTGCTATCTCTCGGATGTCAAGCCCACTGCTATGGCCGCTGGGTCCAGTGGAGGAAAAACTGCCTTTGACGATGTCAAGGATAATGCGCCTGTTCAAGAAGCAGGCGGCAAGAAAAGAAAGGCGTCCCAGATGGGAGCCACAAGAAAAGATAAAAAATAGCAATCATTGGCAGAGGAGCGGTCGGATGAATTCCGCCCTCAGCCAGCTGGAGAGCATACGGACCTGATCTTAGATGTCTCACGTCCTGACAAAACAGTTAAAGTTGGGACGACTGCTCTAGGGATCCTGGGTGAAGACTTTCACAATCTCTTGAGAGAATACAAGGACATCTTTGCATTCGAAGTCCATGAAATGTCAGGCATTAGTTCTGAGCTGGCGGTACATAAACTAGCTGTGGATCCAAAAAAGAAGCCGGTAAGGCAGAAGAAGCGGAACCATGGCGAAGAAAGAAGTCAGGCGGCAGCCGCCGAAGTTAAAAAATTACTTGATGCAGGATTCATTCGGCAATGTTACTTCCCAGACTGGGTTGCAAATGTTGTGCTTGTTAAAAAGCCGAATGGTACCTGGCGAATGTGTGTAGACTACACAGACTTAAACAAGGCGTGCCCAAAAGACAGTTACCCTCTGCCTAAAATTGACAACCTGGTCGACTCAACAGCCGGCCATGCTTTGATGAGTTTTATGGACGCCTACTCGGGTTTCCATCAAATCCCTTTATGGAAGAAAGATCAGGAGAAGACGGCCTTTGTCACTGATCAAGGGTTATACTGTTACACGGTCATGCCGTTTGGTCTTAAGAATGCCCCGGCCACCTTCCAACGAATGATAAACACTGTGTTCTTTGATCAGATTGGGAGAAATGTTGAGGCATATATTGATGATATGATTGTCAAATCTAAACTTCAGAAAGATCATCTGTCGGATCTCCGAGAAACTTTCGCCACACTCAGGCGGCACCATGTCATGCTTAATCCCAAGAAATGTGTCTTTGGAGTTGAGTCTGGGAAATTTCTCGGATTTCTCATTACTCAGAGAGGAATAGATGCGAACCCTGAGAAGGTGCAGGCGGTCATCGACATGCAGTCGCCCCGCACCGTCCGAGAGGTTCAGAAGCTAACAGGTTGTCTGGCGGCCTTGGGTAGATTCCTAAGTCGATCAGGCGACAAATGCCTATACTTTTTCCAGGCAATTAAGAAAAAGGCAAGGTTTGAATGGGGGCCAGATGCTGAGGCGGCCTTCCAAAAGTTGAAAGTTCATTTGCATTCCTTGCCAAGGCTAATCAGCCCTTTGCCAAAAGAAGTACTCTACATGTACCTGGTCGTTTCTGATCATGCGTTAAGCGCTGTTCTGCTTGCTGAAAGAGACGACTGTCAGCTCCCGGTCTACTTTGTCAGCCATGTGCTGAAAAATGCCGAGTTAAGGTATCCCTTGGTGGAGAAGTTTGGTCTTGCACTCTTCATAGCTGTTAAAAAATTAAAGCCCTACTTTTTGGCGCATGCAGTCGTCGTGTATACAGATCAACCGATCAAGCGGCCACTGACCACCATGGAGTCGTCGGGCCGAATGATCAAATGGGCTATAGAAATACAGAGCCTCGAAGTTACCTTCGAGCCTAGAAAAGCAGTGAAGGGGCAAGCCTTTGCTGACTTTATTGTTGAAATGACTCGTCCCCCTGACTCGCAAGTTCCAGACCAAGTCTGGAAGGTATATGTGGATGGAAGCTCCACTTCAACTAGTTGTGGAGCAGGCGTCATATGTCAGTCGCCGGAGGGCGACAGGTACGAGTATGCTTTACGTTTCAGTTTTCAGGCTTCAAACAATGAGGCAGAATATGAAGCTTTACTAGCCGGAATCCGCATGTGCAAGGCGGCAGGGGCAAGAAAAATAGACGCCTGTTCTGATTCACAATTGATAGTGAGTCAGTACAATGGCGAATACGAAGCGACCCATCCGGCCATGATCAAGTATTTACAGGCGGTCCGTCAAGCAGTCGGCTCCCTTGAGGATTTCCATCTGGTCCAAGTACCGAGATCAGAAAATAACCAAGCGGATGCGCTTTCAAAATTAGCATCATCCGCCTCCTGTGATACTCCTCGAACCGTTTTTCGGGAAGTAGTGGAAAAGAGAAGCATTGAGGGAGACCCTATTGGAATCCTAGACAGAAGCTCAACCTGGATGGATCCAATTAGGGCATATCTGACGAACGGTACCCTGCCGGATGATCATCAACAGGCGGCAGTACTGAAAAGACGAGCCATCAATTTTGAAATGATAAAGGGAGAACTTCACAAAAGAGGGTACCTTCAACCCTTCTTAAAGTGTGTTACTCCAGAAAAAGGGCGAGAGATACTAGATGACCTTCACTCTGGTTTCTGTGCTTCGCATATAGGCGGAAGGACGCTTGCTCAACGGGCAAGGCGCCAGGGCTACTTCTGGCCTACCATAGAAGCTGATGCCATGGAGATGGTGAAAAAGTGTGATAAGTGTCAAAGGTTTGGCAAACTAATTCACCGTCCGGCTACTGATCTCACCACCATTCATAGTCCCCTACCGTTTGCTAAATGGGGCATGGATATTCTGGGTCCATATACGCCTGCTGCAGGCGGAAGAAGGTACATACTTGTTGCCGTCGACTACTTCACTAAATGGGTAGAGGCGGAGGCCGTTAAGGGAATCAAGACGAAGGATGTAATTTCTTTTATTTGGAGAAATGTCATCACTCGGTTCGGGGTTCCCATGTCTATGGTTTTTGATAATGGTCCCCAATTTGAGACGCCTGTTCTCAAAAGCTGGTTGGGTGACCAAGGAATTGCACATTGCTTTGCATCTGTCGGCCGTCCACAAGCAAACGGCCAAGTAGAAGCCTTTAATAAAATCATCTCAGACGGTCTGAAGAAAAAGATTGAACGAGCAGGCGGCCTATGGGCGGATAAACTACCACATGTTCTCTGGGCCATTAGGACGACTGAAAAAGGGGCGACTGGAGAAACTCCATTCCTCCTAACTTATGGTGCGGAAGCTGTTCTTCCAATAGAACACTATGAGCCGACTCTTCGAGTAATGCTATATGACGAAGAGGCAAACTGGGAATCCATGCGCCTGGCATTAGACTCACTCCCTGAAAAGAGGGGCAATGCTGTCTTACGCCATGAGATTTACCGCCTGAGAATGACTCGATCGTACAACAAAAAAGTGCACAGGCGTCCACTCAAAGTGGGGGACTTTGTACTTAGAAAAATGGAAGCTGTTGGTAGGGCTAACGAGTCTGGCAAGCTAACTCCCAACTGGGAAGGCCCCTACCGAATATATGAAGAGGTTAGAGACGGTACCTACCGTCTGGAAACACCAGACGGCCAGCCGTTGCCTCGAACTTGGAACATAGATAATCTCAAGAAATATTTCTTTTGAAAAATGTAAAGTCAAGGACTACTTGAATAAAGTTTGCATTCTTACTATTCAATTTTGTATTAAGAGGGGCATGCCAACTGACAAACAGTCGGCTACTCTCCAAGTTTAAATTCATTTTTACTTTAAGAGGGGCATGCCAACTGACAAACAGTCGGCTACTCTCTATGTTTAAGAGGGGCACGCCGCTTGTTTCACTCAACCGGCTACCCTCACATAATCTAGTTCACCAAGAACTATCAAAAACATGATCAGACCAGGTGTCAAGCCAACTGATCAAAATATAAAAATTCAATTCGACCTGTCCCAACATTATAGCAGGCGTCCGACGGCATCCATCCGGATGAAATTCGTCGTAGAGAGCAGCTCCCTTTTGGGTGGAACATTGTTCTATAAACTAGTCACACGACACCTATACGACTGTCCCCAAGGGCAACCACGTAGCCGTTTTTGAGACAAGGATAACTTTTATCACTAACCAAACTAGTGTTAACAGTTGACATCTGAGTCGGAAGACCGCCTGTATTACTTGGGATAAATGCAGGGGGTACCTCTTGAGTTAATAGCCAACAAACATTGGCAAATCAAGGGGTCCAGACGGCCTTCGCCGCCTGGTACCTCTACTACTCAATCTAGAATGAGGACGACTGAGTAACACCAACGTTAACTCATAGTCACTCTCTCAAACTTGGTATGGAACCTAAAAAGTTTGAGTAGACCACCTGTTTTTTGGCAAACAAGGGCACTCAAACCACTATTCCTACTAAGTTTCCATTCGAGTTAATAGCCAACAAACATTGGCGAATAAAGGGGAACAACCGGTACCCACCGCTTGATACCTCTACTACTCAATCACTAGGCGACTAGGTAAGAGCCATATTTACTTAGTCACCCCTTAAAAATTTTTAGTATGAAATTAAAAAAAAGTTCATGCAACACCTATTCACACTGATTATGATAGGAAACAGTCGTCCTACACTGCCTATATCAAAATACAAGTAAGATAAACTCTATTTTACTTGGTAAATTTTACAAATGACAGGACCGCCTGCCTAAAGGTAATCCAGTCATAGACTGCCTAAAGTCTAGCCTTCAAAATACAAGTAAGATAAACTCTATTTTACTTAGTTAATTTTACAAATAACGGACCGCCTGCCTAAAGGTTATCCAGTCTTTTAAACGGGTCGAATACCGATTTAATAAATGGCCGACTGATCGCCTAGTTTGGAAACAGACAATCAGTCGTCCAGGGGCATAACTATCCGTACCTGTCTACAATCGGCCATGCAAAACAGTCGATATAGTGTGCAATTCAATATAAAAAATTCAACACTTAGACAAATTTTGAGCCAAATTAAATTGCGTTAAAGAAGAGTAAAATATTCAGAACCCCGGCCCCCTGGCCGGGTAAATACAAGTAAACGGCACGCAGGCCGTGAAAAGAAGACATAAAAGCTTAAGAAGGGGGCAAATCTTCAACATTAGCAGCGTCCGCCTGGTCAGCATTCTTCTTGCTGGACTCGGCCTCAGCAGCATTCTTTTTCGATGCCTTGCCCCCAAGTGGCACAAGCGCCACTACCGGCTGCTCCTCCACCTCCAAGGCCTCCTCGAACGCCTCGTCCTCAGCAGCCGCCAGGATCTCTTGATTATATGTTTCAGAGCACAGGCGGTACGTTTTCTCCTAAGAGGCAAAGTCGGCATTGGGGAAGAGGCGGCTCCAGGTCATACGCTGGATCTGGGAAGAGTCTTCCATCATCTCTCGGACGAGCTCTCTCTTCTCTTGCTCAGCCTTCTCTGAGAGCTCTTTAGTGAGACTCTTCTCCTGGGTCACCAGGCGTTCCTTCACGCTAGCCAAGGATTTCTCCATGACTTCGTATGAGAGCATTTTTTGGCGGAGAGGTTTAAGCTCGGCCTTGAGGTTGGAGACGGTCGCCTCCAGCTCGCTGTTCCTCTTCTGGGCCGCCTCTAACTGGGCCCGGATAGCGGCGGCAGCCTGCGCCTGATAATAAAGAATATCAATGGTCAGAACTTCATTTTGGGCAATTTGAAACATTGCCTTATCACAGTTAGAGGCGGCCATAGCTTTTGCAGCCTTTACCTCTTTATTCTTCCGATCAAGCGGCTTGCGAAGGCCGTTCACTCGGAGCAGGGCCTAAGTAAAGAGAAAACATGCGTCAGTTTCCAATAAAAAAGGTAACAGGCGTCCTAGAATTCAACTACTCAAAAAATGCTAAGTATACCTCAGCAAGGACCCCTGCAATCCCATCAAGGTCAAGGGTGCCGACACCCCTGACCGCCTCCCTTTCAGATGGAGGCACTGCTTTAATCATGGACTTGGCTACCTCTACCAAGTCAGGCTCCTGAGGGCCGGCTGCATCAAGCGTAATAAAGCAAGTTAGACCTATTCATGAAGGAAACAGGTGTAAAAATTTTTACAAGGAAATTGTCCATACTTTTAGGCGGCCCCGCCGGAGTTTTAGAAGAAGTGGCCGGCTGCTTCTCAGCCGCCACTGTTTTCCTGGAAGACCTAGGAGAGCTTGCAACAGTCGTTCTCCGGGCCTTGGGGTCCGGCTGTTGCGAGGAAGAAGCTCTTGGAGTGCCCGACTATAAAAAAAAAAAAAAAAAAAAAAAAAGGAGTTAGTATATGCATAAGACAACTACTCCAAAAAGAGGAAGGGTTTCAAAGCCTACCAAGGGTGCCCCCTTGTTGGGGGAGTCGGTACAAGACTGTTGCATGAGAGAGGCCCGCAACATGGCCGCCGCAGTCTTGGATGCTGTTATTTTACTCATGGCGTCAGCTGCAAAAGAACAAATAGTAAAGTCAGCAAAAATCCCAAGTAAACAAAGCATGAAAGAACAGAGTATTCGTCAGGCCGGCTACCTCTAGAGCACCGACTGCTGAGGCCACAGGCGGCCAAAAAGTACTCGTCGTAGAGCCACTTGAAGCTCGGGACGCAGTTAAGGGGTACTTGCTCTCGTACCCCTGAAGTAGAGTTCACCCTAGTCTCTACTTTGAAGAGTCCTTTGTCTAGGATCTCTTTTTTAGCCTTTGGGGGAACAGGCGGCATGCTTCGGCCGCCTGCAAGGAGAGGCGGATTCCTATTCCACCTGTTAAAGCGTTTGTTCAGCTCTATGTCTGAACTCTCAATAATAAGGAAGGTGCTCCGCCAATCCTTCCACTTGTTCGCTTTACCTCTCGTCATGAGGTAGCCCCTATGGCTTGTTAATTGATACCAGCCGGTACCACCCGACTTAGGGGTCCGGCTGAGGTAGTTCATGTGGGCGAAAGCCTCAAAGCTTGGCTCCACCCCGTACATTTCGCACCCGGCCACATAGCCGAGTACGTTGACCCAAGAGTTGGGGGCTAGCTGCCATAACCCCAAATCATACCCATCCAAAATCCGCTGAACAGCCGGATGTAATGGGAAGCGCAGTCCAGCCTTGATGGCCGCCACATAGCAGCCAAAACAGGCGCCATCATAGCTGGTACCAGCCGGCCAGACGACTGTGTCTTCTGGATCCGGCACGAACAGTAAAAATCCGGGGCCCATTTGGTGGTTAGCGATGAAGCTCTCCACTTTGTCTTGCATGGCCGTGATCCGGCCCCGGGGTACCGTGCAGTAGTAAGGGGTGTTCTCCTCTCGATAAGAAGCGGACGGCTCCGCCCAATTATCCCCCTTCTCAACTGCATGAGAACTCCTCGCCTCTTGTAGGCGGCTGTTTCTTTCTTCTGAGCCTGGAGAAGATTGGCCAGAAGAGCTAGACTCAGACTCGTCCTCAGACGAGTCAGAAGAGGACGACTCCTCCCCTCTCCTAGAGGGGCCCGCCTCCTCTCCCTTAGAAGGAGCAGGAGAATAGTTTGACATATCCACTGTGAAATGGGAAGGGACCACCTTGACCCCTCCCTCAGAACTGTCGGCTTGGCAGCCGCTTTGTTTTACTTCTACATCTGGCGTCTGGTCAGATGTTTCACTAATTGGCACCCTTTGGGAGGAGCCGTCTGAGTTTGAGATCCTAGCAGTCTTTTTTGTCCTGGCCATCACGTTCTGCATAGACACAGATACAGTCGGACTTTGTATAAAGGGCAAAGATGGGTCCAGAAAAGGGCAGGCGGCACTCCTAGTCCTAGATTCAGCCGTCCACGGTGACCGGCTGATCACTAACTTAGGCCGTGTCGTGTGCTTCCATGGGGCCATTTCAAAAAATAAAAATAAAAGGAAAAAGTTAAGAGTAAGAGAACCAATGGTTACCTGAACGAGTGACGGTTGATGAAAGTCTGAAGTCCTTTGTAAACGGTTTGTCAGAGTAGGCGGTAGGCAATAAAGTCCAAAGTGTCAGAGCAAGTTCAGGGGTCCGAATGTTCTCTCGCAAAAGTTCTCAAATGTGAAAATGACCGAAGTCAGCATTCCCTTATATAGGCAAAGTGAGAAGGCGAAGGGTCACTTCCAAATTCAAAATTTGGGCGGGAAATATCTCTCGGCCAATTGCAGGGCGACACCTTTTGTAGGCCGTCGCCTGTCACCATGCGACACCTGTCACAGGTGACACGTGACCAGTCACGTGCCGCCTGTGAGGGGCAAATGATTAGGGGATTTTTATCCACCAATCACCGTCTAACAAGTGGACCAACCAGGTTCCGCCACGTGTCCTTCATGTAGGCCAATAGGAGCCTGCCACGTGTCAGTCCCAGATTCGTCCACTACGGACCAATTGAGACACACCACGTGTCCACCCATGCCAAATGGGAAAACTGGCCAACAAGGCCCAATCCTGTTTAGAAGCCCAGTCAGCCCTAGGTTTACCCCAAACCTAGAGAGTGGCACGCTTCCCGAGGTTATAAATACCCCTCTTAATCCTCATTAAGAGGGGACACACGGAAAAACACAAGGATTACGCATTAAACACTCTCACCTAGAGAGACCAATCTACTTTAATTTCCGCATTAATTACTCCTTAATCAAGTACTAACTTGACCGTTGGAGGCGGAGCTCCCACCATCAGGAGTCTCCGTTGTTTTGCAGGTACAGGCGTCCGGTTCCAGTCTCGGTGTTGTAACTCTCCCGCAGGACATCAGAAAACCCCGAAACACATTAGACTTTAATTTAATTCAAAAGGCTTTGTTTGAATGTGTTTTACTTTCATTTGATTCAATTAGCTTTGTTTGAATGTGTTTGACAATCATTTGATTCAATTAGCTTTGTTAAATGCATTAGACTTTAATTTGATTCAAAAATCTTTGTTTGAATGTGTTTTACTTTCATTTGATTCGATTAGCTTTGTTTGAATGTGTTTGACTTTCATTTGATTCAATTAGCTTTGTTGAATGCATTAGACTTTAATTTGATTTAAAAAGCTTTATTTGAATGTGTTTGACTTTCATTGGATTCAATTACCTTTGTTTGAATGTGTTTAACTTTCCGTGGATAATTAGCTTTGTTTGAATGTGTTTGACTTTTATTTGGTTCGAAAAACTTTGTTTGAATGTGTTTGACTTTCATTTAATTCAGTTAGCTTTGTTTGAATGTGTTTAACTTTCATTTGATTCAATTAGCTTTGTTGAATGCATTTGACTTTCAATTGATTCAAAAAACTTTGTTTGAATGTGTTTGACTTTCATTTAATTCAGTTAGCTTTGTTTGAATGTGTTTTACTTTCATTTGATTCAATTAGCTTTGTTTGAATGTGTTTGACTTTCATTTGATTCAATTAGCTTTGTTGAATGCATTAGACTTTAATTTGATTTAAAAAGCTTTATTTGAATGTGTTTGACTTTCATTGGATTCAATTACCTTTGTTTGAATGTGTTTAACTTTCCGTGGATAATTAGCTTTGTTTGAATGTGTTTGACTTTTATTTGGTTCGAAAAACTTTGTTTGAATGTGTTTGACTTTCATTTAATTCAATTAGCTTTGTTTGAATGTGTTTAACTTTCATTTGATTCAATTAGCTTTGTTGAATGCATTTGACTTTCAATTGATTCAAAAAACTTTGTTTGAATGTGTTTGACTTTCATTTAATTCAGTTAGCTTTGTTTGAATGTGTTTTACTTTCATTTGATTCAATTAGCTTTGTTTGAATGTGTTTGACTTTCATTTGATTCAATTAGCTTTGTTGAATGCATTAGACTTTAATTTGATTTAAAAAGCTTTATTTGAATGTGTTTGACTTTCATTGGATTCAATTACCTTTGTTTGAATGTGTTTAACTTTCCGTGGATAATTAGCTTTGTTTGAATGTGTTTGACTTTTATTTGGTTCGAAAAACTTTGTTTGAATGTGTTTGACTTTCATTTAATTCAATTAGCTTTGTTTGAATGTGTTTGACTTTCATTTGATTCAATTAGCTTTGTAGAATGCATTTGACAATCATTTGATTCAATTAGCTTTGTTAAATGCATTAGACTTTAATTTAATTCAAAAGGCTTTGTTTGAATGTGTTTTACTTTCATTTGATTCAATTAGCTTTGTTTGAATGTGTTTGACAATCATTTGATTCAATTAGCTTTGTTAAATGCATTAGACTTTAATTTGATTCAAAAATCTTTGTTTGAATGTGTTTTACTTTCATTTGATTCGATTAGCTTTGTTTGAATGTGTTTGACTTTCATTTGATTCAATTAGCTTTGTTGAATGCATTAGACTTTAATTTGATTTAAAAAGCTTTATTTGAATGTGTTTGACTTTCATTGGATTCAATTACCTTTGTTTGAATGTGTTTGACTTTCATTTGATTCAATTAGCTTTGTAGAATGCATTTGACAATCATTTGATTCAATTAGCTTTGTTAAATGCATTAGACTTTAATTTAATTCAAAAGGCTTTGTTTGAATGTGTTTAACTTTCATTTGATTCAATTAGCTTTGTTGAATGCATTTGACTTTCAATTGATTCAAAAAACTTTGTTTGAATGTGTTTGACTTTCATTTAATTTAGTTAGCTTTGTTTGAATGTGTTTTACTTTCATTTGATTCAATTAGCTTTGTTTGAATGTGTTTGACTTTCATTTGATTCAAAAAACTTTGTTTGAATGTGTTTGACTTTCATTTGATTCAATTAGCTTTGTTTTGATGTGTTTGATTTTCAATTGATTCAATTAGCTTTGTAGAATGCATATGACCCTCATTTGATTCAATTAGCTTTGTTGAATGTATTAGACTTCAATATTATTCAAAAAGCATTGTTTCAATGAGTTTGACTTCTATTTAATTTAATTAGCTTTGTTTGAATGTGTTTGACCTTCATTTGATTCAATTAGCTTTGTAGAATGCATTTGACTTTCATTTGATTTAAAAAGCTTTATTTGAATGTGTTTGACTTTCATTTGATTCAATTAGCTTTGTTTGAATGTGTTTGACTTTCATTTGACTTAATTAGCTTTGTTTGAATGTGTTTGACTTTAATTTGATTCAACAAGCTTTGTTTGAATGTGTTTGACTATAATTTGATTCAATTAGCTTTGTAGAATTTGTTTGACTTTCATTTGATTCAATTAGCTTTGTTGAATGCAATAGAATTTAAATTGATTTAAAAAGCTTTGTTTTAATGTGTTTGACTTTCATTTGATTCAATTAGCTTTGTTTGAATGTGTTTGACTTTCATTTGATTCAATTAGCTTTGTTTGAATGTGTTTGACTTTCATTTGACTTAATTAGCTTTGTTTGAATGTGTTTGACTTTAATTTGATTCAACAAGCTTTGTTTGAATGTGTTTGACTATAATTTGATTCAATTAGCTTTGTAGAATTTGTTTGACTTTCATTTGATTCAATTAGCTTTGTTGAATGCAATAGAATTTAAATTGATTTAAAAAGCTTTGTTTTAATGTGTTTGACTTTCATTTGATTCAATTAGCTTTGTTTGAATGTGTTTGACTTTCATTTGATTAAATTAGGTTTGTTGAACGCATTAGACTTTTGTTTGATTCAATTAGCTTTGTTTTTATGTGTTTCATTTTCAATTGATTCAATTAGCTTTGTAGAATGCATTTTACATTCATTTTATTCATAAAGCTTTGTTTGAATGGGTTTGACTTTCATTGGATTTAATTAGCTCTGTTTGAATGTGTTTGAATGAAATTTGATTCATAAATCTTGTTTGAATGTGTTTGACTTTCATTTGATTCAATTAGCTTTGTTGAATGCATAAGACTTTAATTTGATTCAAAAAGTTATATTTGAATGTGTTTGACTTTCATTAGATTCAATTAGCTTTGTTGAATGCATTTGACTTTAATTTGATTGAAAAAGCTTTGTTTGAATGTGTTTAACTTTCCGTGTATAATTAGATTTGTTTGAATGTGTTTGACTTTAATTTGATTCAATTAGCTTTGTTTGAATGTGTTTGACTTTGATTTGATTCAATTAGCTTTGTTTGAATGTGTTTGACTTTCATTTGATTCAATTACCTTTGTTTGAATGTGTTTAACTTTCATTTGATTCTATTAGCTTTGGAGAATGCATTTGACTTTCGTTTGATTCAATTAGCTTTGTTGAATGCATTTGATTTTAATTTGACTCAAAAACTTTGTTTGAATGTGTTTGACTTTCATTTGATTTGACTTGGTTTGTTTTAATGTGTTTGACTTTCATTTGATTCAATTAGTTTTGTAGAATGCATTTGACCCTCATTTGATTCAATTAGCTTTGTTGAATGTATTAGAGACTTCAATATAATTCTAAAAGCTTTGTTTGAATAAGTTTGACTTCCATTTAATTTAATTAGCTTTGTTTGAATGTGTTTGACTTTCATTTGATTCAATTAGCTTTGTAGAATGCATTTGACTTTCATTTGATTCAATTAGATTTGTTGAATGCATTTGACTTTCATATGATTCAAAAAGCTTTGTTTGAATGTGTTTGACTAACATTTGATTAAATTAGCTTTGTAGAATGCATTAGACTTTAATTTGATTCAAAAAGCTTTGTTTGAATGTATTTTACTTTCATTTGATTCAATTAGCTTTTTTTGAATTTGTTTTACTTTCATTTGATTCAATTAGCTTTGTTGAATGCATTATACTTTCATTGGATTCAATTCGCTTTGTTTGAATGTGTTTGACTTTCATTTGACTTAATTAGCTTTGTTTGAATGTGTTTGACTTTCATTTGATTTAATTAGGTTTGTTGAATGCATTAGACTTTCATTGGATTCAATTAGCATTGTTTGTATGTGTTTCATTTTCAATTGATTCAATTAGCTTTGTAGAATGCATTTTACATTCATTTTATTCAAAAAGCTTTGTTTGAATGAGTTTGACTTCCATTTAATTTAATTAGCTTTGTTTGAATGTGTTTGACTTTCATTTGATTCAATTAGCTTTGTAGAATGCATTTGACTTTCATTTGACTCAATTAGCTTTGTTGAATGCATTTGACTTTCATATGATTCAAAAAGCTTTGTTTGAATGTGTTTGACTAACATTTGATTAAATTAGCTTTGTAGAATGCATTAGACTTTAATTTGATTCAAAAAGCTTTGTTTGAATGTATTTTACTTTCATTTGATTCAATTAGCTTTTTTTGAATTTGTTTTACTTTCATTTGATTCAATTAGCTTTGTTGAATGCATTATACTTTCATTGGATTCAATTCGCTTTGTTTGAATGTGTTTGACTTTCATTTGACTTAATTAGCTTTGTTTGAATGTGTTTGACTTTCATTTGATTCAATTAGGTTTGTTGAATGCATTAGACTTTCATTGGATTCAATTAGCATTGTTTGTATGTGTTTCATTTTCAATTGATTCAATTAGCTTTGTAGAATGCATTTTACATTCATTTTATTCAAAAAGCTTTGTTTGAATGAGTTTGACTTCCATTTAATTTAATTAGCTTTGTTTGAATGTGTTTGACTTTCATTTGATTCAATTAGCTTTGTAGAATGCATTTGACTTTCATTTGACTCAATTAGCTTTGTTGAATGCATTTGACTTTCATATGATTCAAAAAGCTTTGTTTGAATGTGTTTGACTAACATTTGATTAAATTAGCTTTGTAGAATGCATTAGACTTTAATTTGATTCAAAAAGCTTTGTTTGAATGTATTTTACTTTCATTTGATTCAATTAGCTTTTTTTGAATTTGTTTGACTTTCATTTGATTCAATTAGCTTTTTTTGAATTTGTTTGACTTTCATTTGATTCAATTAGCTTTGTTGAATGCATTATACTTTCATTGGATTCAATTCGCTTTGTTTGAATGTGTTTGACTTTCATTTGACTTAATTAGCTTTGATTGAATGTGTTTGACTTTCATTTAATTCAATTAGGTTTGTTGAATGCATTAGACTTTCATTGGATTCAATTAGCATTGTTTGTATGTGTTTCATTTTCAATTGATTCAATTAGCTTTGTAGAATGCATTTTACATTCATTTTATTCAAAAAGCTTTGTTTGAATGGGTTTGACTTTCATTGGATTTAATTAGCTCTGTTTGAATGTGTTTGAATTAAATTTGATTCATAAATCTTGTTCGAATGTGTTTGACATTCATTTGATTCAATTAGCTTTGTTGAATGTATTAGACTCTAATTTGATTTAAAAAGCTATATTTGAATGTGTTTGACTTTCTTTAGATTCAATTAGCTTTGTTGAATGCATTTGACTTTAATTTGATTCAAAAAGCTTTGTTTGAATGTGTTTGAATTTCATTTGATTTAATTAGCTTTGTGGAATGCATTTGACTTTCATTTGATTCAATTAGCTTTGTTTGAATGTGTTTGACTTTCATTTGATTCAATTAGCTTTGTTGAATGCATTATACTTTCATTGGATTCAATTCGCTTTGTTTGAATGTGTTTAACAATCATTTGATTCAATTAGCTTTGTTAAATTCATTAGACTTTAATTTGATTCAAAAATCTTTGTTTGAATGTGTTTTACTTTCATTTGATTCGATTAGCTTTGTTTGAATGTGTTTGACTTTCATTTGATTCAATTAGCTTTGTAGAATGCATTTGACAATCATTTGATTCAATTAGCTTTGTTAAATGCATTAGACTTTAATTTAATTCAAAAGGCTTTGTTTGAATGTGTTTTACTTTCATTTGATTCAATTAGCTTTGTTTGAATGTGTTTGACAATCATTTGATTCAATTAGCTTTGTTAAATGCATTAGACTTTAATTTGATTCAAAAATCTTTGTTTGAATGTGTTTTACTTTCATTTGATTCGATTAGCTTTGTTTGAATGTGTTTGACTTTCATTTGATTCAATTAGCTTTGTTGAATGCATTAGACTTTAATTTGATTTAAAAAGCTTTATTTGAATGTGTTTGACTTTCATTGGATTCAATTACCTTTGTTTGAATGTGTTTAACTTTCCGTGGATAATTAGCTTTGTTTGAATGTGTTTGACTTTTATTTGGTTCGAAAAACTTTGTTTGAATGTGTTTGACTTTCATTTAATTCAATTAGCTTTGTTTGAATGTGTTTAACTTTCATTTGATTCAATTAGCTTTGTTGAATGCATTTGACTTTCAATGATTCAAAAAACTTTGTTTGAATGTGTTTGACTTTCATTTAATTCAGTTAGCTTTGTTTGAATGTGTTTTACTTTCATTTGATTCAATTAGCTTTGTTTGAATGTGTTTGACTTTCATTTGATTCAATTAGCTTTGTTGAATGCATTAGACTTTAATTTGATTTAAAAAGCTTTATTTGAATGTGTTTGACTTTCATTGGATTCAATTACCTTTGTTTGAATGTGTTTAACTTTCCGTGGATAATTAGCTTTGTTTGAATGTGTTTGACTTTTATTTGGTTCGAAAAACTTTGTTTGAATGTGTTTGACTTTCATTTAATTCAATTAGCTTTGTTTGAATGTGTTTAACTTTCATTTGATTCAATTAGCTTTGTTGAATGCATTTGACTTTCAATTGATTCAAAAAACTTTGTTTGAATGTGTTTGACTTTCATTTAATTCAGTTAGCTTTGTTTGAATGTGTTTTACTTTCATTTGATTCGATTAGCTTTGTTTGAATGTGTTTGACTTTCATTTGATTCAATTAGCTTTGTTGAATGCATTAGACTTTAATTTGATTTAAAAAGCTTTATTTGAATGTGTTTGACTTTCATTGGATTCAATTACCTTTGTTTGAATGTGTTTAACTTTCCGTTGATAATTAGCTTTGTTTGAATGTGTTTGACTTTTATTTGGTTCGAAAAACTTTGTTTGAATGTGTTTGACTTTCATTTAATTCAATTAGCTTTGTTTGAATGTGTTTAACTTTCATTTAATTCAATTAGCTTTGTTGAATGCATTTGACTTTCAATTGATTCAAAAAACTTTGTTTGAATGTGTTTGACTTTCATTTAATTCAGTTAGCTTTGTTTGAATGTGTTTTACTTTCATTTGATTCAATTAGCTTTGTTTTGATGTGTTTGATTTTCATTTGATTCAATTAGCTTTGTAGAATGCATATGACCCTCATTTGATTCAATTAGCTTTGTTGAATGTATTAGACTTCAATATTATTCAAAAAGCATTGTTTCAATGAGTTTGACTTCCATTTAATTTAATTAGCTTTGTTTGAATGTGTTTGACCTTCATTTGATTCAATTAGCTTTGTAGAATGCATTTGACTTTCATTTGATTTAAAAAGCTTTATTTGAATGTGTTTGACTTTCATTTGATTCAATTAGCTTTGTTTGAATGTGTTTGACTTTCATTTGACTTAATTAGCTTTGTTTGAATGTGTTTGACTTTAATTTGATTCAACAAGCTTTGTTTGAATGTGTTTGACTATAATTTGATTCAATTAGCTTTGTAGAATTTGTTTGACTTTCATTTGATTCAATTAGCTTTGTTGAATGCAATAGAATTTAAATTGATTTAAAAAGCTTTGTTTTAATGTGTTTGACTTTCATTTGATTCAATTAGCTTTGTTTGAATGTGTTTGACTTTCATTTGATTCAATTAGCTTTGATTGAATGTGTTTGACTTTCATTTGACTTAATTAGCTTTGTTTGAATGTGTTTGACTTTAATTTGATTCAACAAGCTTTGTTTGAATGTGTTTGACTATAATTTGATTCAATTAGCTTTGTAGAATTTGTTTGACTTTCATTTGATTCAATTAGCTTTGTTGAATGCAATAGAATTTAAATTGATTTAAAAAGCTTTGTTTTAATGTGTTTGACTTTCATTTGATTCAATTAGCTTTGTTTGAATGTGTTTGACTTTCATTTGATTCAATTAGGTTTGTTGAACGCATTAGACTTTTGTTTGATTCAATTAGCTTTGTTTTTCTGTGTTTCATTTTCAATTGATTCAATTAGCTTTGTAGAATGCATTTTACATTCATTTTATTCATAAAGCTTTGTTTGAATGGGTTTGACTTTCATTGGATTTAATTAGCTCTGTTTGAATGTGTTTGAATGAAATTTGATTCATAAATCTTGTTTGAATGTGTTTGACTTTCATTTAATTCAATTAGGTTTGTTGAATGCATTAGACTTTCATTGGATTCAATTAGCATTGTTTGTATGTGTTTCATTTTCAATTGATTCAATTAGCTTTGTAGAATGCATTTTACATTCATTTTATTCAAAAAGCTTTGTTTGAATGGGTTTGACTTTCATTGGATTTAATTAGCTCTGTTTGAATGTGTTAGAATTAAATTTGATTCATAAATCTTGTTCGAATGTGTTTGACATTCATTTGATTCAATTAGCTTTGTTGAATGTATTAGACTCTAATTTGATTTAAAAAGCTATATTTGAATGTGTTTGACTTTCATTAGATTCAATTAGCTTTGTTGAATGCATTTGACTTTAATTTGATTCAAAAAGCTTTGTTTGAATGTGTTTGAATTTCATTTGATTTAATTAGCTTTGTGGAATGCATTTGACTTTCATTTGATTCAATTAGCTTTGTTTGAATGTGTTTGACTTTCATTTGATTCAATTAGCTTTGTTGAATGCATTATACTTTCATTGGATTCAATTCGCTTTGTTTGAATGTGTTTAACAATCATTTGATTCAATTAGCTTTGTTAAATTCATTAGACTTTAATTTGATTCAAAAATCTTTGTTTGAATGTGTTTTACTTTCATTTGATTCGATTAGCTTTGTTTGAATGTGTTTGACTTTCATTTGATTCAATTAGCTTTGTAGAATGCATTTGACAATCATTTGATTCAATTAGCTTTGTTAAATGCATTAGACTTTAATTTAATTCAAAAGGCTTTGTTTGAATGTGTCTTACTTTCATTTGATTCAATTAGCTTTGTTTGAATGTGTTTGACAATCATTTGATTCAATTAGCTTTGTTAAATGCATTAGACTTTAATTTGATTCAAAAATCTTTGTTTGAATGTGTTTTACTTTCATTTGATTCGATTAGCTTTGTTTGAATGTGTTTGACTTTCATTTGATTCAATTAGCTTTGTTGAATGCATTAGACTTTAATTTGATTTAAAAAGCTTTATTTGAATGTGTTTGACTTTCATTGGATTCAATTACCTTTGTTTGAATGTGTTTAACTTTCCGTGGATAATTAGCTTTGTTTGAATGTGTTTGACTTTATTTGGTTCGAAAAACTTTGTTTGAATGTGTTTGACTTTCATTTAATTCAATTAGCTTTGTTTGAATGTGTTTAACTTTCATTTGATTCAATTAGCTTTATTGAATGCATTTGACTTTCAATTGATTCAAAAAACTTTGTTTGAATGTGTTTGACTTTCATTTAATTCAGTTAGCTTTGTTTGAATGTGTTTTACTTTCATTTGATTCAATTAGCTTTGTTTGAATGTGTTTGACTTTCATTTGATTCAATTAGCTTTGTTGAATGCATTAGACTTTAATTTGATTTAAAAAGCTTTATTTGAATGTGTTTGACTTTCATTGGATTCAATTACCTTTGTTTGAATGTGTTTAACTTTCCGTGGATAATTAGCTTTGTTTGAATGTGTTTGACTTTTATTTGGTTCGAAAAACTTTGTTTGAATGTGTTTGACTTTCATTTAATTCAATTAGCTTTGTTTGAATGTGTTTAACTTTCATTTGATTCAATTAGCTTTGTTGAATGCATTTGACTTTCAATTGATTCAAAAAACTTTGTTTGAATGTGTTTGACTTTCATTTAATTCAGTTAGCTTTGTTTGAATGTGTTTTACTTTCATTTGATTCGATTAGCTTTGTTTGAATGTGTTTGACTTTCATTTGATTCAATTAGCTTTGTTGAATGCATTAGACTTTAATTTGATTTAAAAAGCTTTATTTGAATGTGTTTGACTTTCATTGGATTCAATTACCTTTGTTTGAATGTGTTTAACTTTCCGTGGATAATTAGTTTTGTTTGAATGTGTTTGACTTTTATTTGGTTCGAAAAACTTTGTTTGAATGTGTTTGACTTTCATTTAATTCAATTAGCTTTGTTTGAATGTGTTTAACTTTCATTTGATTCAATTAGCTTTGTTGAATGCATTTGACTTTCAATTGATTCAAAAAACTTTGTTTGAATGTGTTTGACTTTCATTTAATTCAGTTAGCTTTGTTTGAATGTGTTTTACTTTCATTTGATTCAATTAGCTTTGTTTTGATGTGTTTGATTTTCATTTGATTCAATTAGCTTTGTAGAATGCATATGACCCTCATTTGATTCAATTAGCTTTGTTGAATGTATTAGACTTCAATATTATTCAAAAAGCATTGTTTCAATGAGTTTGACTTCCATTTAATTTAATTAGCTTTGTTTGAATGTGTTTGACCTTCATTTGATTCAATTAGCTTTGTAGAATGCATTTGACTTTCATTTGATTTAAAAAGCTTTATTTGAATGTGTTTGACTTTCATTTGATTCAATTAGCTTTGTTTGAATGTGTTTGACTTTCATTTGACTTAATTAGCTTTGTTTGAATGTGTTTGACTTTAATTTGATTCAACAAGCTTTGTTTGAATGTGTTTGACTATAATTTGATTCAATTAGCTTTGTAGAATTTGTTTGACTTTCATTTGATTCAATTAGCTTTGTTGAATGCAATAGAATTTAAATTGATTTAAAAAGCTTTGTTTTAATGTGTTTGACTTTCATTTGATTCAATTAGCTTTGTTTGAATGTGTTTGACTTTCATTTGATTCAATTAGCTTTGTTTTTATGTGTTTCATTTTCAATTGATTCAATTAGCTTTGTAGAATGCATTTTACATTCATTTTATTCATAAAGCTTTGTTTGAATGGGTTTGACTTTCATTGGATTTAATTAGCTCTGTTTGAATGTGTTTGAATGAAATTTGATTCATAAATCTTGTTTGAATGTGTTTGACTTTCATTTGATTCAATTAGCTTTTTTGAATGCATAAGGCTTTAATTTGATTCAAAAAGCTATATTTGAATGTGTTTGACTTTCATTAGATTCAATTAGCTTTGTTGAATGCATTTGACTTTAATTTGATTGAAAAAGCTTTGTTTGAATGTGTTTAACTTTCCGTGTATAATTAGATTTGTTTGAATGTGTTTGACTTTAATTTGATTCAATTAGCTTTGTTTGAATGTGTTTGACTTTAATTTGATTCAATTAGCTTTGTTTGAATGTGTTTGACTTTCATTTGATTCAATTACCTTTGTTTGAATGTGTTTAACTTTCATTTGATTCTATTAGCTTTGGAGAATGCATTTGACTTTCGTTTGATTCAATTAGCTTTGTTGAATGCATTTGACTTTAATTTGACTCAAAACCTTTGTTTGAATGTGTTTGACTTTCATTTGATTTGACTTGGTTTGTTTTAATGTGTTTGACTTTCATTTGATTCAATTAGTTTTGTAGAATGCATTTGACCCTCATTTGATTCAATTAGCTTTGTTGAATGTATTAGAGACATCAATATAATTCTAAAAGCTTTGTTTGAATAAGTTTGACTTCCATTTAATTTAATTAGCTTTGTTTGAATGTGTTTGACTTTCATTTGATTCAATTAGCTTTGTAGAATGCATTTGACTTTCATTTGATTCAATTAGCTTTGTTGAATGCATTTGACTTTCATATGATTCAAAAAGCTTTGTTTGAATGTTTTTGACTAACATTTGATTAAATTAGCTTTGTAGAATGCATTAGACTTTAATTTGATTCAAAAAGCTTTGTTTGAATGTATTTTACTTTCATTTGATTCAATTAGCTTTTTTTGAATTTGTTTGACTTTCATTTGATTCAATTAGCTTTGTTGAATGCATTATACTTTCATTGGATTCAATTCTCTTTGTTTGAATGTGATTAGGGGATTTTTATCCACCAATCACCGTCTGACAAGTTGACCAACCAGGTTCCGCCACGTGTCCTTCACGTAGGCCAATAGGAGCCTGCCACGTGTCAATCACAGATACGTCCTCTACGGACCAATTGAGACACGCCACGTGTCCTTCTCATGACACATGGGAAAATCAGCCAACAAGGCCCAATCCTGTTTAGAGGCCCAGTCAGCCCTAGGTTTACCCTAAACCTAGAGAGTGGCACGCTTCCCGAGGTTATAAATACCCCCCTTAATCCTCATTAAGAGGGGTAACACGGAAAAACACACGGATTACGCATTAAACACTCTCACCTAGAGAGACCAAACCGCTTTAATTTCCGCATTAATTACTCCTTAATCAGGTACTAACTTGACCGTTGGAGGCGGAGCTCCCACCCCAAGGAGTCTCCGTTGTTTTGCAGGTACAGGCGTCCGGTTCCAGTCTCGGTATTATAACTCTCCCGCAGGACATCAGAAAACCCCGGAACATTTTGGCGCCGTCTGTGGGGAGAGTACTTCTGAGATGGCATCCACGTTTGTACCGACTTTTGAAGAGAGGCGTCCCCTAGACGACCCTCAAGTCCAGTCGGACCATGATACTGAAAATGAACTTGAAGTTGAAGCTCACACAGCTCCAGACGGGACCCTAAGGGCCCGACGTACCCGTCAGACCGAAAGGAGGGAACGAGAACATTTTCAAACTGAAAGCGAGCCAGCAGGCGCACCGCCTGTTCGGCAGCAGGCGACTGATGGGTCTGCTCCCATCACAAGGAACGAACTCATAACCTTCATGAGGGACTTCAAGGGAGAGATTGAAGAGTTGCTAAATAAGAAGCCTGCACTGGCCAAGGGACAGTCGGCTAAGAAACCTTCCACTTCCGGCAAGAGGAAGCCGGTTCAAGGGCGAGAGGGAACTCCTCATCCTAAATCCAGGAAGTGGGAGCCGCCTGCCCTTGATCTCACAAAATACCGTTTTCCTACTCCAGGAAAGAGGAAACCTGTTCGTCACATTCAGGCGGACGGGTCGAAGAAAACATACACAGACGCTCGTCTGCTGTTAGAGCAGAAGAAGAGTGACCGACTGTCGGAGTCGGCCTCTACTTCAGATTTCCAAGAAAGTCTGCGAAATACCTCGATGAGGCATACCCAGTCGTATCATGAGAGTCAGTCAGGCGGCACCTCCCGTCAGTCCGGCTTTCATAGCGACCAGGCGGTACAAAACTTACCGTTTGTACCACAACAACAGTATTTTATGCAGCCACCCCCGTTTGGTGGACAGGCAGCTAAAAATGTCCAACCTTTGGACTGGCAGCTACGGTTGCTTAGACTTGGTGAACAGCCGTCGGCCTTCTCCAAGGAAATTACTGAAGCCGCTCAGCCGGCCAAAGTGAAAAATGTGTTAGTAGGCGCCTATGACGGCACTACTAACCCAGAAGATCATCTGATGGCATTCTCCAACCTAATGTACCTTCAAGGGTTGGATGATCCCACTTGGTGCAAGTGTTTTCCAGCGACTCTCAAAGGAATCGCACAGCAATGGTTCGGCAACCTACCGACTGGTTGTGTAAACAACTTCAGAACGCTTGCTTACTTGTTCACCTCCAACTTCGCCATGAACATCCCTGCGAAGAAGACGACCCTTGATTTGGGAACAATTCAGCAGGGTGAGAAGGAGGGGCTTCGATCTTATATCAGGCGGTTTAACCTGATGAGAATACAGATTCAAGGGTTACCGGATGAGGTAGCCTATACTGACTTTTTCAGGGGTCTCAAAGACGGGTCGACCTTCAAATTTGATCTGGTTCGAAAGAGGGTGGCGACTCTTCAGGAGGCCTTGATTGAAGCAGAAGCCTATATACAGGCGACTGATCTTTGTAGTACAGTAAAACAGTCGGACGGAAAAAAGTTCGACAAAAAAAAAGGACGACAGATACAGTCGTCAAACAAAGATAAGAAGAGAAAAGAGGTCTGGGCGGCTGATTCCTCTAAACAGCCGGCCCAGAAGAAGAAAAAAGAATTCAAACCATACTCCCCAAAGTATGCGTTTAGCACGGATAGCCAAGCTATCCTAAAAGAAATCAAGGGACGGATCTCGATTGAGAAGCCGGTCCCCATGAAGGGTTCTGCAAACAACCGGAACCAAGAAAAATTCTGTGATTATCATGAAGATGTTGGTCATCACACCAACGAATGCATCAGTCTCATGCGGTATCTGGACCGCCTGGCTGAGCAAGGTGATCTTGACTCTTTTGTCAAGAAATCCACGGGGAACACTTCCTCGAAAAAACAGTCGGCCAAAAAGAATCAACAGGCCGACAGCTCTGATACAGATGATGCAGTCGTCTACACTATTGCAGGCGGCTTCGCAGGAGGAGGTCCCACTATTAGGGGCAACAAAGACAATATCAAGCGGCTAGATGTAAATGCCGTTCACCCAGAACGGCCCTCCAAATATTCATTTCCTGAGATTGTCATTACTGAAGAAGATCTAGGAGGGGTCAGCGGGCCGCATGACGATCCTATCGTTATTGAATGTAAAGTGGCCAACCAGAGAGTTGGCCGAATCCTCATAGATACCGGAAGCTCCTCAGATCTCATCAGTAGCAAATGTCTGTCAAAATTGAAATACAAGACTGATTGCATACATCCGGCCTCCCACCCTTTAGTAGGGTTTGGAGGGGGAGTCGTCCACCCTGTAGGACGAGTAGATTTACCCATCCGCCTGGGCGAAAAAGGGGAAGGACGACACATGGTAGTCCGATTCCTGGTGGAAGAAGAACTCTCGGCCTACAACATGATTCTGGGACGACCAACCCTAAATAATTCCAAGGCTGTAATAATCCCATCTCTTATGTTGCTCAAGTTTGAGAGGGATAATGGAACAGTCGGATCCCTGAGGGGAGATCAGAGGATGGCCCGAGAGTGCTATCTCTCGGATGTCAAGCCCACTGTTATGGCCGCTGGGTCCAGTGGAGGAAAAATTGATCTTGACAATGTCAAGAAGAGTGCGCCTGTTCAAGAAGCAGGCGGCAAGAAAAGAAAGGCATCCCAGATGGGGGCCGCAAGAAAAGACAAAAAATAGCAATCATTGGCAGAGGAGCGGTCGGATGAATTCCGCCCTCAGCCGGCTGGTGAGCATACGGACCTAATCTTAGATGTCACGCGTCCTGACAGAACAGTCAAAGTTGGGACGACTGCTCTAGGGGTCCTAGGTGACGACTTTCACAATTTGTTGAAAGAATACAAGGACATCTTTGCATTCAAAGTCCATGAAATGCCAGGCATTAGTCCTGATCTGGCGGTACATAAACTAGCTGTGGATCCAAAAAAGAAGCCGGTAAGGCAGAAGAAGCGGAACCATGGCGAAGAAAGAAGTCAGGCGGCAGCCGCCGAAGTTAAAAAATTACTTGATGCAGGATTCATTCGGCAATGTTACTTCCCAGACTGGGTTGCAAATGTTGTGCTTGTTAAAAAGCCGAATGGTACCTGGCGAATGTGTGTAGACTACACAGACTTAAACAAGGCGTGCCCAAAAGACAGTTACCCTCTGCCTAAAATTGACAACCTAGTCGACTCAACAGCCGGCCATGCTTTGATGAGTTTTATGGACGCCTACTCTGGTTTCCATCAAATCCCTTTATGGAAGAAGGATCAGGAGAAGACGGCCTTCGTCACTGATCAAGGGTTATACTGTTACACGGTCATGCCGTTTGGTCTTAAGAATGCCCCGGCCACTTTCCAAAGAATGATAAACACTGTGTTCTTTGATCAGATTGGGAGAAATGTCGAGGCATATATTGATGATATGATTGTCAAGTCTAAACTTCAGAAAGATCATCTGTCGACCTCCGAGAAACTTTCGCCACACTCAGGCGGCACCATGTCATGCTCAATCCCAAGAAATGTGTCTTTGGAGTTGAGTCTGGGAAATTTCTCGGATTTCTCATTAATCAGAGAGGAATAGAGGCGAACCCTGAGAAGGTGCAGGCGGTCATCGACATGCAGTCGCCTCGTACCGTCCAAGAGGTTCAGAAGTTAACAGGTTGTCTGGCGGCCTTGGGAAGATTTCTAAGTCGATCAGGCGACAAATGCCTGTACTTTTTCCAGGCAATTAAGAAAAAGGCAAGGTTTGAATGGGGGCCGGATGCTGAGGCGGCCTTCCAAAAATTAAAAGTTCATTTGCATTCCTTGCCGAGGCTGGTCAGCCCTTTGCCCAAAGAAGTACTCTATATGTACCTGGCCGTCTCTGATCATGCGTTAAGCGCTGTTCTTCTTGCTGAAAGAGACGGCTGTCAGCTCCCGGTCTACTTTGTCAGCCATGTGTTGAAAAATGCCGAGTTGAGGTATCCCTTAGTGGAGAAATTTGGTCTGGCACTTTTCATGGCTGTTAAGAAGTTAAAGCCCTACTTTTTGGCGCATGCAGTCGTCGTGTATACAGACCAACCTATCAAGCGGCCACTGACTGTCATGGAGTCGTCAGGCCGAATGATCAAATGGGCCATTGAAATACAGAGCCTCAAAGTTACCTTCGAGCCTAGAAAAGCAGTGAAGGGGCAAGCCTTTGCTGACTTTATTGTTGAGATGACTCGTCCTACTGACTCTCAAGTTCCAGACCAAGTCTGGAAGGTATATGTGGATGGCAGCTCTACTTCAAATGGTTGTGGAGCAGGCGTCATATGTCAATCGCCAGAAGGCGACAGGTACGAGTATGCCCTACGCTTCAGCTTTCAGGCTTCAAACAATGAGGCAGAATATGAAGCTTTACTAGCAGGGATCCGCATGTGCAAGGCGGCAGGGGCAAGAAAAATAGACGCCTGTTCCGATTCACAATTGATAGTGAGTCAGTACAATGGCGAATATGAAGCAAACCATCCGACCATGATCAAGTATTTACAGGCGGTCCGTCAAGCAGTCGGCTCCCTTGAGGATTTCCATCTGATCCAAGTGCCGAGATCAGAAAATAACCAAGCGGATGCACTTTCAAAATTAGCATCATCCGCCTCCTGTGATACTCCTCGAACCGTTTTTTGGGAAGTAGTGGAAAAGAGAAGCATTGAGGGAGACCCTATTGGAATCCTAGACAGAAGCTCAACCTGGATGGATCCAATCAGGGCATATCTGACAAATGGTACTCTGCCGGATGATCATCAACAGGCGGCAGTGCTGAAAAAACGAGCCTCCAGTTTTGAAATAATAAAGGGAGAACTTCACAAAAGGGGGTACCTCCAACCCTTCTTAAAATGTGTTACTCCAGAAAAGGGGCGAGAGATACTAGACGATCTTCACTCTGGTTACTGTGCTTCCCATATAGGTGGTAGGACGCTTGCTCAACGGGCAAGGCGGCAGGGCTACTTTAGGCCTACTTTAGAAGCATATGCGATGGAGATGGTGAACAAATGTGACAAGTGTCAAAGGTTTGGCAAACTAATTCACCGTCCGGCTACTGACCTCACCACCATTCATAGCCCCCTACCGTTTGCTAAATGGGGCATGGATATTCTGGGTCCATATACGCCTGCTACAGGCGGAAGAAGGTACATACTTGTTGCCGTCGACTACTTCACTAAATGGGTAGAGGCGGAGGCTGTTAAGGGAATCAAGACGAAGGATGTAATTTCATTCATTTGGAGAAATGTCATCACTCGGTTCGGGGTTCCCATGTCAATGGTTTTTGATAATGGTCCCCAATTTGAGACGCCTGTTCTCAAAAGCTGGTTGGGTGACCAAGGAGTTGCACACTGCTTTGCATCTGTCGGCCGTCCACAAGCAAACGGCCAAGTAGAAGCCTTTAATAAAATCTTCTCAGACGGTCTGAAGAAAAAGATTGAACGAGCAGGCGGCCTATGGGCGGATGAACTACCACATGTTCTCTGGGCCATTAGGACGACTGAAAAAGGGGCGACTGGAGAAACTCCATTCCTCCTAACTTATGGTGCGGAAGCTGTTCTTCCAATAGAACACTACGAGCCGACTCTTCGAGTAATGCTATATGACGAAGAGGCAAACTGGGAAGCCATGCGCCTGGCATTAGACTCACTCCCTGAAAAGAGGGGCAATGCTGTCTTGCGCCATGAGATTTACCGCCTGAGAATGACTCGATCATACAACAGAAAAGTGCACAGGCGTCCACTCAAAGTGGGGGACTTTGTACTTAGAAAAATGGAAGCTGTTGGTAGGGCTAATGAGTCTGGCCTCGAACTTGGAACGTAGATAATCTTAAGAAATATTTCTTTTGAAAAATGTAAAGTCAAGGACTACTTGAATAAAGCTTGCATACTTAATATTCAGTTTTGTATTAAGAGGGGCATGCCAACTGACAAACAGTCGGCTACTCTCCATGTTTACATTCATTTTTATTTTAAGAGGGGCATGCCAACTGACAAACAGTCGGCCACTCTCTATGTTTAATTTATGAGGGGCACGCCGCTTGTTTCACTCAACCGGCTACCCCCACATAATACAGTTCACCAAGAACTATCAAAAACACATGATCAGACCAGGCATCAAGCCAACTGATCAAAATATAAAAATTCAATTCGACCTGTCCCAGCATTATAGCAGGCGTCCGACGGCATCCATCCGGATGAAATTCGTCGCAGAGAGCAGCTCCCTTTTGGGTGGAACATTGTTCTATAAAATCATTACACGGCACCTATACGACTGTCTAAACATGACAACCACGTAGCCGTTACCCGGACAAGGATATCTCACTTAAACTGACTAATCACGTCAAGCAAGTGTTCGCAATAACCATCCGGGTCAACCGACCGACTGAACTACTTGGGATAAGAACAGTTGGTATTTTATGAGTTAATAGCCAACAAACATTGGCGAATAAAGGGGAACAACCGGTACCCACCGCTTGATACCTCTACTACTCATCACTCGGCGACTAACCATCCGTACCTGTCTACAATCGACCATGCAAAACATTCGGTATAGTGTACAATTCATTACCAAATATTCAATACTTAGACAAATTTGAAGCAAAACAAAAATTCATTAAAAAGAAGTCAAAATATTCAGAACCCCGGCCCCCTGGCCGGGTAAATACAAGCAAACGGCACGCAGGCCGTGAAAGAAGACATAAAAGCTTAAGAAGGGGGCAGATCTTCAACATTAGCAGCTTCCGCCTGGTCAGCACTCTTCTTGTTGGACTCGGCTTCAGCTGCATCCTTCTTCGATGCCTTGCCCCCAAGCGGCACAAGCGCCACTATCGGCTGCTGCTCCCCCTCCAAGGCCTCCTCAAACGCCTCGTCCTCAGCAGCCGCCAGGATCTCTTGATTATATGTATCAGAACACTGGCGGTACGTTTTTTCCCATGAGGCAAAGTCGGCACTGGGGAAGAGGCGGCTCCAGGTCATGCGCTGGATCTGAGAAGAGTCTTCCATCATCTCTCGGACGAGCTCTTTCTTCTCTTGCTCGGCCTTCTCCGAGAGCTCCTTAGTGAGACTCTTCTCCTGGGTCACCAGGCGTTCCTTTACGTTAGCCAAGGATTTCTCCAAGGCTTCGTATGAGAGCATCTTTTGGCGGAGAGGTTTAAGCTCGGCCTTGAGGTTGGTGACGGTCGCCTCCAGCTCGCTGTTCCTCTTCTGGGCCGCCTCTAACTGAGCCCGGACAGCGGCGGTAGCCTGCGCCTGATAATAAAGAATATCAATTGTCAGAACTTCATTTTGGGCAATTTGAAACATTGCCTTATCACAGTCAGAGGCGGCCATAGCTTTTGCAGCCTTTACCTCTTGGTTCTTCCGATCAAGCGGCTTGCGAAGGCCGTTCACTCGGAGCAGGGCCTAAGTAAAGAGAAAACAGGCGTCAGTTTCCAAGCAAAAAAAAAAAAAGATAACAGGCGTCCTGGAATTCAAATACTCAAAAAATGCTAAGTATACCTCAGCAAGGACCCCTGCAATCCCATCTAGGTCAAGGGTGCCGACACCCCTGACCGCCTCCCTTTCAGATGGAGGAATTGCCTTGATCATAGACTTGGCTACCTCGACCAAGTCAGGCTCCTGAGGGCCGGCTGCATCAAGCATAAAAAAGCAGGTTAGACCTAGTCAAGAAGGAAATAAGTGTAAAAAAATTTTTACAAGGAAATTTCCATACTTCTAGGCGGCCCCGCCAGAGTTTTAGAAGGAGTGGCCGGCTGCTTCTCAGCCGCCACCTATTTCCTGGAAGAACCAGGAAAGCTTGCAACAGTCGTCCTCCGGGCCTTGGAGTCCGGCTGTTGTGAGGAAGAAGCTCTTGGAGTGCCCGACTAAAAAAAAAAAAAAAAAAAAAAAGGAGTTAGTATATGCATAAGACAACTCCAAAAAGAGGAAGAGGTTCGAAGCCCACCAAGGGTGCCCCCTTGTTGGGGGAGTCGGTAGAAGACTGTTGCATGATAGAGGCCCGCAACATGGCCGCCGCAGTCTTGGATGCTGTGATTTTACTCATGGCGTCAGCTGCAAAAAAACAAACAGCAAAATTAGTAAAAGTCCCAAGTAAACAAAGCGTGGAAAAAACAGAGTATTCGACAGGCCGGCTACCTCTAGAGCACCGACTGCTGAGGCCACAGGCGGCCAAAAAGTACTCGTCATAGAGCCACTTGAAGCTCGGACGCAGTGTAGGGGTACTTGCTCTCGTACCCCTGAAGTAGAGTTCACCCTAGACTCTACTTTGAAGAGTCCTTTGTCTAGGATCTCTTTTTAGCCTTTGGGGGAACAGGCGGCATGCTGCGGCCGCCTGCAAGAAGGGGCGGATTCCTGTTCCACCTGTTAAAGCGTTTGTTCAGCTCTGTGTCTGAACCCTCAATAATAAGGAAGGTGTTCCGCCAATCCTTCCACTTGTTCGCCTTACCTCTCGTCATGAGGTAGCCCCTGTGGCTCGTCAATTGATACCAGCCGGTACCGCCCGACTTAGGGGTCCGGCTGAGATAGTTCATGTGGGCGAAAGCCTCAAAGCTTGGCTCCACCCCGTGCAGTTCGCACCCGGCCACATAGCCGAGTACGTTGACCCAAGAGTTGGGGGCTAACTGCCATAACCCCAAATCATACCCATCCAAAATCCACTGAACAGCCGGATGTAATGGGAAGCGCAGTCCAGCCTTGATGGCCGCCACATAGCAGCCAAAACAGGCGCCATCGTAGCTGGTACCAGCCGGCCAGACGACTGTGTCTTCTGGATCCGGCACGAACATTAAAAATTCGGGGCCCATTTTGTGGTTAGCGATAAAGCTCTCCACTTTGTCTTGCATGGCCGTGATCCGGCCCCGGGGTACCGTGCAGTAGTAGGGGGTGTTTTCCTCTCGGTAAGAGGCGGATGGCTCCGCCCAATTATCCCCCTTCTCAACTGCATGAGAAAGCCTCGCCTCTTGTAGGCGGCTGTTTCTTTCTTCTGTGGCTGGAGAAGCGTGGCCAGAAGAACTGGACTCGGACTCGTCCTCTGACGAGTCCGAAGAGGACGACTCCTCCCCTCTCCCAGAGGGGCCCGCCTCCTCTCCCTTAGAGGGAGCAGGAGAAAATGTAGACATGTCCACTGTAAAATGGGAAGGGACCACCTTGACCCCTCCCTCAGAACTGTCGGCTTGACAGCCGCTTTGCTTCACTTCTACATCTGGCGCCTGGTCAGATGTTTCACTAATTGGCACCCTTTGGGATGAGCCGTCTGAGTTTGAGATCCTAGCAGTCTTTTTTGTTCTGGCCATCACGTTCTGCATAGACACAGATACAGTCGGACTTTGTATAAAGGGCAAAGATGGGTCCAAAAAAGGGCAGGCGGCACTCCTAGTCCTAGATTCAGCCGTCCCCGGTGACCGGCTGATCACTAACTTAGGTCGTGTCGTGTGCTTCCATGGTGCCATTTCAAAAAATAATAATAAAAAAAAAATTAAGAGTAAGAGAACCAACGGTTACCTGAACGAGTGACGATTAATGAAATTCTGAAATCCTTTGCAAACGGCTTGTCAGAGCAGGCGGTAGGCAGAAAAGGTCCAAAGTGTCAGAGCAAGTTCAGGGGTCCGAATGTTCTCTCACAAAGTTCTCAAGTGTGAAAATGACCGAAGTCAGCACTCCCTTATATAGGCAAAGTGAGAAGGCGAAGGGTCACTTCCAAATTCAAAATTTGGGTGGGAAAAATCTCTCGGCCATTTGCAAGGTGACACCTGTAGCAGGCCGTCGCCTATCACCATGCGACACCTGTCACAGGTGACACGTGACCAGTCACGTGCCACCTGTGAGGGGCAAATGATTAGGGGATTTTTATCCACCAATCACCGTCTGACAAGTGGACCAACCAGGTTCCGCCACGTGTCCTTCACGTAGGCCAATAGGAGCCTGCCACGTGTCAATCACAGATACGTCCTCTACGGACCAATTGAGACACGCCACGTGTCCTTCTCATGACACATGGGAAAATCAGCCAACAAGGCCCAATCCTGTTTAGAGGCCCAGTCAGCCCTAGGTTTACCCTAAACCTAGAGAGTGGCACGCTTCCCGAGGTTATAAATACCCCCCTTAATCCTCATTAAGAGGGGTAACACGAAAAAACACACGGATTACGCATTAAACACTCTCACCTAGAGAGACCAAACCGCTTTAATTTCCGCATTAATTACTCCTTAATCAGGTACTAACTTGACCGTTGGAGGCGGAGCTCCCACCCCAAGGAGTCTCCGTTGTTTTGCAGGTACATGCGTCCGGTTCCAGTCTCGGTATTGTAACTCTCCCGCAGGACATCAGAAAACCCCGGAACAGAATGTGTTTGACTTTCATTTGACTTAATTAGCTTTGTTTGAATGTGTTTGACTTTCATTTGATTCAATTAGGTTTGTTGAATGCATTAGACTTTCATTGGATTCAATTAGCATTGTTTGTATGTGTTTCATTTTCAATTGATTCAATTAGCTTTGTAGAATGCATTTTACATTCATTTTATTCAAAAAGCTTTGTTTGAATGGGTTTGACTTTCATTGGATTTAATTAGCTCTGTTTGAATGTGTTTGAATTAAATTTGATTCATAAATCTTGTTTGAATGTGTTTGACTTTCATTTGATTCAATTAGCTTTGTTGAATGTATTAGACTCTAATTTGATTTAAAAAGCTATATTTGAATGTGTTTGACTTTCATTAGATTCAATTAGCTTTGTTGAATGCATTTGACTTTAATTTGATTCAAAAAGCTTTGTTTCAATGTGTTTGACTTTCATTTGATTTAAATAGCTTTGTGGAATGCATTTGACTTTCATTGGATTCAATTAGCTTTGTTTGAATGTGTTTGACTTTCATTAGATTCAATTAGCTTTGTTGAATGCATTATACTTTCATTGGATTCAATTCGCTTTGTTTGAATGTGTTTGACAATCATTTGATTCAATTAGCTTTGTTAAATGCATTAGACTTTAATTTGATTCAAAAATCTTTGTTTGAATGTGTTTTACTTTCATTTGATTCCATTAGCTTTGTTTGAATGTGTTTGACTTTCATTTGATTCAATTAGCTTTGTAGAATGCATTTGACAATCATTTGATTCAATTAGCTTTGTTAAATGCATTAGACTTTAATTTAATTCAAAAGGCTTTGTTTGAATGTGTTTTACTTTCATTTGATTCAATTAGCTTTGTTTGAATGTGTTTGACAATCATTTGATTCAATTAGCTTTGTTAAATGCATTAGACTTTAATTTGATTCAAAAATCTTTGTTTGAATGTGTTTTACTTTCATTTGATTCGATTAGCTTTGTAGAATGCATTTGACATTTATTTTATTCAATAACCTTTGTTTGAATGGGTTTGAATTTAATTTGATTTAATTAGCTTTGATTGAATGTGTTTGACTTAAATTTGATTCATAAGTCTTGTTTGAATGTGTTTGACTTTCATTTGATTCAATTAGCTTTGTTGAATGCATTAGACTTTAATTTGATTTAAAAAGCTTTATTTGAATGTGTTTGACTTTCATTGGATTCAATTAGCTTTGTTTGAATGTGTTTGACTTTCATTTGATTCAAAAAGCTTTGTTTGAATGTGTTTAACTTTCATTGGATTCAATTAGCTTTGTTTGAATGTGTTTAACTTTCATTTGATTCAATTAGCTTTGTAGAATGCATTCGACTTTTGTTTGATTCAATTAGCTTTGTTGAATGCATTTTACTTTAATTTGATTCAAAAACTTGGTTTGAATGTGTTTGTCTTTCATTTGATTCAATTAGGTTTGTTTGAATGTGTTTGACTTTCATTTGATTCAATTAGCTTTGTTTTAATGTGTTTGACTTTCATTTGATTCAATTAGCTTTGTAGAATGCATTTGACAATCATTTGATTCAATTAGCTTTGTTAAATGCATTAGACTTTAATTTGATTCAAAAAGCTTTGTTTGAATGTGTTTTACTTTCATTTGATTCAATTAGCTTTGTTTGAATGTGTTTGACTTTTATTTGATTCAATTAGCTTTGTTGAATGCATTAGACTTTAATTTGATTTAAAAACCTTTATTTGAATGTGTTTGACTTTCATTTGATTCAATTAGCTTTTTTGAATGTGTTTGACTTTCATTTGATTCTATTAGCTTTGTTTGAATCTGTTTGACTTTCATTTGATTCAATTAGGTTTGTTGAATACATTAGACTTTCATTGGATTAAATTAGCTTTGTTTGAATGTGTTTCACTTTCAATTGATTCATGTATTTTTGTAGAATGCATTTGACATTTATTTTATTCAAAAACCTTTGTTTGAATGGGTTTGAATTTAATTTGATTTAATTAGCTTTGATTGAATGTGTTTGACTTAAATTTGATTCATATGTCTTGTTTGAATGTGTTTGACTTTCATTTGCTTCAATTAGCTTTGTTGAATGCATTAGACTTTAATTTGATTTTAAAAGCTTTTTTTCAATTTGTTTGAATTTCATTGGATTCAATTAGCTTTGTTTGAATGTGTTTGACTTTCATTTGATTCAAAAAGCTTTGTTTGAATGTGTTTAACTTTCATTGGATTCAATTAGCTTTGTTTGAATGTGTTAACCTTTCATTTGATTCAATTAGCTTTGTAGAATGCATTCGACTTTTGTTTGATTCAATTAGCTTTGTTGAATGCATTTTACTTTAATTTGACTCAAAAACTTGGTTTGAATGTGTTTGACTTTCACTTGATTCAATTAGGTTTGTTTGAATGTGTTTGACTTTCATTTGATTCAATTAGCTTTGTTTTTAATGTGTTTGACTTTCATTTGATTCAATTAGCTTTGTAGAATGCATTTGACAATCATTTGATTCAATTAGCTTTGTTAAATGCATTAGACTTTAATTTGATTCAAAAAGCTTTGTTTGAATGTGTTTTACTTTCATTTGATTCAATTAGCTTTGTTTGAATGTGTTTGACTTTCATTTGATTCAATTAGCTTTGTTAAATGCATTACACTTTAATTTGATATAAAAAGCTTTATTTAAATGTGTTTGACTTTCATTGGATTCAATTACCTTTGTTTGAATGTGTTTGACTTTCATTTGATTTAAAAAGCTTTGTTTGAATGTGTTTAACTTTCATTGGATTCAATTAGCTTTGTTTGAATGTGTTAACCTTTCATTTGATTCAATTAGCTTTGTAGAATGATGCGAATCAAGAAGCTAATTCTTTTGAAGGATCTAATGTACTTTTAGATGGTCTAAACAACTCCATTATAGGTTGCCCAAACAAGGAAATAATCAAGAAAAGGTTCAATAGCTTAAATTGGAAAGAAAGAACCATGATTTCCAAGAACGAAGAAGTTGCGCAGTTCACTTCCGGCGACGATACAGGCGGCCACGCGCCGAGATGGGTCCCACGCTCCTGTCCACCGGCACCGGACTGAGCCCAGCCACAAGGTGGTGTGGCGCGTGTCACAAGTTGTGGCGCGTGAAGTGGTGTTTAGGCGGCGATATGAAAAGAATGATTTCTTTTCCTTAGTTTTATTTTGTGAGTCTTTACTTAGGTTTTTGCTTACAAGTTTTTACCTTTCACTTGAAAGGGTTTTTCTTGTTTTAAGCATTTAGGATTTCTAATTGCATTAGGAATTGTTTTAGTCTAGTAGGCGTCAAAAAGGATTTCTAATTACATTAGGAATTGTTTTTAGTCAAAAAGGATTTCTAATTACATTAGGAATTGTTTTTAGTCTAAGCTTGGAGTGCAAGCTTGAGTTAGGATAAAATAGGCAAGTTTTATCTTAAGATTAGTTAGAGTAAGTAGGATAATGATTTCCGTGGGATTGGTTAGGAAATCAGAATTCTAATTCAAGTAGGATTAGGATTAGTTTTGAGTCTATAAATATAGGGTTGTAATCTTCGAATAATATACAAGTTTAATCATACATTCATAATAATAATTCTTTTGTTTAAGTTGGATTACTTAAATTCTTGATTGGTGGATTCCAATTTGCTGTTTTGTTTGTTTTAGTTAAAACAATCATCTAGGTTGATTAATTAGGTGGATTCTTGATTAATTAATCTAAGTTTCTTGCTTAATTCTTGGTGAATTTTCTGTATAGAATTAGGTTAGATTCATATCTTTGTGAGGCTTAGTTTTCGGACTAAAAATCACATCATCTTGGTATCAGAGCACAGGTTCGGTAGAATTTAAACTGGTAACGTTTGGCTTAGAATTTTTGAGTGATTCTTTTTGCATTAGACTGGAAAAACGTCTAGCTATCTTCACCTAAAATTTCGTAACATTTGGTTGAGTAACGAACTCTGTACAGCCTTAAACTTTTGGTGTTGTTTCACTGGAATACGGGTTGGGAGTCCGGTTGTTGTTTGCTTCAAGATTCCTTCAAGATTTTATCTTTTAATCAAGATTTTTGCATAGACTAACTTGGTTTGTGTAGGAATCATGAGTGACGAAGAGGTTCCACAAGTTCCAAGGGGTTTAACCTTAGAACAAGCACAAAATCTTAGAAGAGATAGGCAAGTCACCGAGTTGGCAGCAAGGTTGGAGGAGGTATTGAAGAGACTTGATACTCGTGATGGATCTTCTTCAAAGAGGGGTGATTCTAACCCTAATTCTAGTTCAAGTGAGGAAGAACAACCAAGGAGAAACCCTAGGAGGTCACGAAAGAATTATTCATCAAGTGATGATTCACCTAGACCTAGGAGAAGGGATAGACCTAAAGATGATGATAGAAACCTTAGGTTAGACCTTCCCGAATTCAATGGGAGTATGAATGAACCAGAGAAATATTTTGAATGGATTAGAAGGGCCGAAACACTCTTTGATTACAAGGAGTATGATGAGAGAAAGAAGTGTAAACTTGCGGAGTTGAAGCTCACTGGTTATGCTAGTCTTTGGTATGATAATTTGAAAAAGAAGAGGCATAAAGAAGGGCGTAACAAAATCACAACTTGGGAGCAACTCAAGAAGCACATGAAAAAGAGGTTCGTTCCTAGTGATTATATTCAAGATATCTATCTTAAGATGAAAACTTTTAAACAAAATTCTATGACTATTGAGAATTATATTGTTGAATTTGAGAAGTTATGCATGCTATGTGGTTTAGAAGAGATTGTTGAACATAAGATTGCTAGATTTATTTCGGGATTGAATGATAATATTGCTGAAAAAGTTGAATTACAACAATATTGGTCTTTTGAGGATGTGTGTAAAGTGGCTATCAAAGTTGAAAAACAATTAAAAGTGAAGAAAAGCTCATTCTCTAAACCGTTTATAAAGGATTCTCAAAACCTTTTGAGAAAGCTAATGTGGAAAAGGGTAGTTCAAGTTCGAATTACAAAGATTCTAAAACTAAATTCGAAACTAACAAGAAATTTGTGGAAGGAAGGAAGTGCTTTAAGTGTGTTAGTGTTGGTCACATTGCAAGTGATTGTCCTTCAAAAAGGGTCATGACTGCACAAGAATGGGAGCAAGAAAAGACTTTGTGTGAGCAAGGTAGTGACGTTGAAAAGGATCAAGAAAACCTTGAAGAAGAAGAGGAGGAGTTCTTGGAAGAAGTAGAGGCCGAACATCAAGGTCAAAGTTTGGTCCTAAGAAGAACACTGCATTCGAAACCTACACCTATGGAGGGCGATCAAAGAGAGAAGATTTTCCATACAAGGTGCAAGGTGAAGGATAGATTGTGTGATGTAATCATAGACACGGGAAGTTGCACTAATGTGGTGTCTACGATCTTGATTGATAAGTTGGAGTGGCCAATTACCGAGCATCCACAACCATACAAGCTTCATTGGCTTAACAACACAAGTGATGTCAAGGTCAACAAGCAAACTCTAATATCCTTTTCAATTGGTAAATTTCATGATAAAGTTTTATGTGATGTTTGTCCTATGGATGCATGTCATATACTATTAGGCCGTCCTTGGCAATATGATAGATTTGTGAAATTTAATGGAAGGACTAATGTGTACTCCGTGGAGGTTGGAAACAAACGTTTAAGTCTACATCCTTTATCTCATAAAGGACAGAATAAGTGCTCAAGTGTTACTCGTAGTTCAAGTTTGTTTCTAAGAGAAAAAGTATTCAAGGAAGAAATCGATAGAGGACCCAAGACATGTTTTCTTGCTAAAGAAGGTGACAATTATGAAGATGGTGAGTGCCAAGAAGACTTGTCTACTGAAAGCGGTGATGAAGATTCTACATATACTATTGAAAACCTTTTTACTTGTTTTGATGAAGTAAATTTGAGGGCAAATTCTTTTGAAGAAGAGGAGGATGATGCGAATCAAGAAGCTAATTCTTTTGAAGGATCTAATGTACTTTTAGATGGTCTAAACAACTCCATTATAGGTTGCCCAAACAAGGAAATAATCAAGAAAAGGTTCAATAGCTTAAATTGGAAAGAAAGAACCATGATTTCCAAGAACGAAGAAGTTGCGCAGTTCACTTCCGGCGACGATACAGGCGGCCACGCGCCGAGATGGGTCCCACGCTCCTGTCCACCGGCACCGGACTGAGCCCAGCCACAAGGTGGTGTGGCGCGTGTCACAAGTTGTGGCGCGTGAAGTGGTGTTTAGGCGGCGATATGAAAAGAATGATTTCTTTTCCTTAGTTTTATTTTGTGAGTCTTTACTTAGGTTTTTGCTTACAAGTTTTTACCTTTCACTTGAAAGGGTTTTTCTTGTTTTAAGCATTTAGGATTTCTAATTGCATTAGGAATTGTTTTAGTCTAGTAGGCGTCAAAAAGGATTTCTAATTACATTAGGAATTGTTTTTAGTCAAAAAGGATTTCTAATTACATTAGGAATTGTTTTTAGTCTAAGCTTGGAGTGCAAGCTTGAGTTAGGATAAAATAGGCAAGTTTTATCTTAAGATTAGTTAGAGTAAGTAGGATAATGATTTCCGTGGGATTGGTTAGGAAATCAGAATTCTAATTCAAGTAGGATTAGGATTAGTTTTGAGTCTATAAATATAGGGTTGTAATCTTCGAATAATATACAAGTTTAATCATACATTCATAATAATAATTCTTTTGTTTAAGTTGGATTACTTAAATTCTTGATTGGTGGATTCCAATTTGCTGTTTTGTTTGTTTTAGTTAAAACAATCATCTAGGTTGATTAATTAGGTGGATTCTTGATTAATTAATCTAAGTTTCTTGCTTAATTCTTGGTGAATTTTCTGTATAGAATTAGGTTAGATTCATATCTTTGTGAGGCTTAGTTTTCGGACTAAAAATCACATCATCTTGGAATGATGCGAATCAAGAAGCTAATTCTTTTGAAGGATCTAATGTACTTTTAGATGGTCTAAACAACTCCATTATAGGTTGCCCAAACAAGGAAATAATCAAGAAAAGGTTCAATAGCTTAAATTGGAAAGAAAGAACCATGATTTCCAAGAACGAAGAAGTTGCGCAGTTCACTTCCGGCGACGATACAGGCGGCCACGCGCCGAGATGGGTCCCACGCTCCTGTCCACCGGCACCGGACTGAGCCCAGCCACAAGGTGGTGTGGCGCGTGTCACAAGTTGTGGCGCGTGAAGTGGTGTTTAGGCGGCGATATGAAAAGAATGATTTCTTTTCCTTAGTTTTATTTTGTGAGTCTTTACTTAGGTTTTTGCTTACAAGTTTTTACCTTTCACTTGAAAGGGTTTTTCTTGTTTTAAGCATTTAGGATTTCTAATTGCATTAGGAATTGTTTTAGTCTAGTAGGCGTCAAAAAGGATTTCTAATTACATTAGGAATTGTTTTTAGTCAAAAAGGATTTCTAATTACATTAGGAATTGTTTTTAGTCTAAGCTTGGAGTGCAAGCTTGAGTTAGGATAAAATAGGCAAGTTTTATCTTAAGATTAGTTAGAGTAAGTAGGATAATGATTTCCGTGGGATTGGTTAGGAAATCAGAATTCTAATTCAAGTAGGATTAGGATTAGTTTTGAGTCTATAAATATAGGGTTGTAATCTTCGAATAATATACAAGTTTAATCATACATTCATAATAATAATTCTTTTGTTTAAGTTGGATTACTTAAATTCTTGATTGGTGGATTCCAATTTGCTGTTTTGTTTGTTTTAGTTAAAACAATCATCTAGGTTGATTAATTAGGTGGATTCTTGATTAATTAATCTAAGTTTCTTGCTTAATTCTTGGTGAATTTTCTGTATAGAATTAGGTTAGATTCATATCTTTGTGAGGCTTAGTTTTCGGACTAAAAATCACATCATAGAATGCATTCGACTTTTGTTTGATTCAATTAGCTTTGTAGAATGCATTCGACTTTTGTTTGATTCAATTAGCTTTGTTGAATGCATTTTACTTTAATTTGACTCAAAAACTTGGTTTGATTGTGTTTGACTTTCACTTGATTCAATTAGGTTTGTTTGAATGTGTTTGACTTTCATTTGATTCAATTAGCTTTGTTTTAATGTGTTTGACTTTCATTTGATTCAATTAGCTTTGTAGAATGCATTTGACAATCATTTGATTCAATTAGCTTTGTTAAATGCATTAGACTTTAATTTGATTCAAAAAGCTTTGTTTGAATGTGTTTTACTTTCATTTGATTCAATTAGCTTTGTTTGAATGTGTTTGACTTTCATTTGATTCAATTAGCTTTGTTGAATGCATTAGACTTTAATTTGATTTAAAAACCTTTATTTGAATGTGTTTGACTTTCATTTGATTCAATTAGCTTTTTTGAATGTGTTTGACTTTCATTTGATTCTATTAGCTTTGTTTGAATCTGTTTGACTTTCATTTGATTCAATTAGGTTTGTTGAATACATTAGACTTTCATTGGATTCAATTAGCTTTGTTTGAATGTGTTTCACTTTCAATTGATTCATGTATTTTTGTAGAATGCATTTGACATTTATTTTATTCAAAAACCTTTGTTTCAATGGGTTTGAATTTAATTTGATTTAATTAGCTTTGACTGAATGTGTTTGACTTAAATTTGATTCATATGTCTTGTTTGAATGTGTTTGACTTTCATTTGATTCAATTAGCTTTGTTGAATGCATTAGACTTTAATTTGATTTAAAAAGCTTTATTTGAATGTGTTTGACTTTCATTGGATTCAATTAGCTTTGTTTGAATGTGTTTGACTTTCATTTGATTCAAAAAGCTTTGTTTGAATGTGATTAACTTTCATTGGATTCAATTAGCTTTGATTGAATGTGTTAACCTTTCATTTGATTCAATTAGCTTTGTAGAATGCATTTGAATTTTGTTTGATTCAATTAGCTTTGTTGAATGCATTTAACTTTAATTTGACTCAAAAACTTGGTTTGAATGTGTTTGTCTTTCATTTGATTCAATTAGGTTTGTTTGAATGTGTTTGACTTTCATTTGATTCAATTAGCTTTGTTTTAATGTGTTTGACTTTCATTTGATTCAATTAGCTTTGTAGAATGCATTTGACAATCATTTTATTCAATTAGCTTTGTTAAATGCATTAGACTTTTATTTGATTCAAATAGCTTTGTTTGAATGTGTTTTACTTTCATTTGATTCAATTAGCTTTGTTTGAATGTGTTTGACTTTCATTTGATTCAATTAGCTTTGTTGAATGCATTAGACTTTAATTTGATTAAAAAAGCTTTATTTGAATGTGTTTGACTTTCATTGGATTCAATTACCTTTGTTTGAATGTGTTTGACTTTCATTTGATTCAAAAAGCTTTGTTTGAATGTGTTTAACTTTTCGTGGATAATTAGCTTTGTTTGAATGTGTTTGTCTTTTATTTGGTTCGAAAAGCTTTGTTTGAATGTGTTTGATTTTCATTTAATTCAATTAGCTTTGTTTGAATGTGTTTAACTTTCATTTGATTCAATTAGCTTTGTTGAATGCATTTGACTTTCAATTGATTCAAAAAACTTTGTTTGAATGTGTTTGACTTTCATTTAATTCAATTAGCTTTGTTTAAATGTGTTTGACTTTCATTTGATTAAATTAGGTTTGTTGAATACATTAGACTTTCATTGGATTGAATTAGCTTTGTTTGAATGTGTTTCACTTTAAATTGATTTAATTAGCTTTTTAGAATGCATTTGATATTAATTTTATTCAAAAAGCTTTGTCTAAATGGGTTTGACTTTAATTTGATTTAATTAGCTTTGTTTGATTGTGTTTGAATAATATTTGATTCATAAATCTTGTTTGAATGTATTTGACTTTCATTTGATTCAATTAGCTTTGTTGAATGCATTAGACTTTAATTTGATTTAAAAAGCTTTATTTGAATGTGTTTGACTTTCATTGGATTCAATTAGCTTTGTTTGAATGTGTTTTACTTTCATTTGATTCAATTAGCTTTGTAGAATGCATTTGACTTTCGTTTGATTTAATTAGCTTTGTTTGAATGTGTTTAACTTTCCGTGTATAATTAGCTTTGTTTGAATGTGTTTGACTTTCATTTGATTCAATTAGCTCTGTTTGAATGTGTTTGACTTTAATTTGATTCAATTAGCTTTGTTTGAATGTGTTTGACTTTAATTTGATCCAATTAGCTTTGTTTGAATGTGTTTAACTCTCATTTGATTCTATTAGCTTTGGAGAATGCATTTGACTTTCGTTTGATTCAATTAGCTTTGTTGAATGCATTTTTCATTTGATTCAATTAGCTTTGCAGAATGCATTTGACCCTCATTTGATTCAATTAGCTTTGTTGAATGTATTAGACTTCAATATAATTCAAAAAGCTTTGTTTGAATGAGTTTGACTTCCATTTAATTTAATTAACTTTTTTTGAATGTGTTTGACTTTCATTTGATTCAATTAGCATAATTGAATGCATTTGGCTTGCATTTGAGTCATAAAGCTTGTTTTAATGTGTTTGACTTTCATTTGATTCAATTAGGTTTGTTTGAATGTGTTTTACTTTCATTTGATTCAATTAGCATTGTTTAATGCATTTGGCTTTCATTTTATTCAATTAGCTTTGTTTGATTGTGTTTAACTTTCATTTGATTCAATTAGCTTTGTTTGAATGCATTTGACTTTCATTTGATTTAAAAAGCTTTGTTTGAATGTGTTTGACTTTCATTTGATTCAATTAGCATAATTGAATGCATTTGGCTTGCATTTTAGTCATAAAGCTTGTTTGAATGTGTTTGACTTTCATTTGATTTAATTAGCTTTGTTTGAATGTGTTTCACTTAAATTTGATCCAAAAAGCTTTGTTTGAATGTGTTTGACTTTCATTTGATTCAATTAGCTTTGTTTGAATGTGTTTGACTTTCATTTGGTTCATTTAGCTTTATTGAATGCATTAGACTTTCATTGGATTCAATTAGCTTTGTAGAATGCATTTGACATTCATATTATTCCAAAAGCTTTGTTTAAATGGGTTTGACTTTCATTTGATTCAATTAGCTTAGTTGAATGCATTAGACTTTAACTTGATTCAAAAAGATTTATTTGATTGTGTTTGGCTTTCATTGGATTAAATTAGCTATGTTTGAATGTGTTTAACGTTGATTTGATTCAATTAGCTTTGTAGGATGCATTTGAATTTCACTTGATTCATTTAGCTTTGTTGAATGCATTTGACTTTCATTTTATTAAGAAAGCTTTGTTTCAATGTGTTTGACTTTCATTTGATTTAATTAGCTTTGTTTGAATGTGTTTGATTTTCATTTGATTTAATTAGCTTTGTAGAATGCATTTGACTTTCATTTGATTCAATTAGCTTTGTTTGAATGTGTTTGACTTTCATTTGATTCAATTAGCTTTGTTTGAATGTGTTTGACTTTCATTTGATTCAATTAGCTTGGTAGAATGCATTTCACTTTCATTTTATTCAATTAGCTTTTTTGAATGCATTTGACTTTAATTTGATTCAAAAAGCTTTGTTTGAATGTGTTTGACTTTCATTTGATTTAATTAGCTTTGTAGAATGCATTTGACTTTCATTTGATTCAATTAGCTTTGTTTGAATGTGTTTTACTTTCATTTGATCCAATTAGCTTTGTTTGAATGTGTTTCACTTTTAATTGATTTAATTAGCTTTGTAGAATGCATTTGACCTTAATTTTATTCAAAAAGCTTTGTTTGAATGGGTTTGACTTTAATTTGATTTAATTAGCTCTGTTTGATTGTGTTTGACTTAAATTTGATTCATAAGTCTTGTTTGAATGTGTTTGACTTTAATTTGATTCAATTACCTTTGTTAAATGCATTAGACTTTAATTTGATTTAAAAAGCTTTATTTGAATGTGTTTGACTTTCATTGGATTCAATTAGCTTTGTTAGAATGCGTTTAATTTTCATTTGATTCTATTAGCTTTATAGAATGTATTTGACTTTCGTTTGATTCAATTAGCTTTGTTGAATGCATTTGACTTTAATTTCACTCAAAAACTTTGTTTTAATGTGCTTGACTTTCATTTGATTCAATTAGGTTTTTTTGAATGTGTTTGACTTTCATATGAATCAATTAGCTTTGTTTTAATGTGTTTGACTTTCATTTGATTCAATTAGCTTTGTAGAATGCATTTGACAATCATTTGATTCAATTAGCTTTGTTAAATGCATTAGACTTTAATTTGATTCAAAAAGCTTTGTTTGAATGTGTTTTACTTTCATTTGATTCAATTAGCTTTGTTTGAATGTGTTTGACTTTCATTTGATTCAATTAGCTTTGTTGAATGCATTACACTTTAATTTGATTTAAAAAGCTTTATTTGAATGTGTTTGACTTTCATTGGATTCAATTACCTTTGTTTAAATGTGTTTGACTTTCATTTGATTCAAAAAGCTTTGTTTGAATGTGTTTAACTTTCCGTGGATAATTAGCTTTGTTTAAATGTGTTTAACTTTCATTTGATTCAAATAGCTTTGTTGAATGCATTTGACTTTCAATTAATTCAAAAAACTTTTATTGAATATGTTTGAATTTCATTTAATTCAATTAGCTTTGTTTGAATGTTTTGACATTCATTTGATTCAATTAGCTTTGTTTTGATGTGTTTGATTTTCATTTGATTCAATTAGCTTTGTAGAATGCATTTGACCCTCATTTGATTCAATTAGCTTTGACTGAATGTGTTTGACTTAAATTTGATTCATATGTCTTGTTTGAATGTGTTTGACTTTCATTTGATTCAATTAGCTTTGTTGAATGCATTAGACTTTAATTTGATTTAAAAAGCTTTATTTGAATGTGTTTGACTTTCATTGGATTCAATTAGCTTTGTTTGAATGTGTTTGACTTTCATTTGATTCAAAAAGCTTTGTTTGAATGTGATTAACTTTCATTGGATTCAATGAGCTTTGATTGAATGTGTTAACCTTTCATTTGATTCAATTAGCTTTGTAGAATGCATTTGAATTTTGTTTGATTCAATTAGCTTTGTTGAATGCATTTAACTTTAATTTGACTCAAAAACTTGGTTTGAATGTGTTTGTCTTTCATTTGATTCAATTAGGTTTGTTTGAATGTGTTTGACTTTCATTTGATTCAATTAGCTTTGTTTTAATGTGTTTGACTTTCATTTGATTCAATTAGCTTTGTAGAATGCATTTGACAATCATTTTATTCAATTAGCTTTGTTAAATGCATTAGACTTTTATTTGATTCAAATAGCTTTGTTTGAATGTGTTTTACTTTCATTTGATTCAATTAGCTTTGTTTGAATGTGTTTGACTTTCATTTGATTCAATTAGCTTTGTTGAATGCATTAGACTTTAATTTGATTTAAAAAGCTTTATTTGAATGTGTTTGACTTTCATTGGATTCAATTACCTTTGTTTGAATGTGTTTGACTTTCATTTGATTCAAAAAGCTTTGTTTGAATGTGTTTAACTTTTCGTGGATAATTAGCTTTGTTTGAATGTGTTTGTCTTTTATTTGGTTCGAAAAGCTTTGTTTGAATGTGTTTGATTTTCATTTAATTCAATTAGCTTTGTTTGAATGTGTTTAACTTTCATTTGATTCAATTAGCTTTGTTGAATGCATTTGACTTTCAATTGATTCAAAAAACTTTGTTTGAATGTGTTTGACTTTCATTTAATTCAATTAGCTTTGTTTAAATGTGTTTGACTTTCATTTGATTAAATTAGGTTTGTTGAATACATTAGACTTTCATTGGATTGAATTAGCTTTGTTTGAATGTGTTTCACTTTAAATTGATTTAATTAGCTTTTTAGAATGCATTTGATATTAATTTTATTCAAAAAGCTTTGTCTAAATGGGTTTGACTTTAATTTGATTTAATTAGCTTTGTTTGATTGTGTTTGAATAATATTTGATTCATAAATCTTGTTTGAATGTATTTGACTTTCATTTGATTCAATTAGCTTTGTTGAATGCATTAGACTTTAATTTGATTTAAAAAGCTTTATTTGAATGTGTTTGACTTTCATTGGATTCAATTAGCTTTGTTTGAATGTGTTTTACTTTCATTTGATTCAATTAGCTTTGTAGAATGCATTTGACTTTCGTTTGATTTAATTAGCTTTGTTTGAATGTGTTTAACTTTCCGTGTATAATTAGCTTTGTTTGAATGTGTTTGACTTTCATTTGATTCAATTAGCTCTGTTTGAATGTGTTTGACTTTAATTTGATTCAATTAGCTTTGTTTGAATGTGTTTGACTTTAATTTGATCCAATTAGCTTTGTTTGAATGTGTTTAACTCTCATTTGATTCTATTAGCTTTGGAGAATGCATTTGACTTTCGTTTGATTCAATTAGCTTTGTTGAATGCATTTTTCATTTGATTCAATTAGCTTTGCAGAATGCATTTGACCCTCATTTGATTCAATTAGCTTTGTTGAATGTATTAGACTTCAATATAATTCAAAAAGCTTTGTTTGAATGAGTTTGACTTCCATTTAATTTAATTAGCTTTGTTTGAATGTGTTTGACTTTCATTTGATTCAATTAGCATAATTGAATGCATTTGGCTTGCATTTGAGTCATAAAGCTTGTTTTAATGTGTTTGACTTTCATTTGATTCAATTAGGTTTGTTTGAATGTGTTTTACTTTCATTTGATTCAATTAGCATTGTAAATGCATTTGGCTTTCATTTTATTCAATTAGCTTTGTTTGATTGTGTTTAACTTTCATTTGATTCAATTAGCTTTGTTTGAATGCATTTGACTTTCATTTGATTTAAAAAGCTTTGTTTGAATGTGTTTGACTTTCATTTGATTCAATTAGCATAATTGAATGCATTTGGCTTGCATTTTAGTCATAAAGCTTGTTTGAATGTGTTTGACTTTCATTTGATTTAATTAGCTTTGTTTGAATGTGTTTAACTTAAATTTGATCCAAAAAGCTTTGTTTGAATGTGTTTGACTTTCATTTGATTCAATTAGCTTTGTTTGAATGTGTTTGACTTTCATTTGGTTCATTTAGCTTTATTGAATGCATTAGACTTTCATTGGATTCAATTAGCTTTGTAGAATGCATTTGACATTCATATTATTCCAAAAGCTTTGTTTAAATGGGTTTGACTTTCATTTGATTCAATTAGCTTAGTTGAATGCATTAGACTTTAACTTGATTCAAAAAGATTTATTTGATTGTGTTTGGCTTTCATTGGATTAAATTAGCTATGTTTGAATGTGTTTAACGTTGATTTGATTCAATTAGCTTTGAAGAATGCATTTGAATTTCACTTGATTCATTTAGCTTTGTTGAATGCAAATAGACTTTCATTTTATTAAAAAAGCTTTGTTTCAATGTGTTTGACTTTCATTTGATTTAATTAGCTTTGTTTGAATGTGTTTGACTTTAATTTGATTCAATTAGCTTTGTTTGAATGTGTTTGACTTTAATTTGATCCAATTAGCTTTGTTTGAATGTGTTTAACTCTCATTTGATTCTATTAGCTTTGGAGAATGCATTTGACTTTCGTTTGATTCAATTAGCTTTGTTGAATGCATTTTTCATTTGATTCAAATAGCCTTGTAGAATGCATTTGACCCTCATTTGATTCAATTAGCTTTGTTGAATGTATTAGACTTCAATATAATTCAAAAAGCTTTGTTTGAATGAGTTTGACTTCCATTTAATTTAATTAGCTTTGTTTGAATGTGTTTGACTTTCATTTGATTCAATTAGCATAATTGAATGCATTTGCTTGCATTTGAGTCATAAAGCTTGTTTGAATGTGTTTGACTTTTGATTAGGGGATTTTTATCCGCCAATCACCGTCTGACAAGTGGACCAACCAGGTTCCGCCACGTGTCCTTCACGTAGGCCAGTAGGAGCCTGCCACGTGTCAGTCCCAGATTCGTCCACTACGGACCAACTGAGACACGCCACGTGTCCACCCATGCCAAATGGGAAAACTGGCCAACAAGGCCCAATCCTGTTTAGAAGCCCAGTCAGCCCTAGGTTTACCCCAAACCTAGAGAGTGGCACGCTTCCCGAGGTTATAAATACCCCTCTTAATCCTCATTAAGGGGAGGAGACACCGAAAAACACACGGATTATACATTAAACACTCTCACCTAGAGAGACCAATCTACTTTAATTTCCGCATTAATTACTCCTTAATCAAGTACTAACTTGACCGTTGGAGGCGGAGCTCCTACCACAAGGAGTCTTCGTTGTTTTGCAGGTACAGGCGTCCGGTTCCAGTCTCGGTGTTGTAACTCTCCCGCAGGACATCAGAAAACCCCGAAACATTTTGGCGCCGTCTGTGGGGAGAGTACTTCTGAGATGGCATCTACGTTTGTACCGACTTTTGAAGAGAGGCGTCACCTAGACGACCCTCAAGTCCAGTCGGACCATGACACTGACAATGAACTTGAAGTTGAAGCTCACACAGCTCCAGACGGGACCCTAAGGGCCCGACGTACCCGTCAGACCGAAAGGACGGAACGGGAGCATTATCAAACTGAAAGCGAGCCAGCAGGCGCACCGTCAGTTCGGCAGCAGGCGACTGATGGGTCTGCTCCCATCACCAGGAACGAACTCATGACCTTCATGAGGGACTTCAAGGGAGAGATTCAAGAGTTGCTGAATAAGAAGCCTGCACCGCCCAAGGAGCAGTCGGCTAAAAAACCATCCACTTCAAGCAAGAGGAAGCCGGTTCAAGGACGAGAGGGAACTCCTCATCCTAGATCCAGGAAGTGGGAGCCGCCTGCCCTTGATCTCACAAAATACCATTTTCCTACTCCAGGGAAAAGGAAACCTGTCCGTCACATTCAGGCGGACGGGTCGAAGAAAACATACACAGACGCTCGTCTGCTGTTAGAACAGAAGAAGAATGACCGACTGTCTGAGTCGGCCTCTACTTCTGAATTCCAAGATAGTCTGCGAAATACCTCGATGAGGCATACCCAGTCGTATCATGAGAGTCAGTCAGGCGGCACCTCCCGTCAGTCCGGCTTTCATAGCGACCAGGCGGTACCAAACTTGCCGTTTGTACCACAACAACAGTATTTTATGCCGCCACCTCCTTTTGGTGGACAGGCAGCTAAAAATGTCCAACCTTTGGACTGGCAGCTACGGTTGCTTAGACTTGGTGAACAGCCGTCGGCCTTCTCCAAGGAAATCACTGAAGCCGCTCCGCCGGCCAAAGTGAAAAATGTGTTAGTAGGCGCCTATGATGGCACTACTAACCCAGAAGACCATCTGATGGCATTCTCCAACCTAATGTACCTTCAAGGGTTGGATGATCCCACTTGGTGCAAGTGTTTTCCAGCGACTCTCAAAGGAATTGCACAGCAATGGTTCGGCAACCTGCCGACTGGTTGTGTAAACAACTTCAGGACGCTTGCTTACTTGTTCACCTCCAACTTCGCCATGAACATTCCTGCGAAGAAGACGACCCTTGATTTGGGAACAATTCAGCAGGATGAGAAGGAGGGGCTTCGATCCTACATCAGGCGGTTTAACCTGATGAGAATACAGATTCAAGGGTTACCAGATGAGGTGGCCTATACTGATTTTTTCAGGGGTCCCAAAGATGGGTCGACCTTCAAATTCGATCTGGTTCGAAAGAGGGTGGCGACTCTTCAGGAGGCCTTGATTGAAGCAGAAGCCTACATACAGGCGACTGATCTTTGTAGTACAGCAAAACAGTCGGACGGTAAAAAGTTCGACAAAAGAGAAGGACGACAGATACAGTCGTCAAACAAAGATCTAAAGAAGAGAAAAGAGGTCTGGGCGGCTGATTCCTCTAAACAGCCGGCCCAGAAGAAGAAAAAAGAATTCAAGCCATACTCCCCAAAGTATGCGTTTAACAAGGATAGCAAAGCTATCCTGAAAGAAATCAAGGGACGGATCTCTATTGAGAAGCCGGTCCCCATGAAGGGTTCTGCAAGCAATCGAAACCAGGAAAAATTCTGTGATTATCATGAAGATGTTGGTCATCACACCAACGAATGCATCAGTCTCATGCGGTATCTGGACCGCCTGGCTGAGCAAGGTGATCTTGACTCTTTTGTCAAGAAATCCACGGGGAACACCTCCTCGAAAAAACAGTCGGCCAAAAAGAATCAACAGGCCGACAGCTCTGATACAGATGATGCAGTCGTCTACACTATTGCAGGCGGCTTTGCAGGAGGAGGTCCCACTATTAGGGGCAACAAAGACAATATCAGGCGGCTGGATATAAATTCCGTTCACCCAGAACGGCCCTCCATAAATTCATTTCCTGAGATTGTCATTACTGAAGAAGATCTAGGAGGGGTCAGGGGGCCGCATGACGACCCTATCGTCATTGAATGTAAAGTGGCCAATCAAAGAGTTGGCCGAATTCTCATAGATACCGGAAGCTCCTCAGATCTTATCAGTAGCAAATGCCTCTCCAAACTGAAGTACAAGACTGATTGTATACATCCGGCCTCCCACCCTCTAGTAGGGTTTGGAGGGGGAGTCGTCCACCCTGTAGGACGAGTAGATCTACCCATCCGCCTGGGTGAAAAAGGGGAAGGACGACACATGGTAGTCCGGTTCCTGGTGGTAGAAGAACTCTCGGCCTACAACATGATTCTGGGACGACCAACCTTAAATAATTCCAAGGCTGTAATAATCCCATCTCTTATGCTGCTCAAGTTTGAGAGGGATAATGGAACAGTCGGCTCCCTAAGGGGAGATCAGAGGATGGCCCGAGAGTGCTATCTCTCGGATGTCAAGCCCACTGCTATGGCCGCTGGGTCCAGTGGAGGAAAAACTGCCTTTGACGATGTCAAGGATAATGCGCCTGTTGAAGAAGCAGGCGGCAAGAAGAGAAAGGCGTCCCAGATGGGAGCCACAAGAAAAGATAAAAAATAGCAATCATTGGCAGAGGAGCGGTCGGATGAGTTCCGTCCTCAGCCAACTGGAGAGCATACGGACCTGATCTTAGATGTCTCACGTCCTGACAAAACAGTTAAAGTTGGGACGACTGCTCTAGGGGTCCTGGGTGAAGACTTTCACAATCTCTTGAGAGAATACAAGGACATCTTTGCATTCGAAGTCCATGAAATGCCAGGCATTAGTTCTGAGCTGGCGGTACATAAACTAGCTGTGGATCCAAAAAAGAAGCCGGTAAGGCAAAAGAAGCGGAACCATGGCGAAGAAAGAAGTCAGGCGGCAGCCGCCGAAGTTAAAAAATTACTTGATGCAGGATTCATTCGGCAATGTTACTTCCCAGACTGGGTTGCAAATGTTGTGCTTGTTAAAAAGCCGAATGGTACCTGGCGAATGTGTGTAGACTACACAGACTTAAACAAGGCGTGCCCAAAAGACAGTTACCCTCTGCCTAAAATTGACAACCTGGTCGACTCAACAGCCGGCCATGCTTTGATGAGTTTTATGGACGCCTACTCAGGTTTCCATCAAATCCCTTTATGGAAAAAAGATCAGGAGAAGACGGCCTTCGTCACTGATCAAGGGTTATACTGTTACACGGTCATGCCGTTTGGTCTTAAGAATGCCCCGGCCACCTTCCAACGAATGATAAACATTGTGTTCTTTGATCAGATTGGGAGAAATGTTGAGGCATATATTGATGATATGATTGTCAAGTCTAAACTTCAGAAAGATCATCTGTCGGACCTCCGAGAAACTTTCGCCACACTCAGGCGGCACCATGTCATGCTTAATCCCAAGAAATGCGTCTTTGGAGTTGAGTCTGGGAAATTTCTCGGATTCCTCATTACTCAGAGAGGAATAGATGCGAACCCTGAGAAGGTGCAGGCGGTCATCGACATGCAGTCGCCCCGCACCGTCCGAGAGGTTCAGAAGCTAACAGGTTGTCTGGCGGCCTTGGGTAGATTCCTAAGTCGATCAGGCGACAAATGCCTATACTTTTTCCAGGCAATTAAGAAAAAGGCAAGGTTTGAATGGGGGCCGGATGCTGAGGCGGCCTTCCAAAAGTTGAAAGTTCATTTGCATTCCTTGCCAAGGCTAATCAGCCCTTTGCCAAAAGAAGTACTCTACATGTACCTGGCCGTCTCTGATCATGCGTTAAGCGCTGTTCTGCTTGCTGAAAGAGACGACTGTCAGCTCCCGGTCTACTTTGTCAGCCATGTGCTGAAAAATGCCGAGTTAAGGTATCCCTTGGTGGAGAAGTTTGGTCTTGCACTCTTCATGGCTGTTAAAAAATTAAAGCCCTACTTTTTGGCGCATGCAGTCGTCGTGTATACAGATCAACCGATCAAGCGGCCACTGACCACCATGGAGTCGTCGGGCCGAATGATCAAATGGGCTATAGAAATACAGAGCCTCGAAGTTACCTTCGAGCCTAGAAAAGCAGTGAAGGGGCAAGCCTTTGCTGACTTTATTGTTGAGATGACTCGTCCCCCTGACTCTCAAGTTCCAGACCAAGTCTGGAAGGTATATGTGGATGGAAGCTCTACTTCAAATGGTTGTGGAGCAGGCGTCATATGTTAGTCGCCAGAAGGCGACAGGTACGATTATGCTTTACGTTTCAGTTTTCAGGCTTCAAACAATGAGGCAGAATATGAAGCTTTACTAGCCGGAATCCGCATGTGCAAGGCGGCAGGGGCAAGAAAAATAGACGCCTGTTCTGATTCACAATTGATAGTGAGTCAGTACAATGGCGAATACGAAGCGACCCATCCGGCCATGATCAAGTATTTACAGGCGGTCCGTCAAGCAGTCGGCTCCCTTGAGGATTTTCATCTGGTCCAAGTACCGAGATCAGAAAATAACCAAGCGGATGCGCTTTCAAAATTAGCATCATCCGCCTCCTGTGATACTCCTCGAACCGTTTTTTGGGAAGTAGTGGAAAAGAGAAGCATTGAGGGAGACCCTATTGGAATCCTAGACAGAAGCTCAACCTGGATGGATCCAATTAGGGCATATCTGACAAACGGTACCCTGCCGGATGATCATCAACAGGCGGCAGTACTGAAAAGACGAGCCATCAATTTTGAAATGATAAAGGGAGAACTTCACAAAAGAGGGTACCTTCAACCCTTCTTAAAGTGTGTTACTCCAGAAAAAGGGCGAGAGATACTAGACGATCTTCACTCTGGTCACTGTGCTTCACATATAGGCGGAAGGACGCTTGCTCAACGGGCAAGGCGGCAGGGCTACTTCTGGCCTACCTTAGAAGCTGATGCCATGGAGATGGTGAAAAAGTGTGATAAGTGTCAAAGGTTTGGCAAACTAATTCACCGTCCGGCTACTGATCTCACCACCATTCATAGTCCCCTACCGTTTGCTAAATGGGGCATGGATATTCTGGGTCCATATACGCCTGCTACAGGCGGAAGAAGGTACATACTTGTTGCCGTCGACTACTTCACTAAATGGGTAGAGGCGGAGGCCGTTAAGGGAATCAAGACGAAGGATGTAATTTCTTTTATTTGGAGAAATGTCATCACTCGGTTCGGGGTTCCCATGTCTATGGTTTTTGATAATGGTCCCCAATTTGAGACGCCTGTTCTCAAAAGCTGGTTGGGTGACCAAGGAATTGCACATTGCTTTGCATCTGTCGGCCGTCCACAAGCAAACGGCCAAGTAGAAGCCTTTAATAAAATCATCTCAGACGGTCTGAAGAAAAAGATTGAACGAGCAGGCGGCCTATGGGCGGATGAACTACCACATGTTCTCTGGGCCATTAGGACGACTGAAAAAGGGGCGACTGGAGAAACTCCATTCCTCCTAACTTATGGTGCGGAAGCTGTTCTTCCAATAGAACACTACGAGCCGACTCTTCGAGTAATGCTATATGACGAAGAGGCAAACTGGGAATCCATGCGCCTGGCATTAGACTCACTCCCTGAAAAGAGGGGCAATGCTGTCTTACGCCATGAGATTTACCGCCTGAGAATGACTCGATCGTACAACAAAAAAGTGCACAGGCGTCCACTCAAAGTGGGGGACTTTGTACTTAGAAAAATGGAAGCTGTTGGTAGGGCTAACGAGTCTGGCAAGCTAACTCCCAACTGGGAAGGCCCCTACCGAATATATGAAGAGGTTAGAGACGGTACCTACCGTCTGGAAACACCAGACGGCCAGCCGTTACCTCGAACCTGGAACATAGATAACCTTAAGAAATATTTCTTTTGAAAAATGTAAAGTCAAGTACTTGAATAAAGTTTGCATTCTTACTATTCAATTTTGTATTAAGAGGGGCATGCCAACTGACAAACAGTCGGCTACTCTCCAAGATTAAATTCATTTTACTTTAAGAGGGGCATGCCAACTGACAAACAGTCGGCTACTCTCTATGTTTAAGAGGGGCACGCCGCTTGTTTCACTCAACCGGCTACCCTCACATAATCTAGTTCACCAAGAACTATCAAAAACATGATCAGACCAGGTGTCAAGCCAACTGATAAAAAATATAAAAATTCAATTCGACCTGTCCCAACATTATAGCAGGCGTCCGACGGCATCCATCCGGATGAAATTCGTCGCAGAGAGCAGCTCCCTTTTGGGTGGAACATTGTTCTATAAACTAGTCACACGGCACCTATACGACTGTCCCCAAGGGCAACCACGTAGCCGTTTTTGAGACAAGGATAACTTTTATCACTAACCAAACTAGTGGTAAAAGTTGACATCTGAGTCGGATGACCGCCTGTATTACTTGGGATAAATGCAGGGGGTACCTCTTGAGTTAATAGCCAACAAACATTGGCAAATCAAGGGGTCCAGACGGCCTTCGCCGCCTGGTACCTCTACTACTCAATCTAGAATGAGGACGACTGAGTAACACCAATGTTAACTCATAGTCACTCTCTCAAACTTGGTATGGAACCTAAAAAGTTTGAGTAGACCACCTGTTTTTTGGCAAACAAGGGCACTCAAACCACTATTCCTACTAAGTTTCCATTCGAGTTAATAGCCAACAAACATTGGCGAATAAAGGGGAACAACCGGTACCCACCGCTTGATACCTCTACTACTCAATCACTAGGCGACTAGGTAAAACCATATTTACTTAGTCACCCCTTAAAAATTTTTAGTATGAAATTAAAAAGTTCATGCAACACCTATTCACACTGATTATGATAGGAAACAGTCGTCCTAGACTGCCTATAACAAATACAAGTAAGAATACCCTTTCTTACTTAGTAAATTTTACAAATGACAGGACCGCCTGCCTAAAGGTAATCCAGTCATAGACTGCCTAAAGTCTAGCCTTCAAAATACAAGTAAGAAAACTCTATTTTACTTAGTTAATTTTACAAATAACGGACCGCCTGCCTAAAGGTTATCCAGTCTTTTAAACGGGTCGAATACCCATTGAATAAATGGCCGACTGATCGCCTAGTTTGGAAACAGACAATCAGTCGTCCAGGGGCATAACTATCCGTACCTGTCTACAATCGGCCATGCAAAACAGTCGATATAGTGTACGACTCAATATCAAATATTCAAGACTTAGACAAATTTCAAGAAAAATAAAATTTCATTAAGGAGAGTAGAATATTCAGAACCCCGGCCCCCTGGCCGGGTAAATACAAGTAAACGGCACGCAGGCCGTGAAAAGAAGACATAAAAGCTTAAGAAGGGGGCAAATCTTCAACATTAGCAGCGTCCGCCTGGTCAGCATTCTTCTTGCTGGACTCGGCCTCAGCTGCATTCTTTTTCGATGCCTTGCCCCCAAGTGGCACAAGCGCCACTACCAGCCGCTCCTCCACCTCCAAGCCCTCCTCGAACGCCTCGTCCTCAGCAGCCGCCAGGATCTCTTGATTATATGTTTCAGAGCACTGGCGGTAGGTTTTCTCCCAAGAGGCATAGTCGGCATTGGGGAAGAGGCGGCTCCAGGTCATACGCTGGATCTGGGAAGAGTCTTCCATCATCTCTCGGACGAGCTCTCGTTTCTCTTGCTCAGCCTTCTCCGAGAGCTCTTTAGTGAGACTCTTCTCCTGAGTCACCAGGTTTTCCTTTACGCTAGCCAAGGATTTCTCCATGACTTCGTAGGATAGCATTTTTTGGCGGAGAGGTTTAAGCTCGGCCTTGAGGTTGGAGACGGTCGCCTCCAGCTCGCTGTTCCTCTTCTGGGCCGCCTCTAACTAGGCCCGGATAGCGGCGGCAGCCTGCGCCTGATAATAAAGAATATCAATAGTCAGAACTTCATTTTGGGCAATTTGAAACATTGCTTTATCACAGTTAGAGGCGGCCATAGCTTTTGCAGCCTTTACCTCTTTATTCTTCCGATCAAGCGGCTTGCGAAGGCCGTTCACTCGGAGCAGGGCCTAAGTAAAGAGAAAACATGCGTCAGTTTCCAATCAAAAAGGTAACAGGCGTCCTGGAATAAAAATACTCAGAAAATGCTAAGTATACCTCAGCAAGGACCCCTGCAATCCCATCAAGGTCAAGGGTGCCGACACCCCTGACCGCCTCCCTTTCAGATGGAGGCACTGCTTTTATCATGGACTTGGCTACCTCTACCAAGTCAGGCTCCTGAGGGCCGGCTGCATCAAGCGTAAAAAGCAAGTTAGACCTAGTCAAGAAGGAAGCAAGTATAAAAGTTTTTACAAGTAATTGTCCATACTTCTAGGCGGCCCCGCCGGAGTTTTAGAAGAAGTGGCCGGCTGCTTCTCAGCCGCCACTGTTTTCCTGGAAGACCCAGGAGAGCTTGCAACAGTCGTCCTCCGGGCCTTGGGGTCCGGCTGTTGCGAGGAAGAAGCTCTTGGAGTGCCCGACTATAAAAAAAAAAAAAAAAAAAAAAAAAAAGGGGGAGTTAGTATATGCATAAGACAACTACTCCAAAAAGAGGAAGAGTTTCAAAGCCTACCAAGGGTGCCCCCTTGTTGGGGGAGTCGGTACAAGACTGTTGCATGAGAGAGGCCCGCAACATGGCCGCCGCAGTCTTGGATGCTGTTATTTTACTCATGGCGTCAGCTGCAAAAGAACAAACAGTAAAGTCAGCAAAAATCCCAAGTAAACAAGGCGTGAAAAAACAGAGTATTCGTCAGGCCGGCTACCTCTAGAGCACCGACTGCTGAGGCCACAGGCGGCCAAAAAGTACTCGTCATAGAGCCACTTGAAGATCGGGATGCAGTTTAGGGGTACTTGCTCTCGTACCCCTGAAGTAGAGTTCACCCTAGTCTCTACTTTGAAGAGTCCTTTGTCTAGGATCTCTTTTTTAGCCTTTGGGGGAACAGGCGGCATGCTTCGGCCGCCTGCAAGAGAGGCGGATTCCTATTCCACCTGTTGAAGCGTTTGTTCAGCTCTATGTCTGAACTCTCAATAATAAGGAAGGTGTTCCGCCAATCCTTCCACTTGTTCGCCTTACCTCTCGTCATGAGGTAGCCCCTATGGCTTGTTAATTGATACCAGCCGGTACCGCCCGACTTAGGGGTCCGGCTGAGATAGTTCATGTGGGCGAAAGCCTCAAAGCTTGGCTCCACCCCGTACATTTCGCACCCGGCCACATAGCCGAGTACGTTTACCCAAGAGTTGGGGGCTAACTGCCATAACCCCAAATCATACCCATCCAAAATCCGCTGAACAGCCGGATGTAATGGGAAGCGCAATCCAGCCTTGATGGCCGCCACATAGCAGCCAAAACAGGCGCCATCGTAGCTGGTACCAGCCGGCCAGACGACAGTGTCTTCTGGATCCGGCACGAACAGTAAAAATCCGGGTCCCATTTGGTGGTTAGCGATAAAGCTCTCCACTTTGTCTTGCATGGCCGTGATCCGGCCCCGGGGTACCGTGCAGTAGTAAGGGGTGTTCTCCTCTCGATAAGAAGCGGACGGCTCCGCCCAATTATCCCCCTTCTCAACTGCATGAGAACTCCTCGCCTCTTGTAGGCGGCTGTTCCTTTCTTCTGAGCCTGGAGAAGATTGGCCAGAAGAGCTAGACTCAGACTCGTCCTCAGACGAGTCAGAAGAGGACGACTCCTCCCCTCTCCCAGAGGGGCCCGCCTCCTCTCCCTTAGAAGGAGCAGGAGAATAGTTTGACATATCCACTGTGAAATGGGAAGGGACCACCTTGACCCCTCCCTCAGAACTGTCGGCTTGGCAGCCGCTTTGTTTTACTTCTACATCTGGCGTCTGGTCAGATGTTTCACTAATTGGCACCCTTTGGGAGGAGCCGTCTGAGTTTGAGATCCTAGCAGTCTTTTTTGTCTGGCCATCACGTTCTGCATAGACACAGATACAGTCGGACTTTGTATAAAGGGAAAAGATGGGTCCAGAAAAGGGCAGGCGGCACTCCTAGTCCTAGATTCAGCCGTCCCCGGTGACCGGCTGATCACTAACTTAGGCCGTGTCGTGTGCTTCCATGGGGCCATTTCAAAAAATAAAAATAAAAGGAAAAAGTTAAGAGTAAGAGAACCAACGGTTACCTGAACGAGTGACGGTTGATGAAAGTCTGAAGTCTTTTGTAAACGGTTTGTCAGAGCAGGCGGTAGGCAACAAAGTCCAAAGTGTCAGAGCAAGTTCAGGGGTCCGAATGTTCTCTCGCAAAGGTTATCAAATGTGAAAATGACCGAAGTCAGCACTCCCTTATATAGGCAAAGTGAGAAGGCGAAGGGTCACTTCCAAATTCAAAATGGGCGGGAAATATCTCTCGGCCAATTGCAGGGCGACACCTTTTGTAGGCCGTCGCCTGTCACCATGCGACACCTGTCACAGGTGACACGTGACCAGTCACGTGCCGCCTGTGAGGGGCAAATGATTAGGGGATTTTTATCCGCCAATCACCGTCTGACAAGTGGACCAACCAGGTTCCGCCACGTGTCCTTCACGTAGGCCAGTAGGAGCCTGCCACGTGTCAGTCCCAGATTCGTCCACTACGGACCAACTGAGACACGCCACGTGTCCACCCATGCCAAATGGGAAAACTGGCCAACAAGGCCCAATCCTGTTTAGAAGCCCAGTCAGCCCTAGGTTTACCCCAAACCTAGAGAGTGGCACGCTTCCCGAGGTTATAAATTGATGTGAATCAAGAGGCTTATTCTTTTCAAGGGTCCAAGACACTTTTAGAAGGTCCAAATAGCTTCATTATGGGCTGCCCAATCAAAGAAATAAACAAGGAAAGGTTCAATAGGTCAATTGGGAAAGAAGGAAGCTTGATCACCATGGAAGACAAAATGAAACATTCGGCTTCCGGCGGCGATTGCGGTTGTTACGCGCCACTCCAAGGGCCACGCGCCACCTTCCCTAAGCCACCTTGAGCCTAGCTACACCATGAACCGGCGCGTGAGGCTAGAGGAGGCGCGTGAGGTGGTTATCCGGCGGCAGTACGAAAAGAAAGATTTTCTTTACTTAGTTTTTTTCTAGAGTTTTTGCTTGCAAGTTTTTACCTTTCACTTGAAAGGGTTTTTCTTGGTTTAAGCAATTAGGTTTCTTCTTAATTTCTGTTATTTTAGTTTAAAATAATTTCTAAGTCGATGTGAATCAAGAGGCTTATTCTTTTCAAGGGTCCAAGACACTTTTAGAAGGTCCAAATAGCTTCATTATGGGCTGCCCAATCAAAGAAATAAACAAGGAAAGGTTCAATAGGTCAATTGGGAAAGAAGGAAGCTTGATCACCATGGAAGACAAAATGACACATTCGGCTTCCGGCGGCGATTGCGGTTGTTACGCGCCACTCCAAGGGCCACGCGCCACCTTCCCTAAGCCACCTTGAGCCTAGCTACACCATGAACCGGCGCGTGAGGCTAGAGGAGGCGCGTGAGGTGGTTATCCGGCGGCAGTACGAAAAGAAAGATTTTCTTTACTTAGTTTTTTTCTAGAGTTTTTGCTTGCAAGTTTTTACCTTTCACTTGAAAGGGTTTTTCTTGGTTTAAGAAATTAGGTTTCTTCTTAATTTCTGTTATTTTAGTTTAAAATAATTTCTAAGTCAATTAGGAATTGTTTTAAGAAGTTTTAGGTTAATTAGAACTAGTCTTATTACTAGTTTCCTAGTTCCATTAGAATTGGTTTTCCTATTCTATCTAGGATACTTGAGGATCAAGGATAGGGTTTTATCCTAGTTTATTAGACTTAGAATCAGTAGCTTAGCCTATAAATAGTTTATTTTCGTGGGTCTTCAAAGGACACACAACCAGAAAATTCAATACAAGTTAATTGTTTGTTTTTGCTTAATTGCTTACAAATTCTTTTGCTAATTTTCAATTCAAGGAGTTGTTTTGATAATTAGAACGTTCAACACTTAGTTCTAGGAGTAGTCTAAGTTTTGTTCATCAAAGTACTTAGTTCCAGGAGTGGTCTAGGTAATTTGAGAGGCGTTGAATTCGTTTCCAGGAGTGGTCGTTTTCAAAGTCATATCCGGTTCGTTATTCTTAAGTTGTTCGATTTTCTTAGGAAATTCGAAGGGCTTGTGTTACTTGTGTGATTTTAGATTCTTTATTAAGTTAAGGGGTTTAAATCCACATCAAATTGGTATCAGATTTGGGGAGATTTTGATCGTTCCACAACTCGTTCTTACAAGGCGCACTTGTTCTCGGATAACCAGTTTTTCTGTCAACTTCAGAAGGCTCGTTCTCCTTCGTTACAAGGTCTTTTCAGGTGATTCTTTTTGATTTTGGGTGAAATTTTGTCTACTTTCTGCCTGTAAAATTTCAGAATTTTTGGTCGTCGTTTTCTATTAAACTGGACTGTTTTTCCGCAACAGTGTCAGTTTGGTCCGATTAATTGCTCCTTGTTTTGTGTGTGCGTTTTTATTCGAAGTTGTGCTGTGATCTTTTGAGGGAATTACCTGTGAGGGTAGGGTCTACTAGGACTGTTTTTATCTTATAATCATGGAGGAAGCCTTGAGAAAATCTATGGATGATTTGCAAAGTTACTTCAAGGTCATAAAAAGAAGAAAAAACATGAAGATGATAACGTAGATTTTTTGCCTCGGTAACAAACATATGCTTATGGAGCGACTGAATTTACATGAAGAAATTATTTTTCAAGGTCAACAAGATAGTTTGTTTCATACTCGATGCAAAGTTGATGATAGAACTTGTAGGGTGATCATTGATAGTGGTTCGTGTACCAATGTAGCGTCTACAGAGATGGTTACTAAACTCCAACTTCCTACAAGAGATCATGAAAAACCATATATAAGTTAGTTGGCTAGATAATTCTATGGGTTTTCATGTAGAACAACAAGCTTGGTGAATTTCTCCATTGGCAATTACAAGGAAGAATTATGGTGCGATGTGATTCCTATGAGTGCTTGTCACGTTCTTTTAGGAAGACCATGGCAATTTGATCGACATGTTAAACATGATGTGTGGCCAACACATATTCGGTCAAGGTGGGAAACAAGAGGTTCAAACTTATGCTTTAACTACTATTCCATGCCGCGTTAAAGTTAAGAGATGGAGGAAGATTGTCAAAAGGATAAGGAAGAAGAACATGTAGGTGCTAAAGAGCTCGAAGAAAAGGTGAGTGAAACAATTGATGTTCCAATTGTGTGTGACGTTGTTCAAGATCAGATTATTCATAATGATCTACCAATGGTGGTGTCGGAAAAGGTTTTTGATACTATTGAGGAGCCATTCGTGAATCAAGAAAATAATTTAATGGTTTCTTTAGAAGTGGTGGATTCATTGGGCATGAATAAAGAGAAGAAATTATTAGTCATGCATGAGAAAGAGTTTATGAAGCCTAAAGTGTTCTTATGGTCAAATTCGAAGACCAAGGACCAAATTGAGAATTGGTTGTTTCTAATTTGTTGCCTTGCTCGTGGTGATGTTGTTACACTGCTTACAATGCTAGCATTGAGGTAATAGTTCTTTTGGCTTGTATTCGTCTAATTTGGATGGTTTCATGGAATTGTTCTACTTGTTTTGATGATGTGAATTTGAGGGCAAATTCTTTTGAAGAAGGGGAGAATGATGTGAATCAAGAGGCTTATTCTTTTCAAGGGTCCAAGACACTTTTAGAAGGTCCAAATAGCTTCATTATGGGCTGCCCAATCAAAGAAATAAACAAGGAAAGGTTCAATAGGTCAATTGGGAAAGAAGGAAGCTTGATCACCATGGAAGACAAAATGACACATTCGGCTTCCGGCGGCGATTGCGGTTGTTACGCGCCACTCCAAGGGCCACGCGCCACCTTCCCTAAGCCACCTTGAGCCTAGCTACACCATGAACCGGCGCGTGAGGCTAGAGGAGGCGCGTGAGGTGTTATATCCGGCGGCAGTACGAAAAGAAAGATTTTCTTTACTTAGTTTTTTTCTAGAGTTTTTGCTTGCAAGTTTTTACCTTTCACTTGAAAGGGTTTTTCTTGGTTTAAGCAATTAGGTTTCTTCTTAATTTCTGTTATTTTAGTTTAAAATAATTTCTAAGTCAATTAGGAATTGTTTTAAGAAGTTTTAGGTTAATTAGAACTAGTCTTATTACTAGTTTCCTAGTTCCATTAGAATTGTTTTCCTATTCTATCTAGGATACTTGAGGATCAAGGATAGGGTTTTATCCTAGTTTTATTAGACTTAGAATTCAGTAGCTTAGCCTATAAATAGTTTATTTTCGTGGGTCTTCAAAGGACACACAACCAGAAAATTCAATACAAGTTAATTGTTTGTTTTGCTTAATTGCTTACAAATTCTTTTGCTAATTTTCAATTCAAGGAGTTGTTTTGATAATTAGAACGTTCAACACTTAGTTCTAGGAGTAGTCTAAGTTTTGTTCATCAAAGTACTTAGTTCCAGGAGTGGTCTAGGTAATTTGAGAGGCGTTGAATTCGTTCCAGGAGTGGTCGTTTTCAAAGTCATATCCGGTTCGTTATTCTTAAGTTGTTCGATTTTCTTAGGAAATTCGAAGGGCTTGTGTTACTTGTGTGATTTTAGATTCTTTATTAAGTTATGGGGTTTAAATCCACATCAAATTGGTATCAGATTTGGGGAGATTTTGATCGTTCCACAACTCGTTCTTACAAGGCGCACTTGTTCTCGGATAACCAGTTTTTCTGTCAACTTCAGAAGGCTCGTTCTCCTTCGTTACAAGGTCTTTTCAGGTGATTCGTTTTTTGATTTTGGGTGAAATTTTGTCTACTTTCTTCCTGTAAAATTTCAGAATTTTTGGTCGTCGTTTTCTATTAAACTGGACTGTTTTTCCGCAACAGTGTCAGTTTGGTCCGATTAATTGCTCCTTGTTTTTGTGTGTGCGTTTTTATTCGAAGTTGTGCTGTGATCTTTTGAGGGAATTACCTGTGAGGGTAGGGTCCTACTAGGACTGTTTTTATCTTATAATCATGGAGGAAGCCTTGAGAAAATCTATGGATGAATTTGCAAAGTTACTTCAAGGTCATAAAAAGAAGAAAAAACATGAAGATGATAACGTAGATTTTGCTCGGTAACAAACATATGCTTATGGAGCGACTGAATTTACATGAAGAAATTATTTTTCAAGGTCAACAAGATAGTTTGTTTCATACTCGATGCAAAGTTGATGATAGAACTTGTAGGGTGATCATTGATAGTGGTTCGTGTACCAATGTAGCGTCTACAGTGATGGTTACTAAACTCCAACTTCCTACAAGAGATCATGAAAAACCATATAAGTTAGGTTGGCTAGATAATTCTATGGGTTTTCATGTAGAACAACAAGTTTTGGTGAATTTCTCCATTGGCAATTACAAGGAAGAATTATGGTGCGATGTGATTCCTATGAGTGCTTGTCACGTTCTTTTAGGAAGACCATGGCAATTTGATCGACATGTTAAACATGATGGTGTGGCCAAACACATATTCGGTCAAGGTGGGAAACAAGAGGTTCAAACTTATGCCTTTAACTACTATTCCATGCCGCGTTAAAGTTAAAGAGATGGAGGAAGATTGTCAAAAGGATAAGGAAGAAGAACATGTAGGTGCTAAAGAGCTCGAAGAAAAGGTGAGTGAAACAATTGATGTTCCAATTGTGTGTGACGTTGTTCAAGATCAGATTATTCATAATGATCTACCAATGGTGGTGTCGGAAAAGGTTTTTGATACTATTGAGGAGCCATTCGTGAATCAAGAAAATAATTTAATGGTTTCTTTAGAAGTGGTGGATTCATTGGGCATGAATAAAGAGAAGAAATTATTAGTCATGCATGAGAAAGAGTTTATGAAGCCTAAAGTGTTCTTATGGTCAAATTCGAAGACCAAGGACCAAATTGAGAATTGGTTGTTTCTAATTTGTTGCCTTGCTCGTGGTGATGTTGTTACACTGCTTACAATTGCTAGCATTGAGGTAATAGTTCTTTTGGCTTGTATTCGTCGAATTTGGATGGTTTCATGGAATTGTTCTACTTGTTTTGATGATGTGAATTTGAGGGCAAATTCTTTTGAAGAAGGGGAGAATGATGTGAATCAAGAGGCTTATTCTTTTCAAGGGTCCAAGACACTTTTAGAAGGTCCAAATAGCTTCATTATGGGCTGCCCAATCAAAGAAATAAACAAGGAAAGGTTCAATAGGTCAATTGGGAAAGAAGGAAGCTTGATCACCATGGAAGACAAAATGACACATTCGGCTTCCGGCGGCGATTGCGGTTGTTACGCGCCACTCCAAGGGCCACGCGCCACCTTCCCTAAGCCACCTTGAGCCTAGCTACACCATGAACCGGCGCGTGAGGCTAGAGGAGGCGCGTGAGGTGGTTATCCGGCGGCAGTACGAAAAGAAAGATTTTCTTTACTTAGTTTTTTTCTAGAGTTTTTGCTTGCAAGTTTTTACCTTTCACTTGAAAGGGTTTTTCTTGGTTTAAGCAATTAGGTTTCTTCTTAATTTCTGTTATTTTAGTTTAAAATAATTTCTAAGTCAATTAGGAATTGTTTTAAGAAGTTTTAGGTTAATTAGAACTAGTCTTATTACTAGTTTCCTAGTTCCATTAGAATTGGTTTTCCTATTCTATCTAGGATACTTGAGGATCAAGGATAGGGTTTTATCCTAGTTTTATTAGACTTAGAATTCAGTAGCTTAGCCTATAAATAGTTTATTTTCGTGGGTCTTCAAAGGACACACAACCAGAAAATTCAATACAAGTTAATTGTTTGTTTTGCTTAATTGCTTACAAATTCTTTTGCTAATTTTCAATTCAAGGAGTTGTTTTGATAATTAGAACGTTCAACACTTAGTTCTAGGAGTAGTCTAAGTTTTGTTCATCAAAGTACTTAGTTCCAGGAGTGGTCTAGGTAATTTGAGAGGCGTTGAATTCGTTCCAGGAGTGGTCGTTTTCAAAGTCATATCCGGTTCGTTATTCTTAAGTTGTTCGATTTTCTTAGGAAATTCGAAGGGCTTGTGTTACTTGTGTGATTTTAGATTCTTTATTAAGTTAAGGGGTTTAAATCCACATCAAATTGGTATCAGATTTGGGGAGATTTTGATCGTTCCACAACTCGTTCTTACAAGGCGCACTTGTTCTCGGATAACCAGTTTTTCTGTCAACTTCAGAAGGCTCGTTCTCCTTCGTTACAAGGTCTTTTCAGGTGATTCTTTTTTTGATTTTGGGTGAAATTTTGTCTACTTTCTTCCTGTAAAATTTCAGAATTTTTGGTCGTCGTTTTCTATTAAACTGGACTGTTTTTCCGCAACAGTGTCAGTTTGGTCCGATTAATTGCTCCTTGTTTTTGTGTGTGCGTTTTTATTCGAAGTTGTGCTGTGATCTTTTGAGGGAATTACCTGTGAGGGTAGGGTCCTACTAGGACTGTTTTTATCTTATAATCATGGAGGAAGCCTTGAGAAAATCTATGGATGAATTTGCAAAGTTACTTCAAGGTCATAAAAAGAAGAAAAAACATGAAGATGATAACGTAGATTTTTGCCTCGGTAACAAACATATGCTTATGGAGCGACTGAATTTACATGAAGAAATTATTTTTCAAGGTCAACAAGATAGTTTGTTTCATACTCGATGCAAAGTTGATGATAGAACTTGTAGGGTGATCATTGATAGTGGTTCGTGTACCAATGTAGCGTCTACAGAGATGGTTACTAAACTCCAACTTCCTACAAGAGATCATGAAAAACCATATAAGTTAGGTTGGCTAGATAATTCTATGGGTTTTCATGTAGAACAACAAGTTTTGGTGAATTTCTCCATTGGCAATTACAAGGAAGAATTATGGTGCGATGTGATTCCTATGAGTGCTTGTCACGTTCTTTTAGGAAGACCATGGCAATTTGATCGACATGTTAAACATGATGGTGTGGCCAACACATATTCGGTCAAGGTGGGAAACAAGAGGTTCAAACTTATGCCTTTAACTACTATTCCATGCCGCGTTAAAGTTAAAGAGATGGAGGAAGATTGTCAAAAGGATAAGGAAGAAGAACATGTAGGTGCTAAAGAGCTCGAAGAAAAGGTGAGTGAAACAATTGATGTTCCAATTGTGTGTGACGTTGTTCAAGATCAGATTATTCATAATGATCTACCAATGGTGGTGTCGGAAAAGGTTTTTGATACTATTGAGGAGCCATTCGTGAATCAAGAAAATAATTTAATGGTTTCTTTAGAAGTGGTGGATTCATTGGGCATGAATAAAGAGAAGAAATTATTAGTCATGCATGAGAAAGAGTTTATGAAGCCTAAAGTGTTCTTATGGTCAAATTCGAAGACCAAGGACCAAATTGAGAATTGGTTGTTTCTAATTTGTTGCCTTGCTCGTGGTGATGTTGTTACACTGCTTACAATTGCTAGCATTGAGGTAATAGTTCTTTTGGCTTGTATTCGTCGAATTTGGATGGTTTCATGGAATTGTTCTACTTGTTTTGATGATGTGAATTTGAGGGCAAATTCTTTTGAAGAAGGGGAGAATGATGTGAATCAAGAGGCTTATTCTTTTCAAGGGTCCAAGACACTTTTAGAAGGTCCAAATAGCTTCATTATGGGCTGCCCAATCAAAGAAATAAACAAGGAAAGGTTCAATAGGTCAATTGGGAAAGAAGGAAGCTTGATCACCATGGAAGACAAAATGACACATTCGGCTTCCGGCGGCGATTGCGGTTGTTACGCGCCACTCCAAGGGCCACGCGCCACCTTCCCTAAGCCACCTTGAGCCTAGCTACACCATGAACCGGCGCGTGAGGCTAGAGGAGGCGCGTGAGGTGGTTATCCGGCGGCAGTACGAAAAGAAAGATTTTCTTTACTTAGTTTTTTTCTAGAGTTTTTGCTTGCAAGTTTTTACCTTTCACTTGAAAGGGTTTTTCTTGGTTTAAGCAATTAGGTTTCTTCTTAATTTCTGTTATTTTAGTTTAAAATAATTTCTAAGTCAATTAGGAATTGTTTTAAGAAGTTTTAGGTTAATTAGAACTAGTCTTATTACTAGTTTCCTAGTTCCATTAGAATTGGTTTTCCTATTCTATCTAGGATACTTGAGGATCAAGGATAGGGTTTTATCCTAGTTTTATTAGACTTAGAATTCAGTAGCTTAGCCTATAAATAGTTTATTTTCGTGGGTCTTCAAAGGACACACAAACCAGAAAATTCAATACAAGTTAATTGTTTGTTTTGCTTAATTGCTTACAAATTCTTTTGCTAATTTTCAATTCAAGGAGTTGTTTTGATAATTAGAACGTTCAACACTTAGTTCTAGGAGTAGTCTAAGTTTTGTTCATCAAAGTACTTAGTTCCAGGAGTGGTCTAGGTAATTTGAGAGGCGTTGAATTCGTTCCAGGAGTGGTCGTTTTCAAAGTCATATCCGGTTCGTTATTCTTAAGTTGTTCGATTTTCTTAGGAAATTCGAAGGGCTTGTGTTACTTGTGTGATTTTAGATTCTTTATTAAGTTATGGGGTTTAAATCCACATCAAATTGGTATCAGATTTGGGGAGATTTTGATCGTTCCACAACTCGTTCTTACAAGGCGCACTTGTTCTCGGATAACCAGTTTTTCTGTCAACTTCAGAAGGCTCGTTCTCCTTCGTTACAAGGTCTTTTCAGGTGATTCTTTTTTTGATTTTGGGTGAAATTTTGTCTAATTTCTTCCTGTAAAATTTCATAATTTTTGGTCGTCGTTTTCTATTAAACTGGACTGTTTTTCCGCAACAGTGTCAGTTTGGTCCGATTAATTGCTCCTTGTTTTTGTGTGTGCGTTTTTATTCGAAGTTGTGCTGTGATCTTTTGAGGGAATTACCTGTGAGGGTAGGGTCCTACTAGGACTGTTTTTATCTTATAATCATGGAGGAAGCCTTGAGAAAATCTATGGATGAATTTGCAAAGTTACTTCAAGGTCATAAAAAGAAGAAAAAACATGAAGATGATAACGTAGATTTTTGCCTCGGTAACAAACATATGCTTATGGAGCGACTGAATTTACATGAAGAAATTATTTTTCAAGGTCAACAAGATAGTTTGTTTCATACTCGATGCAAAGTTGATGATAGAACTTGTAGGGTGATCATTGATAGTGGTTCGTGTACCAATGTAGCGTCTACAGTGATGGTTACTAAACTCCAACTTCCTACAAGAGATCATGAAAAACCATATAAGTTAGGTTGGCTAGATAATTCTATGGGTTTTCATGTAGAACAACAAGTTTTGGTGAATTTCTCCATTGGCAATTACAAGGAAGAATTATGGTGCGATGTGATTCCTATGAGTGCTTGTCACGTTCTTTTAGGAAGACCATGGCAATTTGATCGACATGTTAAACATGATGGTGTGGCCAACACATATTCGGTCAAGGTGGGAAACAAGAGGTTCAAACTTATGCCTTTAACTACTATTCCATGCCGCGTTAAAGTTAAAGAGATGGAGGAAGATTGTCAAAAGGATAAGGAAGAAGAACATGTAGGTGCTAAAGAGCTCGAAGAAAAGGTGAGTGAAACAATTGATGTTCCAATTGTGTGTGACGTTGTTCAAGATCAGATTATTCATAATGATCTACCAATGGTGGTGTCGGAAAAGGTTTTTGATACTATTGAGGAGCCATTCGTGAATCAAGAAAATAATTTAATGGTTTCTTTAGAAGTGGTGGATTCATTGGGCATGAATAAAGAGAAGAAATTATTAGTCATGCATGAGAAAGAGTTTATGAAGCCTAAAGTGTTCTTATGGTCAAATTCGAAGACCAAGGACCAAATTGAGAATTGGTTGTTTCTAATTTGTTGCCTTGCTCGTGGTGATGTTGTTACACTGCTTACAATTGCTAGCATTGAGGTAATAGTTCTTTTGGCTTGTATTCGTCGAATTTGGATGGTTTCATGGAATTGTTCTACTTGTTTTGATGATGTGAATTTGAGGGCAAATTCTTTTGAAGAAGGGAGAATGATGTGAATCAAGAGGCTTATTCTTTTCAAGGGTCCAAGACACTTTTAGAAGGTCCAAATAGCTTCATTATGGGCTGCCCAATCAAAGAAATAAACAAGGAAAGGTTCAATAGGTCAATTGGGAAAGAAGGAAGCTTGATCACCATGGAAGACAAAATGACACATTCGGCTTCCGGCGGCGATTGCGGTTGTTACGCGCCACTCCAAGGGCCACGCGCCACCTTCCCTAAGCCACCTTGAGCCTAGCTACACCATGAACCGGCGCGTGAGGCTAGAGGAGGCGCGTGAGGGGTTTATCCGGCGGCAGTACGAAAAGAAAGATTTTCTTTACTTAGTTTTTTTCTAGAGTTTTTGCTTGCAAGTTTTTACCTTCACTTGAAAGGGTTTTTCTTGGTTTAAGAAATTAGGTTTCTTCTTAATTTCTGTTATTTTAGTTTAAAATAATTTCTAAGTCAATTAGGAATTGTTTTAAGAAGTTTTAGGTTAATTAGAACTAGTCTTATTACTAGTTTCCTAGTTCCATTAGAATTGGTTTTCCTATTCTATCTAGGATACTTGAGGATCAAGGATAGGGTTTTATCCTAGTTTTATTAGACTTAGAATTCAGTAGCTTAGCCTATAAATAGTTTATTTTCGTGGGTCTTCAAAGGACACACAACCAGAAAATTCAATACAAGTTAATTGTTTGTTTTGCTTAATTGCTTACAAATTCTTTTGCTAATTTTCAATTCAAGGAGTTGTTTTGATAATTAGAACGTTCAACACTTAGTTCTAGGAGTAGTCTAAGTTTTGTTCATCAAAGTACTTAGTTCCAGGAGTGGTCTAGGTAATTTGAGAGGCGTTGAATTCGTTCCAGGAGTGGTCGTTTTCAAAGTCATATCCGGTTCGTTATTCTTAAGTTGTTCGATTTTCTTAGGAAATTCGAAGGGCTTGTGTTACTTGTGTGATTTTAGATTCTTTATTAAGTTAAGGGGTTTAAATCCACATCATAAATACCCCTCTTAATCCTCATTAAGGGGAGGAGACACCGAAAAACACACGGATTATACATTAAACACTCTCACCTAGAGAGACCAATCTACTTTAATTTCCGCATTAATTACTCCTTAATCAAGTACTAACTTGACCGTTGGAGGCGGAGCTCCTACCACAAGGAGTCTTCGTTGTTTTGCAGGTACAGGCGTCCGGTTCCAGTCTCGGTGTTGTAACTCTCCCGCAGGACATCAGAAAACCCCGAAACAACTTTCATTTGATTCAATTAGCTTTGTTTGAATGTGTTTTACTTTCATTTGATTCAATTAGCATTGTTGAATGCATTTGGCTTTCATTTTATTCAATTAGCTTTGTTTGATTGTGTTTAACTTTCATTTGATTCAATTAGCTTTGTTTGAATGTGTTTTACTTTCATTTGATTCAATTAGCATTGTTGAATGCATTTGGCTTTCATTTTATTCAATTATCTTTGTTTGATTGTGTTTAACTTTCATTTGATTCAATTAGCTTTGTTTGAATGCATTTGACTTTCATTTGATTTAAAAAGCTTTGTTTGAATGTGTTTGACTTTCATTTGATTCGATTAGCATAATTGAATGCATTTGGCTTGCATTTTAGTCATAAAGCTTGTTTGAATGTGTTTGACTTTCATTTGATTTAATTAGCTTTGTTTGAATGTGTTTAACTTAAATTTTATCCAAAAAGCTTTGTTTGAATGTGTTTGACTTTCATTTGATTCAATTAGCTTTGTTTGAATGTGTTTGACTTTCATTGGGTTCAATTAGCTTTATTGAATGCATTAGAGTTTCATTGGATTCAATTAGCTTTGTAGAATGCATTTGACATTCATATTATTCAAAAAGCTTTGTTCAAATGGGTTTGACTTTCATTTGATTCAATTAGCTTTGTTGAATGCATTAGACTTTAACTTGATTCAAAAAGATTTATTTGATTGTGTTTGGCTTTCATTGGATTAAATTAGCTATGTTTGAATGTGTTTAACGTTGATTTGATTCAATTAGCTTTGTAGGATGCATTTGAATTTCACTTGATTCATTTAGCTTTGTTGAATGTATTTGACTTTCATTTTATTAAGAAAGCTTTGTTTTAATGTGTTTGACTTTCATTTGATTTAATTAGCTTTGTTTGAATGTGTTTGATTTTCATTTGATTTAATTAGCTTTGTAGAATGCATTTGACTTTCATTTGATTCAATTAGCTTTGTTTGAATGTGTTTGACTTTCATTTGATTCAATTAGCTTTGTTTGAATGTGTTTGACTTTCATTTGATTCAATTAGCTTGGTAGAATGCATTTGACTTTCATTTTATTCAATTAGCTTTTTTGAATGCATTTGACTTTAATTTGATTCAAAAAGCTTTGTTTGAATGTGTTTGACTTTCATTTGATTTAATTAGCTTTGTAGAATGCATTTGACTTTCATTTGATTCAATTAGCTTTGTTTGAATGTGTTTGACTTTCATTTGATCCAATTAGCTTTATTTGAATGTGTTTCACTTTTAATTGATTTAATTATCTTTGTAGAATGCATTTGACCTTAATTTTATTCAAAAAGCTTTGTTTGAAGGGGTTTGACTTTAATTTGATTTAATTAGCTCTGTTTGATTGTGTTTGACTTAAATTTGATTCATAAGTCTTGTTTGAATGTGTTTTGACTTTAATTTGATTCAATTACCTTTGTTAAATGCATTAGACTTTAATTTGATTTAAAAAGCTTTATTTGAATGTGTTTGACTTTCATTGGATTCAATTAGCTTAGTTAGAATGCGTTTAACTTTCATTTGATTCGATTAGCTTTATAGAATGTATTTGACTTTCGTTTGATTCAATTAGCTTTGTTGAATGCATTTGACTTTAATTTGACTCAAAAACTTTGTTTTAATGTGTTTGACTTTCATTTGATTCAATTAGGTTTGTTTGAATGTGTTTGACTTTCATATGAATCAATTAGCTTTGTTTTAATGTGTTTGACTTTCATTTGATTCAATTAGCTTTGTAGAATGCATTTGACAATCATTTGATTCAATTAGCTTTGTTAAATGCATTAGACTTTAATTTGATTCAAAAAGCTTTGTTTGAATGTGTTTTACTTTCATTTGATTCAATTAGCTTTGTTTGAATGTGTTTGACTTTCATTTGATTCAATTAGCTTTGTTGAATGCATTACACTTTAATTTGATTTAAAAAGCTTTATTTGAATGTGTTTGACTTTCATTGGATTCAATTACCTTTGTTTAAATGTTTTTGACTTTCATTTGATTCAAAAAGCTTTGTTTGAATGTGTTTAACTTTCCGTGGATAATTAGCTTTGTTTAAATGTGTTTAACTTTCATTTGATTCAAATAGCTTTGTTGAATGCATTTGACTTTCAATTGATTCAAAAAACTTTTATTGAATATGTTTGACTTTCATTTAATTCAATTAGCTTTGTTTGAATGTTTTGACATTCATTTGATTCAATTAGCTTTATTTTGATGTGTTTGATTTTCATTTGATTCAATTAGCTTTGTAGAATGCATTTGACCCTCATTTGATTCAATTAGCTTTGTTGAATGTATTAGACTTCAATATAATTCAAAAAGCTTTGTTTCAATGAGTTTGACTTCCATTTAATTTAATTAGCTTTGTTTGAATGTGTTTGACTTTCATTTGATTCAATTAGCTTTGTAGAATGCATTTGATTTTCATTTGATTCAATTAGCTTTGTTGAATGCATTTGACTTTCATATGATTCAAAAAGCTTTGTTTGAATGTGTTTGACTAACATTTGATTAAATTAGCTTTGTAGAATGTATTAGACTTTAATTTGATTCAAAAAGCTATGTTTGAATGTATTTTACTTTCATTTGATTCAATTAGCTTTGTTGAATGCATTATACTTTCATTGGATTCAATTCGCTTTGTTTGAATGTGTTTGACTTTTTTTTGACTTAATTAGCTTTGTTTGAATGTGTTGGACTTTAATTTGATTCAACAAGCTTTGTTTGAATGTGTTTGACTATCATTTGATTCAATTAGCTTTGTAGAATTTGTTTGACTTTCATTTGATTCAATTAGCTTTGTTGAATGCAATAGAATTTAATTTGATTTAAAAAGCATTATTTTAATGTGTTTGACTTTCATTTGATTCAATTAGCTTTGTTTGAATGTGTTTGACTTTCATTTGATTCAATTAGGTTTGTTGAACGCATTAGATTTTTATTTGATTCAATTAGCTTTGTTTTTATGTGTTTCATTTTCAATTGATTCAATTACCTTTGTAGAATGCATTTTACATTAATTTTATTAAAAAAGCTTTGTTTGAATGGGTTTGACTTTCATTGGATTTAATTACCTCTGTTTGAATGTGTTTGAATTAAATTTGATTTATAAATATTGTTTGAATGTGTTTGACTTTCATTTGAATCAATTAGCTTTGTTGAATTTATTAGACTTTAATTTGATTTAAAAAGCTTTATTTAAATGTGTTTGATTTTCATTGGATTCAATTAGCTTTGTTTGAATGTGTTTAACTTTCATTTGATTCAATTAGCTTTGTTGAATGCATTTGACTTTCAATTGATTCAAAAAACTTTGTTTGAATGTGTTTGACTTTCATTTAATTCAATTAGCTTTGTTTGAATGTGTTTGACTTTCATTTGATTCAATTAGCTTTGTTTGATGGGTTTTGACTTTCATTTGATTCATTAGCTTTGTAGAATGCATTTGACCCTCATTTGATTCAATTAGCTTTGTTGAATGTATTAGACTTCAATATAATTCAAAAGCTTTGTTTCAATGAGTTTGACTTCCATTTAAATTAATTAGCTTTGTTTGAATGTGTTTGACTTTCATTTGATTCAATTAGCTTTGTAGAATGCATTTAACTTTCATTTGATTCAATTAGCTTTGTTGAATGCATTTGACTTTCATATGATTCAAAAAGCTTTGTTTGAATGTGTTTGACTAACATTTGATTAAATTAGCTTTGTAGAATGTATTAGACTTTAATTTGATTCAAAAAGCTTTGTTTGAATGTATTTTACTTTCATTTGATTCAATTAGCTTTGTTGAATGCATTATACTTTCATTGGATTCAATTCGCTTTGTTTGAATGTGTTTGACTTTCATTTGACTTAATTAGCTTTGTTTGAATGTGTTGGACTTTAATTTGATTCAACAAGCTTTGTTTGAATGTGTTTGACTATCATTTGATTCAATTAGCTTTGTAGAATTTGTTTGACTTTCATTTGATTCAATTAGCTTTGTTGAATGCAATAGAATTTAATTTGATTTAAAAAGCATTATTTTAATGTGTTTGACTTTCATTTGATTCAATTAGCTTTGTTTGAATGTGTTTGACTTTCATTTGATTCAATTAGCTTTGTAGAATTTGTTTGACTTTCATTTGATTCAATTAGCTTTGTTGAATGCAATAGAATTTAATTTGATTTAAAAAGCTTTGTTTGAATGTTTTTAACTTTCCGTGGATAATTAGCTTTGTTTGAATGTGTTTGACTTTTATTTGGTTCGAAAAGCTTTTTTTGAATGTGTTTAACTTTCATTTAATTCAATTATCTTTGTTTGAATGTGTTTAACTTTCATTTGATTCAATTAGCTTTGTTGAATGCATTTGACTTTCAATTGATTCAAAAAACTTTGTTTGAATGTGTTTGACTTTCATTTAATTCAATTAGCTTTGTTTGAATGTGTTTGACTTTCATTTGATTCAATTAGCTTTATTTTGATGGGTTTGACTTTCATTTGATTCAATTAGCTTTGTAGAATGCATTTGACCCTCATTTGATTCAATTAGCTTTGTTGAATGTATTAGACTTCAATATAATTCAAAAAGCTTTGTTTCAATGAGTTTGACTTCTATTTAATTTAATTAGCTTTGTTTTGAATGTGTTTGACTTTCATTTGATTCAATTAGCTTTGTAGAATGCATTTGACTTTCATTGATTCAATTAGCTTTGTTGAATGCATTTGACTTTCATATGATTCAAAAAGCTTTGTTTGAATGTTTGGACTAACATTTTATTAAATTAGCTTTGTAGAATGTATTAGACTTTAATTTGATTCAAAAAGCTTTGTTGAATGTATTTACTTTCATTTGATTCAATTAGCTTTGTTGAATGCATTATACTTTCATTGGATCAATTCGCTTTGTTTGAATGTGTTTGACTTTCATTTGACTTAATTAGCTTTGTTTGATGTGTTGGACTTTAATTTGATTCAACAAGCTTTGTTTGAATGTGTTTGACTATCATTTGATTCAATTAGCTTTGTAGAATTTGTTTGACTTTCATTTGATTCAATTAGCTTTGTTGAATGCAATAGAATTTAATTTATTTAAAAAAAAAGCATTATTTTAATGTGTTTGACTTTCATTTGATTCAATTAGCTTTGTTTGAATGTGTTTGACTTTCATTTGATTCAATTAGGTTTGTTGAACGCATTAGATTTTTATTTGATTCAATTAGCTTTGTTTTTATGTGTTTCATTTTCATTGATTCAATTACCTTTGTAGAATGCATTTTACATTAATTTTATTAAAAAAAGCTTTGTTTTGAATGGGTTTGACTTTCATTGGATTTAATTACCTCTGTTTGAATGTGTTTGAATTAAATTTGATTTATAAATATTGTTTGAATGTGTTTGACTTTCATTTGAATCAATTAGCTTTGTTGAATTATTAGACTTTAATTGATTTAAAAAGCTTTATTTAAATGTGTTTGATTTTCATTGGATTCAATTACCTTTGTTTGAATGTGTTTAACTTTCATTTGATTCAATTAGCTTTGTTGAATGCATTTGACTTTCAATTGATTCAAAAAACTTTGTTTGAATGTGTTTGACTTTCATTTAATTCAATTAGCTTTGTTTGAATGTGTTTGACTTTCATTTGATTCAATTAGCTTTGTTTTGATGGGTTTGACTTTCATTTGATTCAATTAGATTTGTAGAATGCATTTGACCCTCATTTGATTCAATTAGCTTTGTTGAATGTATTAGACTTCAATATAATTCAAAAAGCTTTGTTTCAATGAGTTTGACTTCCATTTAATTTAATTAGCTTTGTTTGAATGTGTTTGACTTTCATTTGATTCAATTAGCTTTGTAGAATGCATTTGACTTTCATTTGATTCAATTAGCTTTGTTGAATGCATTTGACTTTCATATGATTCAAAAAGCTTTGTTTGAATGTGTTTGACTAACATTTGATTAAATTAGCTTTGTAGAATGTATTTTACTTTCATTTGATTCAAAAAGCTTTGTTTGAATGTATTTTACTTTCATTTGATTCAATTAGCTTTGTTGAATGCATTATACTTTCATTGGATTCAATTCGCTTTGTTTGAATGTGTTTGACTTTCATTTGACTTAATTAGCTTTGTTTGAATGTGTGGACTTTAATTTGATTCAACAAGCTTTGTTTGAATGTGTTTGACTATCATTTGATTCAATTAGCTTTGTAGAATTTGTTTGACTTTCATTTGATTCAATTAGCTTTGTTGAATGCAATAGAATTTAATTTGATTTAAAAAGCATTATTTAATAATGTGTTTGACTTTCATTTGATTCAATTAGCTTTGTTTGAATGTGTTTGACTTCATTTGATTCAATTAGGTTTGTTGAACGCATTAGATTTTTATTTGATTCAATAGCTTTGTTTTTATGTGTTTCATTTTCAATTGATTCAATTACCTTTGTAGAATGCATTTTACATTAATTTTATTAAAAAAGCTTTGTTTGAATGGGTTTGAATTTCATTGGATTTAATTAGCTCTGTTTGAATGTGTTTGAATTAAATTTGATTTATAAATATTGTTTGAATGTGTTTGACTTTCATTTGATCAATTAGCTTTGTTGAATTTTTAGACTTTAATTGATTTAAAAAGCTTTATTTAAATGTGTTTGATTTTCATTGGATTCAATTACCTTTGTTTGAATTGTTTAACTTTCATTTGATTCAATTAGCTTTGTTGAATGCATTTGACTTTCATTGATTCAAAAAAACTTTGTTTGAATGTGTTTGACTTCATTTAATTCAAAAGCTTTGTTTGAATGTGTTTGACTTTCATTTGATTCAATTAGCTTTGTTTTGATGGGTTTGACTTTCATTTGATTCAATAGATTTGTAGAATGCATTTGACCCTCATTTGATTCAATTAGCTTTGTTGAATGTATTAGACTTTCAATATAATTCAAAAAGCTTTGTTTCAATGAGTTTGACTTCTTTAATTTAATTAGCTTTGTTTGAATGTGTTTGACTTTCATTTGATTCAATTAGCTTTGTAGAATGCATTTGACTTTCATTTGATTCAATTAGCTTTGTTGAATGCATTTGACTTTCATATGATTCAAAAAGCTTTGTTTGAATGTGTTTGACTAACATTTGATTAAATTAGCTTTGTAGAATGTATTTTACTTTCATTTGATTCAAAAAGCTTTGTTTGAATGTATTTTACTTTCATTTGATTCAATTAGCTTTGTTGAATGCATTATACTTTCATTGGATTCAATTCGCTTTGTTTGAATGTGTTTGACTTTCATTTGACTTAATTAGCTTTGTTTGAATGTGTTGGACTTTAATTTGATTCAACAAGCTTTGTTTGAATGTGTTTGACTATCATTTGATTCAATTAGCTTTGTAGAATTTGTTTGACTTTCATTTGATTCAATTAGCTTTGTTGAATGCAATAGAATTTAATTTGATTTAAAAAGCATTATTTTAATGTGTTTGACTTTCATTTGATTCAATTAGCTTTGTTTGAATGTGTTTGACTTTCATTGATTCAATTAGGTTTGTTGAACGCTTTAGATTTTTATTTGATTCAATTAGCTTTGTTTTTATGTGTTTCATTTTCAATTGATTCAATTACCTTTGTAGAATGCATTTTACATTAATTTTATTAAAAAAGCTTTGTTTGAATGGGTTTGACTTTCATTGGATTTAATTAGCTCTGTTTGAATGTGTTTGAATTAAATTTGATTTATAAATATTGTTTGAATGTGTTTGACTTTCATTTGAATCAATTAGCTTTGTTGAATTTATTAGACTTTAATTTGATTTAAAAAGCTTTATTTAAATGTGTTTGATTTTCATTGGATTCAATTAGCTTTGTTTGAATGTGTTTAACTTTCATTTGATTCAATTAGCTTTGTTGAATGCATTTGACTTTCAATTGATTCAAAAAACTTTGTTTGAATGTGTTTGACTTTCATTTAATTCAATTAGCTTTGTTTGAATGTGTTTGACTTTCATTTGATTCAATTAGCTTTGTTTTGATGTGTTTGATTTTCATTTGATTCAATTAGCTTTGTAGAATGCATATGACCCTCATTTGATTCAATTAGCTTTGTTGAATGTATTAGACTTCAATATAATTCAAAAAGCTTTGTTTCAATGAGTTTGACTTCCATTTAATTTAATTAGCTTTGTTTAAATGTGTTTGACTTTCATTTGATTCAATTAGCTTTGTAGAATGCATTTGACTTTCACTTGATTCAATTAGCTTTGTTGAATGCATTTGACTTTCATATGATTCAAAAAGCTTTGTTGAATGTGTTTGACTATCATTTGATTAAATTAGCTTTGTAGAATGCATTAGACTTTAATTTGATTTAAAAAGCTTTGTTTGAATGTATTTTACTTTCATTTGATTCAATTAGCTTTTTTTGAATTTGTTTGACTTTTTTTCGATTCAATTAGCTTGTTTGAATGCATTATACTTTCATTGGATTCAATTAGCTTTGTTTGAATGTGTTTGACTATCATTTGATTCAATTAGCTTTGTAGAATTTGTTTGACTTTCATTTGATTCAATTAGCTTTGTTGAATGCAATAGAATTTAATTTGATTTAAAAAGCATTGTTTTAATGTGTTTGATTTTCATTTGATTCAATTAGCTTTGTTTGAATGTGTTTGACTTTCATTTGATTCAGTTAGGTTTGTTGAACGCATAAGACTTTTATTTGATTCAATTAGCTTTGTTTTTATGTGTTTCATTTTCAATTGATTCAATTACCTTTGTTTGAATGGGTTTGACTTAAATTTGATTCATAAATCTTGTTTGAATGTGTTTGACTTTCATTTGATTCAATTAGCTTTGTTGAATGCATTAGACTTTTAATTTGAGTTTAAAAAGCTTTATTTGAATGTGTTTGACTTTATTGGATTCAATTAGCTTTGTTTGAATGTGTTTGACCTTCATTTGATTCAATTAGCTTTGTTTGAATGTGTTTGACTTTAATTTGATTTAATTAGCTCTGTTTGATTGGGTTTGACTTAAATTTGATTCATGAGTCTTGTTTGAATGTGTTTAACTTTAATTTGATTCAATTACCTTTGTTGAATGCATTAGACTTTAATTTGATTTTAAAAGCGTTATTTGAATGTGTTTGACTTTCATTGGATTCAATTAGCTTTGTTAGAATGTGTTTAACTTTCATTTGATTCTATTAGCTTTGGAGAATGCATTTGACTTTCATTTGATTCAATTAGCTTTGTTAAATGCATTTGACTTTAATTTGACTCAAAAACTTTGTTTGAATGTTTTTGATTTTCATTTGATTCAACTATGTTTGTTTTAATGTTTTTGACTTTCATTTGATTCAATTAGTTTTGTAGAATGCGTTTGACCCTCATTTGATTCAATTAGCTTTGTTGAATGTATAAGACTTCAATATAATTCAAAAAGCTTTGTTTGAATGTATTTGACTTTCATTGGATTCAATTAGCTTTGTTGAATGCATTAGACTTTAATTTGATTTTAAAAGCTTTATTTGAATGTGTTTGACTTTCATTGGATTCAATTAGCTTTGTTAGAATGTGTTTGACTTTCATTGGATTCAATTAGCTTTGTTTGAATGTGTTTCACTTTTAATTGATTTAATTAGCTTTGTACAATGCGTTTGACCTTAATTTTATTCAAAATGCTTTGTTTGAATGGGTTTGACTTTAATTTGATTTAATTAGCTCTGTTTGATTGTGTTTGACTTAAATTTGATTCATAAGTCTTGTTTGAATGTGTTTGACTTTATTTGATTCAATACCTTTGTCAAATGCATTAGACTTTAATTTGATTTAAAAACTTTATTTGAATGTGTTTGACTTTCATTGGATTCAATTAGCTTTGTTAGAATGTGTTTAACTTTCATTTGATTCTATTAGCTTTGTAGAATGCATTTGACTTTCGTTTGATTCAATTAGCTTTGTTTAATGCATTTGACTTTAATTTGACTCAAAACTTTGTTTGAATGTGTTTGATTTTCATTTGATTCACTATGTCTGTTTTAATGTGTTTGACTTTCATTTGATTCAATTAGTTTTGTAGAATGCATTTGACCCTCATTTGATTCAATTAGCTTTGTTGAATGTACAAGACTTCAATATAATTCAAAAAGCTTTGTTTGAATGTATTTGACTTTCATTTGATTTAATTAGCTTTGTTGAATGCGTTTGACTTTCATATGATTCAAAAAGCTTTGTTTGAATGTGTTTGACTAACTTTGATTAATTAGCTTTGTAGAATGCATTAGACTTTAATTTGATTCAAAAAGCTTTGTTTGAATGTATTTTACTTTATTTGATTCAATTAGCTTTTTTTGAATTTGTTGACTTTCATTTGATTCAATTAGCTTTGTTGAATGCATTATACTTTCATTGGATTCAATTCGCTTTGTTTGAATGTGTTTGACTTTCATTTGACTTAATTAGCTTTGTTTGAATGTGTTGGACTTTAATTTGATTCAACAAGCTTTGTTTGAATGTGTTTGACTATCATTTGATTCAATTAGCTTTATAGAATTTGTTTGACTTTCATTTGATTAAATTAGCTTTGTTGAATGCAATAGACTTTAATTTGATTTAAAAAGCTTTGTTTTAATATGTTTGACTTTCATCTGATTCAATTAGCTTTGTTTGAATGTGTTTGACTTTCATTTGATTCAATTAGGTTTGTTGAATGCATTAGACATTCATTGGATTCAATTAGCTTTGTTTGTATGTGTTTCATTTTCATTTGATTCAATTATCTTTGTAGAATGCATTTTACATTCATTTTATTGAAAAAGCTTTGTTTGAATGGGTTTGAGTTTCATTGGATTTAATTAGCTCTGTTTAAATGTGTTTGAATTAAATTTGATTCATAAATCTTGTTTGAATGTGTTTGACTTTCATTAGATTCAATTAGTTTTGTTGAATGCATTTGACTTAATTTGATTCAAAAAGCTTTGTTTTGAATGTGTTTAACTTTTCCGTGGATAATTAGTTTGTTTGAATGTGTTTGACTTTAATTTGATTCAACAAGCTTTGTTTGAATGTGTTTGACTATCATTTGATTCAATTAGCTTTGTTGAATTCATTAGACTTTAATTTGATTTAAAAAGCTTTATTTGAATGTGTTTGACTTTCATTGGATTCAATTACCTTTGTTTGAATGTGTTTGACTTTCATTTGATTCAAAAAGCTTTGTTTGAATGTGTTTAACTTTTCGTGGATAATTAGCTTTGTTTGAATGTGTTTGTCTTTTATTTGGTTCGAAAAGCTTTGTTTGAATGTGTTTGATTTTCATTTAATTCAATTAGCTTTGTTTGAATGTGTTTAACTTTCATTTGATTCAATTAGCTTTGTTAAATGCATTTGACTTTCAATTGATTCAAAAAACTTTGTTTGAATGTTTTTGACTTTCATTTAATTCAATTAGCTTTGTTTAAATGTGTTTGACTTTCATTTGATTAAATTAGGTTTGTTGAATACATTAGACTTTTCATTGGATTAAATTAGCTTTGTTTGAATGTTTTTCACTTTCAATTGATTTAATTAGCTTTTTAGAATGCATTTGATATTAATTTTATTCAAAAAGCTTTGTCTAAATGGGTTTGACTTTAATTTGATTTAATTAGCTTTGTTTGATTGTGTTTGAATTAAATTTGATTCATAAATCTTGTTTGAATGTGTTTGACTTTCATTTGATTCAATTAGCTTTGTTGAATGCAATAGACTTTAATTTGATTTAAAAAGCTTTATTTGAATGTGTTTGACTTTCATTGGACTCAATTTGCTTTGTTTGAATGTGTTTTACTTTCATTTGATTCAATTAGCTTTGTTGAATGCATTTGACTTTCGTTTGATTTAATTAGCTTTGTTTGAATGTGTTTAACTTTCCGTGTATAATTAGCTTTGTTTGAATGTTTTTGACTTTCATTTGATTCAATTAGCTCTGTTTGAATGTGTTTGACTTTAATTTGATTCAATTAGCTTTGTTTGAATGTGTTTGACTTTAATTTGATCCAATTAGCTTTGTTTGAATGTGTTTAACTCTCATTTGATTCTATTAGCTTTGGAGAATGCATTTGACTTTCGTTTGATTCAATTAGCTTTGTTGAATGCATTTTTCATATGATTCAATTAGCTTTGCAGAATGCATTTGACCCTCATTTGATTCAATTAGCTTTGTTGAATGTATTAGACTTCAATATAATTCAAAAGCTTTGTTTGAATGAGTTTGACTTCCATTTAATTCAATTAGCTTTGTTTGAATGTGTTTGACTTTCATTTGATTCAATTAGCTTATTGAATGCATTTGGCTTGCATTTGAGTCATAAAGCTTGTTTGAATGTGTTTGACTTTCATTTGATTCAATTAGGTTTGTTTGAATGTGTTTTACTTTCATTTGATTCAATTAGCATTGTTGAATGCATTTGGCTTTCATTTGATTCAATTAGCTTTGTTTGATTGTGTTTAACTTTCATTTGATTCAATGAGCTTTGTTTGAATGCATTTGACTTTCATTTGATTTAAAAAGCTTTGTTTGAATGTATTTGACTTTCATTTGATTCAATTAGCATAATTGAATGCATTTGGCTTGCATTTTAGTCATAAAGCTTGTTTGAATGTGTTTGACTTTTCATTTGATTTAATTAGCTTTGTTTGAATGTGTTTAACTTAAATTTGATCCAAAAAGCTTTGTTTGAATGTGTTTGACTTTCATTTGATTCAATTAGCTTAATTGAATGCATTTGGCTTGCATTTTAGTCATAAAGCTTGTTTGAATGTGTTTGACTTTCATTTGATTTAATTAGCTTTGTTTGAATGTGTTTGACTTAAATTTGATCCAAAAAGCTTTGTTTGAATTTGTTGACTTTCATTTGATTCATTAGCTTTGTTTGAATGTGTTTTGACTTTCATTTGGTTCATTTAGCTTTATTGAATGCATTAGACTTTCATTGGATTCAATTAGCTTTGTAGATGCATTTGCATCTATTATTCCAAAAGCTTTGTTTAAATGGGTTTGACTTTCATTTGATTCAATTAGCTTAGTTGAATGCATTAGACTTTAACTTGATTCAAAAAGATTTATTTGATTGTGTTTGGCTTTCATTGGATTAAATTAGCTATGTTTGAATGTGTTTAACGTTGATTTGATTCAATTAGCTTTGAAGAATGCATTTGAATTTTTTGAAGAATGCATTTGAATTTCACTTGATTCATTTAGCTTTGTTGAATGCAAATAGACTTTCATTTTATTAAAAAAGCTTTGTTTCAATGTGTTTGACTTTCATTTGATTTAATTAGCTTTGTTTGAATGTGTTTGACTTTATTTTGATTCAATTAGCTTTGTTTGAATTGTTTTGACTTTAAATTTGACCAATAGCTTTGTTGAATGTGTTTAACTTTCATTTGATTCTATTAGCTTTGGAGAATGCATTTGACTTTCGTTTGATTCATTAGCTTTGTTGAATGCATTTTCATTTGATTCAAAAGCTTTGTAGAATGCATTTGACCCTCATTTGATTCAATTAGCTTGTTGAATGTATTAGACTTCATATAATTCAAAAGCTTTGTTTGAATGAGTTTGACTTCCATTTAATTTAATTAGCTTTGTTTGAATGTTTTGACTTTCATTTGATTCAATTAGCATAATTGAATGCATTTGACTTGCATTTTGAGTCATAAAGCTTTGTTTGAATGTGTTTGACTTTCATTTGATTCAATTAGCTTTGTTTTGAATGTGTTTTACTTTCATTTGATTCAATTAGCATTGTTGAATCATTTGGCTTTCATTTTATTCATTAGCTTTGTTTGATTGTGTTTAACTTTCATTTGATTCAATAGCTTTGTTTGAATGCATTTGACTTTCATTTGATTTAAAAAGCTTTGTTT